>JBCNYG010000021.1:21404678-21415604 GCA_039654305.1 Porochilus rendahli
GCTGTCCAGGGTGTACCCCGCCCTCGCCCAGAGTCGGCTGAGATGGGCGCCAGCCTCCCCGCGACCCTAATTAGTAAAAAGCGGTTCAGAAATGAGTGAATGATTTAATATAGTATTTTCAAAGTTCATTGCATTTCCAATCACTTTTGGGCAACTAAATGTAGGTAGGTTCGTATGGTGCTGTAGTGTACAATTTTTTACCTTAATTCACTCGCTCAATCACTTCGTCATTTGCTGAACTACTTACTCCTACTAGGGTCACGAGGAGACTGGAGCCTATCTCAGCCGACACTGGGCAAAGACACCATAAACAGCTCGCCAAACCATCTCATGGCAACACTCATACAACCACTCATACTCACTTTCACACCTGGCGCAATTTGGAACAGCCAATTTATAATATTATATGATCATAAATATTTTATTTTTTAATGTAACTGTCCTTGTGCTACTTTGTTTTAAGAAAACGTTTAGAAAATACTTTACTACCATAAAAAATCAATACACAGAAATAAATACATTGTGTAATAGAGAAAATGTTTATTTTGGGTTAAAACCAAGTTGTTGTAGTGGCTAAGAGTGTCGCCTCACAGAAAGAAGGTTCCGGATTTGAACTTTGCTACCGACTGGGGTTTAGGGGATATCAATGTGAATGGTTGTGTGTGAGTGTTGGTCCTGCGATGGTCTGGCGAGCTGTTCAGGGTATACCCAGTATACATCCGCACGACCTTCATAGGAAAGTGGCTTGGCACATGAGTGAGTGATGAGAGTGAGTAAATGGACTGGCAAGCTGTTCAGGATGTACCCTACTACAGTAGTCAGCTGAGATAGGCACGAGCCTCCTCGCAACCCTAATAGGACTAAGTGGTTCAGTAAATGAATGAACTCGAGGTATAATCGAGCATTCTTTACTCAAGTAGAAGCACTGATAGTTGTGTAAAAAAAAAGATTCTGTTAGGACCCGCTACCCTATTAGGATTAAACCGTTCGGCGAAAGAGTTAGTGAGGAAATCACCACAGAGCAGGACAGTGGCATAGTCACTGGCCTGGTTAGCACATCCGCCTCACAGCAAGAGGGTCCTGGGTTTGAGTCCTGCACTCAGGCTTGTGTGTTTCCTCTTGGTACTCTAGTTTCCTCCAACGGTCCAAAGACTTGCACAATTAGGTGACTGACTGTTACCAAATTTCCCCGAGGTGGGTGTGTTGGTCCTGCGATGGACTGGTGAGCTGTTCAGGGTCTACGCCACTTTCGTCTAGAGTCGGCTGAGACAGGTTCCAGCCTCCCCACAACCCTAGTAGGATTATCCAGTTCTGCAAATGAATGAATATACTGGCACATCTGAAATGGATTTGTTTTGCAGAAACAAGAGAAGATCGCACCAAGAGGCTTTTTAGGCATTACACCGTCGGCTCCTACGATAATTATACCTCCTACAGGTACACACCCTCTTCTACTTCTCTCTCCTCCTCTCTCTATACATTCTGGTTTGGAACACGTAGCCCACCACAATGAAGCCTGCAAACAGTTTGAACATGGTAAATATCATCTAAAAGGCTTGAACACTCACTGTACTCTTGCTTGATGTTGTGGTTTTGGAAACGTTAAGCTGTATCCATATGTACACACATGCTCTTACATCTACACTTGTGATCGAGTTCAGGGATCTTATGCTTACTTACTAACCCTGGGTTTACACTGGGACATGATGTCCGTGATCTCTGTGATTTGAGAGAATCATGATAAGTGTGGGGGTTGTGGGAACAAATCGTGATGGTCTAGAGGGTACTGATTGCGATCATATTACGGCATATTACGATTTGACGCTAATCGTGATGGAAGGTGGGAATCACAGTAGGACCTTTACAGAGCGTAACAGACCTTGATGCACCATCATGCTGGACATTGATGAACTTCGAAACACGATTCCATCATTTTTCATCTCTTGGATGCAGCCTGCCTCCTTTCTATGCCCCAATCATGCCCCAAGAGCGCTCAAAAATCATGGAGCGCCACGTTTTGTTTTTTTTTGGAATCGCGTAGATCGCGGACATTTTGCCCCAGAGCAAACCCAGGGTAGGCAGATCTCGTATAAAGTGCAACAGATGCTTTTGATTTGTAAAAATTTATGATGTGTATCCTCAGTGATTATGTAATTGAAGAGAAAACTGCCACGCTGCAGAAGAGAGACAGTGAGGGATTTGGCTTTGTTCTTCGAGGGGCTAAAGGTAACGTAAATGTGAATATACGCTACTCTTACAGCAAACACACACGCACACACACTTTCATATATACAGTACACTCATGCCTATTATAAGTTGTGTGTGTTCTGTACTAGCTGAAACACCGATTGAAGAATTCACTCCAACCCCTGCGTTTCCCGCGCTGCAATATCTGGAGTCAGTGGATCTGGATGGGGTGGCGTGGAGGGCAGGACTACGAACTGGGGACTTCCTGATAGAGGTGAGGGGTTAAAACTCTCTGTTTACTAACCTCAGAAAATATGTTTGTATGAGATAGTAGAAGGAAACCACTTTTCTGTGTGACCCAGGTAAACGGGGTCAGCGTGGTAAAAGTGGGTCATCGGCAAGTGGTTTCACTGATTCGGCAAGGTGGGAGCCGTCTTCTTATGAAAGTGGTCTCGGTGACACGGAAACCAGACACCGGAGACGTTGTTCGCAAAAAGGGTGTGTTTCCAAATACCACAAAACAGCACACCCACACAGTCAGAACAAAATCAGACCATATAAATCCAACTCCGGTATGTAACATGGTGTCTGTTGATGTCACTCATTTTATCTGATGACCTTTCAGCTCCACCACCACCCAAGAGAGACCCCAGCACAAGCCTAACCCTACGCTCCAAAAGCATGACCGCAGAGCTTGAAGAGATGGGTAAAACATGCACACACACACACACACACATCCATGTACACAGGCCTAAGGAATGAGTCTTGGAGCTTTCATCAAAACAATTAGCATTATTAGTAAGACTCCGAGCACTTTAAGGAGCCAATTTGAACTAATTAGCCTACATACAGAGGACACAAGCTTGGAATAATGGCGGATTATATATGGAAAGAATGTGATGTGTGCTTTATGGGAAATTTCCCTCATATTGCCTCAATCATCACCTTCTGAATGTAAGATTTTAATGAGACTTCATAGTAGAGTATAGTATCTCTCATTACAATTAAATTCTAATGGTTTCCCATTGGAACATGAGTGTTTTATGTGACTCTCACAGACATTCTGGGCTGCAGAACTTCTATCCTAATTATAGCCATACCCCTACTGGTACTACTACTTCTATAATAATAATAATTATTATTATTATTGCAAGGAAGACATAGAATATCTGCAGCTGATGTGTTTTGATAATTGGTGTGCTTAAATGGTGAACCTTGCTGTGCTGTGGCCCTATAGCAGTGTAGTCTTAAACCGTTGCTGCATTTTATTGAGAAACAAGTAGCTCCAATAAAGTTCTGCTTCTTGACCCCTCCAGTGCCATCCATCAATATTCCATCCTTTTGAGCATCTTCCTGTGCATTTTGAGGGTTGCAACATGGAGACGAAATGACTAATTGGCATAATATGACATGATTCGTAGTAGGACTGTTGTCCTGACCTTAGTCAACAAGTCTAAGATGAGTTCAAGATCATGACTAAAGAAGATCAAATCAAGACAGAGGCCAGGCCGAGTCAAAAATTCAGTATAAATCAAAATCAGGACAAAAACCCATTCATTTATTTTACAAATCACGTAAACCTACTAGGGTTGTGGGGAGGCTGGAGACCATCTCAGCTATGGATGAAGACGGGGTACACCCTGAGCAGCTTGCCTGTCCATCATTTATATTTACATTTACAGCATTTGGCAGACGCTCTTATCCAGACTCACGCTCTTATCCAATTATCATTTTTTATACAATTGAGCAGTTGAGGATTAAGGACCTTACTCAAAGGCCCAATCAGTGGTGACAGTGGGGATTGAACCGCTGACCTTCGGATCAGTAACCCTTAACCACTAAGCCACCACTGCCCTACAAAGTCCATAGTCTGTCACTGGTCCAACACACACAGAACCATTCACACGCTCACCTACGGGGATATTGGAACAGCTAGTTAGCCTAATGTTCATATCTTTGGACAATGGGAGGAAACCGGAGTACCTGGAGGAAACCCACACAAGCACGGGGAGAACATGCAAACTCCACACAGAAACGCCCGAGCTGGGAATCAATACTGCGATCTTGCTGTGAGGCGAACATGCTAACCACTGTGCCACTGTGCCGCCCTAGTTTTAAGGACATTAACCATAAAATCTAATTGAGATGAATGGAATTCACTTCCAGAGTGAAACTGCAGCTCTGGATCACAAAAATCAGCATCTCCTATTAGAGCCTCTGGTATTACACCAATTTTTAATTGTGTGTGTACTGTCAGCTGCTAATACCAGCCCAGACCATGACACCTGGCCCACCCCAGTGGTCTCACTCCAGAATATCTTGCTAGTGACTGCGATGGTGCTGGAGGCGAATATGGTGGTCCTATTGCGGGGTGGCGACACGTTGTATGGGAGCGTGTGGTTGGATATTGGTGCTGGATGTGTCACTAAATCGTCTCCACAGCATTGAGATTCTGAATACGTTGACATGTGACGTTCCTGCGACTTGCCTCTGTGCCATTCTGTTATTAAACATCCCAATGGCTCGTTGTTGCTCATTCTGACATAAAGGTATTATAATCAGATGTCTGATTCTGGCCACAGAATTCTACTCACAAAAGGGGGAGGGACAAAATTTAACTTGTGTGGGACAAACCTCCATTACAGAATTTAAAAAAATGTAAATTGAACAGTGAGTAACTTAACTTTATATTGTTATTACAACCAAAAGTGACAAGCTTATACCTGATATAAAAACATTTTAAAGTTTTCAATACTACACTGGGGCGGCTCGGTGGTGTAGCAGTTATCGCGCACTCCTCATAGCAAGCGAGTCATGGGCTTGGCGAGGGCATTTCTGTGTGGAGCTTGCATGTGCTCCCTGTGCTTGTATTCCAGTTTCCTCCCACAGCCCAAAGACATACACGTTATGCTAACCGGCTGCTACAAACTGCCTGTAGGTGTGAGCGTGAGTGTGAATGGGTAGCAGTGTGATGGGTCTGTGAGCTGTTCAAGGTGTACCACGTCTTCACCTAGAGTTGGTTGAGTTAGCCTTTGCCTTCATGTGACCCTATAAAGATTAAGCCGTTTTGTCAGCGAATGAATGAATGATTGGTACATTGAAAGTTTTAAGTACACTTTGAGCATGCATACTGTCAGAAATTCTTAATTTCCTATCTAGATCCCCTGGGGCTAATTATCAGATGTTAAGGTAACCATTTAAGGGCCAGAAAGCTCCACATATCGAGCGTACTGACCCAGTGACAAGCCATTATACCATTATAGGTACAATAATGCACCTTACTGTATTTGTATAGAGGGCATGATCACACAGGACATATTATACAGGTTTATTAACAAACATAAACATCAATCAATCACATAAGCATCAATCACAAAACATTCAGGACTTACAGTAAGTATGCACAGTATTAACAGTAAAGTACTATACACATCCGCATAATGGAGTCTAATTCTGTAACATGGTGTATTTTCAAGTGAAACAGGCTCAGCATCTAAATCACAGCTTGTCTGAAACGACACTACTACTATTATAAACAGCAATAATAATAATAATAATAATAATAATAATAATAAAAATGATAATAATAATATTAATGCTTATGAGCTAGTAAAACATGATTAGACTCTTCTGTGACTCTTGTAGGTTGTGAATGATCCAAAAGTGCACAGAATCTGGAGCTTCTACATTTCTACATTTTCCCTATGAACTATCCAGCAGTGATTTTCCACTTGCAGACTGTGGTATGTGTAGTGGAAAGTATACGGGTGCAGGAGGTGGATGAACTGTTCATAAGTTACTCATCAAGAACTTGAGCATGATATGAGCAGCTACTGAGACAATACAAAAAATCTTATATTTTTGTTCGCTGTTTCCTCCCTCATTCATTCCCCTTTCCCAAGCCATACCTGGCTCTGACCGCAGACTCTATACATCGGACGCTAGAAGAGCTCTTCTGGATCTTCATGATTCTTCCGGTTGTGGCAAACTCCGCCCCAGGACCAGCGTAGAGTTGAAGGCTCTGAGGCTAAAAAACAACGGAGCGTACATGCAGTGCAGTGCAGCTCTGGTCTAGTAATAATAAGGTCGCTTGTATGGTTTTATAATATACCTTTCTATTATATGGTTGTTATTTTGAAGCTCCTGAGCCACCGTTTCCATCTCGTCTCTTAGTCTCTTCATCCTGAAATACAAAACATCGCCAGAGATCGTCAAATCTTTTCTTAACCAGCATGTGTCTGAATAAATACACTGCGCGCACAATTATTAAGCAAGTTGTATTTTGGCGATTTATTTGATATTTTAACAACTACAGCTCTCTAACTCAATCCAAATGTTAATAAAGCTCAAACCTGAATTTTTAAGAACGGTAAAGTCAGGTTTTGTCTTTCTTAAGAGAATATCTCAGTGTACACAAGTATTAGGCAAATATTTGTGTGCAGAATTATTAGGCAACTAAATAATATATTTAAAAATATATATTTTCCACCTCACTTGTTTATTTTCATCTGTTAAAATGAAAATAATATACAAATAACTGAAAATTTACAAAAATAAACATCTCTAACATTTCCACAATAATAGAACCAGTGACCAATATAACCAGCCTTCTTTTCAATAACTGTCACAAGCCTTCCATTAATTGGAGTCTGTCAATTTCTTTACTTTTTGTGCAGCAGCAACCACAGCCTCCCAGACTCTGTTCAGAGAGGTGTCCTGTTCTCCTTCATGGTAAATCTCCCGTTTAAGAACAGCCCACAAGTTCCCAACAGGGTTTAAGTCAGGTGAGGAAGGGGGCCGTGTCATTTTCCCGTCATCTTTAAGACCTTTACTGGCAAGCCATGCAGTGGAGAACTTTGATACATGTGATGAAGATCGTCCTGCATTAAAATCATGGTGTTCTTGAAAGATGCAGCTTTTTCTGAACCACCGCTTGAGGAAAGTGTCCTTCCTTCCCCTGGTCATATCTCTGAGCACTAGAGAGCTCATTGTGAACCTGGATACCGGACGTCAGGATAGGAGACCACATCTCCTCCACTCTCATCCTGAACACACCACAGGGGTGTGTCCTCAGCTCCCTCCTCTTCATCCTCTTCACACACAACTGTCCCCCCATTCACACCAGCAACAACAACATCAAATTAGCTAAAAACACAACCGTCAAAGGTCTGATAACAGATAACAACGAAACAGCCTACAGGAGGGAGGTCCAGCATCTGTGTCGATGGTGCGACAACAATGATTGAAAAAGGTAAAGGACACCAAAAACAAAAACTAACAGACTCAAGAACAGCTATTATCCAAAAGCTGTTAAACATGCAACCCCACGACCACCACCACCATAACAAACACTGACTAAATAAGCATCATTCAGACCATCTTCATAGACAGTGCAGTTTTACTCTTTAACTCATGTTTAGAGCAGGTCTCGAACATCACATATCGAACATCAAATATATAGCATCATGCACCTTAATGATAACAAAACTCTACCTCTCACCCTGTGTATAATATGCACAGTTGACATATCATGCACCGAAATGTGTATGTGTGGATATGCATGGATACGTGGATAAATGTATAAGTCTGTACCTGTGTAAATAGATGTATATGTGTTTGCTTATACATTAGATATGTATATATGTATGTATATATGTATATATGTGTGTGTGTATATGTGGGTATGTGTATATATGTGTAAGTATGTATACGCACATGTATAGCTTTTGTGCAATTTTTATATAATTGCTGCTAAACAGGGAGCTGCCAAACTGATTTTCATTGTTCATGCAACAGATGACAATAAAGCCCTCTTCTCTTCTCTAAATATAAGCGCTTTTGGAATACCACTCGGCCGATTAAATTAGTGAACTGGAACAAACTGTTACATAAATCCCTTATATATTCTGTTAGCCTTGGATTTCGGAGACCCACCTGAGAATCATATTGTCTTGATTCTTCATTTCATCATTGGCTTCTGCTCCAGCTGGTCTCTGAAGTACAGTAATCAAAACTCTGTCCAATGTCTGCACAAACATAACAGAGTTTATTCAGTATAATAAACACATTATTCCTCGAATTATACTTCTTTAATTGATTTATCTGTATGTCATGCTGTCGGGTTCTCTATAGTTAAACCATACTGAAAAAAAAAAATTATGAATATTATATTACTGTCGAATACATGATTCTGATTGGTCAGAAGCTTTTGCTTAATTTTCAATAACAGCACAGCTGAGATAATCCGTTATTTTTGACATGGAGAGTTGTGTATCCATTAGAGATTTTTCCATCAGGGGTAAAGTATTACGAGAACGTAACATAATATTAGCTTTTATGTTTTTATTACCTTGAAAAGACAGAAAAATGTGATGTTTCTGAGGAAAGAACTGAGTAGTTTTGAAAATATTTTGCAATATTAAATAATTGTTGTTGTGGGATGTAAGGAGTAATGTGCAGCGCACAAAATAAACCCAGCTTGGTGATGCAGAACCAATGTGACCAGGCTGGCTTCAGGATAATGACCACATTGCTGTAAATGATGCTGCTTATTACAAAAAAAATTAAATCAAATCAAATAAAATTTATTCAATAATAATTTTTTTTGACTAAAAATATATATCTTTTTCAATGATATTTTTATTTTATTGATTTAAAAACTACTTTTTAGTTTGGGTGAATGGCATGATCCATAGCAGTGTGTTATACGTAACAACGGTATGTCATAAAGAAATAACATGCTGTAATTGACCAATCAGAATCACTCTCTCATTTGACAAAATGCTCAATCCCGCTAGGGTCGCATGGAGGCTGGAGCTCAACCAATATTGGGCAAAGGCAGGGTACACCTTGTACAGGTTACCAGACCATCCCAGGGCCAGCACACACTTCCATTCACACTCACACCTAGGAGCAATTCGGAACATCCAATTAGTCTAATGTGCATGTCTTTGGACTGTGGGAGGAAACCGGAGTACCAGGAGCAAACCCATGCAAGCACACTGAGAACATGCAAACTCCACCCAGAAACACCCTCACCAAGCGGGGGACTCGAATTGAAGACCTTCTTGCTGCGAGGTGGATATGCTAACCACTACACCGCCCCCAATCAAAATTTTGTATTCAAATTAGCCATGTAATAAAAGAGAAAAAAAACAAGTCAGGATGAAAAGACTTAGCTGTGCGCCTTCCACTCAAAATCTGTGTTGCGAGATCTTTGTTAAATCTTAATGATAAAATAAATGATTAAATTAATGGGAAAACCACCCAAAAAATAAATACAGGTGCGCGATAGTGTGATGTAAATACGTTTCTGTGAAAGTTTGGTTAAAATGAACTGAGTCTTTCAGGAGCAGTAGAGAATTGCAGGTATGTCGCAGGTGACAGAGACGCAGGTGACAGACAGTGATCCCTAAGTGACGCCGCGGATTTGCTGGCACATAACACAAAAACAATTACTTTGGATTAACACTCTGCACCATCCCATAATGCTTTATTCCTTACTGGTCATTTGCATCCCTTAGAAACTGAGGGGTTAGATCTGTAATCGCTCAAATTGACATCGTGTACACCTGTTACAAAATGTAAAGTGTTTCAAAAGAAAAAAGTGCTAAATAAATGCTGAGTTGGCGATTTTATTTAGACGAGGGTGTGAAATAATAGGATTGTTTTAAACGTAAATAACTGGCCTGCGTCTGCTGTCCTTCACACATCTGCAGATCGCCAATTAGCTGTAAGAAGAAACTGCTGAAGTGTTGCAACTTTGACTGAATGTCAAATAATACACTGCGGGAACACACACACACACATACACACACACACACACACACACACACACACACACACACACACACACACACACACACAAATAAAAGCAGTAGCAGGAAACAGCAGTAGGTTCAGGGAAGGGCACCTGAAGAAGAAATTTGTAAGCAAGCGAGGCTGTGTGTGGCCGCTCATCCAGTCTACAGAAATCTTTCCACTTTACTGACTGACTGATTGAAGCACCAAGAGTATTGAGACTGAGCTTAAATTTAAAAGACATCGATAGAAAGAAAAAGGGGCACTATATTTAGACTTTCATGAGTAGCTCTCTTGGGGTATTTGACTCCAAAAAGGTGGAGTTACTTAGTTAATTAATTAGAATAGAACAGCTCTAAAAATGGGGCGGCACGGTGTCGTAGTGGTTACACATCCGCCTCACAACAAGGAGGTCCTGGGTTCGAGTCGAGGGCTCCTCGGCGAGGGAGTTTCTGTGTGGAGTTGGCATGTCATCCCTGTGCTTGTGTGGGTTTCCTCCCAAAGAACAAAGACATGCACCTTAGGCTATTTAGCTGTTCCAAATTAGCCCTCAGTGTGAGTGTGAGTGTGAGTGTGAGTGTGAGTGTGAGTGTGAGTGGGTCTATGTGTGCTGGCTCTGCGATGGACTGGTGAGCTGTTTAGGGTGTACCCTGTCTTCATTCTAAGTCAGCTGAGATTGACTCTGTTCTCTCTGCAACCCTAATGATATTAAGTGGCTCGGCAAAGAAGTGAATGAATACTTGTACAGTTTAAATGTGTGTATATCGTTCGTTCAGTCATTTATTCATTCATTTCTGAACCGCTTATTCCTAATTAGGGTTGCAGGGAGGCTGGCGCCCATCTCAGCCGACTCTGGGCGCGGGAAGAGTACACCCTGGACAGCTCGCCAGGCCATCGCAGGGCAGAAACACGCTGACGGCTATGCAGCTACTCTTGACG
>JBCNYG010000021.1:21457381-21468609 GCA_039654305.1 Porochilus rendahli
AGTGAGTGAGTGAGTGAGTGAGTGAGAGAGTGAGTGAGTGAGAGAGTGAGTGAGTGAGTGAGTGAGTGAGTGAGTGAGCGAGCGCAACAATTAAGATTTTAAAAGAAGCTCTCAACTTTACGTGGTTAAAAACGTGCAGTAAAGCTGAAATGCCAGAAGCCTTCACACTCTCGACAATGTGCTCCTAGGCTTGGATTCAAGATACTAATCTGCATGTTCTTATACAAAAAAGACCTTTACTCTTTTGGTTTTGACAGAGAGCTGTGTAATATGTACAAATAAAACCTCTGTGTGTTGCAGGTGATCTCTTTGCTGTTGTACTAGGGCTGGGTGACATGGCTGAATAATGTAGCACAATAGATTTGTTTCATATCAGTTGATAATGATAATAATTGACAATATGTGTTAGGACTCCAGCCAGTTAGCTTAGTGTTCTAGTATTATGTGCCTCCTTTTTGTCCCCTTTGGCTTACCATATTCTTTTGTCCACTTTGGCCCTCCATACCCTAATTGTTGGTCTCACCTGTGTCTCTTTGCCTGCCTCATTGTCGGTGTATAAAAGCCCTGCATTTCCCCACAAGCTTTACCGGATTGTACCAGACTTTTCTCCTGTGCCTTTTCAGCGGTCGTACATCTCTGCCTAGTAGTTTTTTGACCTTGCCTGTTCCTTGGTCATTCTTACTAGCTTTTGTAATTTTTGGATACCTGGATGTTTTTGACTTCAGGCCTCAGGCCTTCTTTCTGTGGGGCAAATGTGCTAACCACTGCAACACCGTGCCACCGCAAGTAAACACAATAACAGAATTTTGCCCTACAACTTTGAGCCCGTTTATAGCGGCAGTGTAATGAAAGTAAGATTGTAATAAAACTGTCAATCTCTGGTGAAACCATAACCCTTATTTTGGTTTGGAATAGACTGGGCAATACTTGCCACTCTTATGCAGCAACAAACCACTGGTCTGTCACTGGTTCATGGCTACGTCCTCCACAATCCATTGTCGGTGAGAGCTCAATACTGCTGACTGGAAGCACCTCACAAGTCTTTCCATTCTGAGATGATCTGGCCATTAGAATTTGACCTTTGTCAAAGTTACTCAGGTTACTCAGACCTGTCTATTCTTACTGCATCTAATAGCTTGACCAAGAGAAACAACATGTCATATATGTCAGACTTTGGAATGTGTCATAATTATGAGATAATTTATGGTACAAGCGAGTATATACTGTATTGTTTTGGAAATTGTCACTTATTGTATATGAAGGATCACAATGTAAATAAGTTAATAACTTTATTACTTTGTTATCCTTGCCATAGAAGCTGAGATGTTATCTTGTTTTGTATTGTCAATAAATCAATATAAACTTCTTTCTTTTCTACCACAACTATTTACAACAGCTATAAAACTCCTTCCTGTTATAGTCTCTGTTTTTTCATGGTTGAGGTCAATCAGGTGACAATGCAGCTTGTCATTATATAAAGTAAAAAAAAAAAGTACTTAATTTAAATATCATACCATGATGAGCCACCTGACCAGCTACAATCCACTTTGACCTGTGGAACTGTACTGTAGCAACGCAATGCTGTTCTTAAAATATCTTCTTTCGGCTGGGGTCATGATGATGACACAGTGGAGGCTCAGTGGTTAAAAGAATTCTAACCCAAAAGTTGAGGGTTCAATCCCCAGTAGCACCATACTGTCTCTGTTAATTCGAAATTGTTTAGTTGTGTATACAAATATATATATATACATTCACTATAGAAAAGAGTGTTTGCCCTATGCTGTATATATACTGGAGAGAAAGAACCGGATTTCAGTTATAATCTAGTGTTATTTTCATCATTATTAACCACTGAGTTAGCTCTTATGCCCTGTGGATAACAGCAGGGTCATCACAACAACGGTGCAGTGATTTGGAGTAAAGAGTCACTTTGGGGCAAAATTAATTAAAATTATACCAGAAACTGCACAGGCCAAAGATATAACCAGCAAAAATATGTTGCCTCTAGAGGGCATCGTGTCCCAATGATTACCTTACTCCCCATCTTGCTCTCCACCTCTGGTACATTTGTAAATCACGCCATAATGTTAGCCAAGTTATTAAATTCATAACTGGGCATTATTAGTCATTTTAACTGGTCACCTGAATTGAATGGGATCAAATCAATAAACAAACAAACTAGTAAGGGTGGCACGATGGTGCAGTAAATAGCGAAGAACCATTGCTGACTTTTGCAAAGAGTAGGCTGCATTGCCGTCAGCGTGCCCTGCGATGGCCTGGCAAGATGTCCAGGGTGTACTCTGCCCTAGCCCAGAGTCGGCTGAGATGGACGCGAGCCTCCCTACAACCGTACTTAGGATTAAGTGGTTCAGAAAATGAATAAATGAATGTGCCACTACACGACCCCTATAACAACCTGCCACATGTGCACATTTTTATAATAGGCCTCATATTTTAGTGAATTCTAATAATAAATAAATCTATGCTCAGGAGGTGCATGGAATTTTCTATGTTCATGAAAGGAATACAAACATCTAAACACATCTAAGAACCCGTTATACACACCAATTCATTTATATTGTTGTACTGAAGGACCATGTGACCTATTCCAGTACAAACACATCCATGTGCAAAGGTCAAGAATGGCATCAGTCCTTGCAGATTTTTTTTAGTTAATGCTACGATAGCTGAGGTGAGTTAAATGCAGATTTACTGTTACCTCTACTAAGCTTCATTAATAACAGTATTTTCCTATAACTGGAAATTCCCAAGTGTTTAACTTTGTACCACAACGAATTGCCAAAAGTTAAGATGTCATACTTTTGAATCCAATTATAGCAGAGATTCTGAGTGAAGCCCCATAGGCATAGAACAAGACTTTGATGGCTCTTCCAAGTCCTTGACCTTGATGCTAATTGGCTGTTATATTGTGCATAATTAACTATTATGGTATGCTCATATGACAATTAAATTGGACCACAATAAATATGGAGGTTCTTCACAATGCTTTCTGTCTATGGTTAGTCCTAAACCACACCAAGTTCCTCAGCTGACCCTGGACAGAGTAAAGAGTACTGGACCCTGGACAGCTCACCAGGCCACCACAGGGCAGACACACGCTGATGGAAATGCAGCCTAGTGAGATGTCATATATATATATATATTTTAAAAGTACTAAACACTAATTTCAAAGGTATTTATTTTGGGTCTCACACTGCAAAGGTGGATGCTGGGAGAATGCTTATCCCATCCGTCCGTTTTCTGAACGCTTAAACCTAATTAGGGTCGAGGGGAGGCTGGCGCCCATCTCAGCCTACTCTGGTCGAGGGCAGAGTACACCCTGTACAGCTCGTTCTGGAAGAATGGACATTTGAAAACTGATGTTGTTCTGGTTGGTTCTCCATGTGATTATGTAATCCGTCCTTTACACTATCCTATGTGTTAGGGTTAAATAAGGCCGTGTCCTCATATTCATTATGTACTAATCTAATTCAAGTAGGCAGACAAACTTTTGTCAAGCAAAAAAAAACATGGAGCATTAGTGGCAACATGAAACATGAACTCGTTAAATGGATAATTATACTAAAAAGACAGGTGACACAAATGTGGAAATCAATTAGTAAACGGTGATAAACAGAGGCCTCAGTGTTAAACTTTCCTTCTTTTGCTCCAGACCGAGTTTGTGAAACACAGGGGAGACTTATTTATTGCCTTCAAGGCAGAAGGTGATTCAGCCTTTTAATGAGCCATGCTACTCTCATAACACCAGTCGAACACCTATCAATAGAGATATCTATCAGGGGCTCCGCCTTGAGGCAGCACATAAATCTATACATCAGTTATATTTAATGTTCTGAAATATCCACCAAATGAAGTTAGTTAATATTATGATAAACCATTTGGCAGTCATAAAAACTTTTCGAGTTCTACTCTCTTGATGGTAATAAGCTGAAGAACACAGCTTGTCATGTTATCAAGGCACCCAGTGTAAAGGTCTTTGGCCTAAAAACATCCCATGTCAAAGATTTTAACTCTGTTTCAGACTGCTGACAACAGATAGATAGATCGATAGATCGATAGATCGATAGATAAATAGATAGATAGACAGACAGACAGACAGAGACAGACAGACTTGTGATTTGCAGCACATTTATGCTAGGGCTACTGTTACAAAAACAAAAAATATATTTTGACCAATCAAAATCAATAATATAGAAGCAATTCTACTGTGTTGTTATGATTATGTTACAAATGTTATGTGGCTATTCATTCTCTGGTCCTGTTTGAATAATCTCTATGAACACACACACACACACACACACACACACACATGGTGCAGCAGCTGTAAAGCACTGTGTTTGCCGGGTTCATGCTGACAGAGTGATTGTGACAGTGGAAGCTATTTACAGCCTTTCTCAGTGTGAGAAATCGCTCACTTCAAAGAGTTCAGAGTTATAATAGCTGCTCACAAACATGGTTTACTTCAAAGTACATTATCAGATACGACACGGGTTAAAAGTACTATAGACACAGGATAAAAAGCAAAGCAGTAAACTAGAGGGAGTGTCAAGTCAATGCCTCATCGTGTTGTTTCACTAGCAACATGACCTGAGGCACAGAAATTCAATCCAAGCTTGGTCGTGATACATAAAATTCAACAGGATATAATATGCATGTGTCTTGATATTACAGCAAAGTAAATTAATTAATTAATTTAAAAAAACGATGATGATGATGGCTAATTATCTGTCTTAGGTTTCCAAATTAATTAAAACATACGTGACTACAAAATAGCCCTGTGATGGCCTGGAGAGCTGTCCAGGGTGTACTCTGCCTTCGCCTAGAGTCGGCTAAGACAGGCACCAGCCTCCCCACGACCCTAATTAGGATTAAGCGGTTCAGAAAACGAGTGAATCTGAAGAACTGAAACCTTATAATAGTGGAGTGGCTGATTGCCCAATGTTTCAGGGTGCCCTCATGTGTGTCTTCCTTCTGGTTTCTCTCTTTTTAGTTATGCTACCATAGTTAGTCATGCCGGAGTCCCTGCTTGCACCCAGCACTAATAAACTCTTCTTTTACCATTACACTGTTATAAGAATACCTAACCACAATTCTCACAGTAACTCAGTTAATGTACTGTATACCATAAACCGGCAAATCTCAGATTAAAAAAAACAGAAGATTATTTTTCAACCACTTAGCCTTGTCTCTCCTTCAGGCTTAATGAACTTTCATAGACAAGGTTGTGTGATTGTCCTTGGAGAAATTACATTCATTTAGCAGATTTCTCACTATCCCACAGTGCACTACAGTGTCATCATGAACTATGATGGGGCCATGAGTCAGAACTGTAGTGAATCAGACTCAAGGGGGGAGGTGGCTGGGGCACTGGGGTCAAATAAATCCAGATGGAGAAGTTTGGGTCAGGATTTATGAGTGAATTAACCCAGTTCACAGGGATCCACTTATTTTTCTTTCTTTAGATCTTTACACTTTGTTTCTGTCCCATAACAGGGTACTTTTTAGGGCAGACCATATGTTCAGAAGTGATTAAAAGCAAAGGACTGATTAGACTGTACACACTTAAAAACATCTGATATGTTCACTCCTCAACCACACAGCTGAAGAATGGAGGATACTCTCCTCTCCTTCCCAGCAGGTTCCTGTTCTTCGCTGACAGGAATGGGGTCCCATGTGGCCTTATGCTATTGCTGCCCGTCTCCCTCAAGGTATAGGGGTACAGGCATTCCTGAAATGGCTGCTGCCTGTATTTATGGTTTAATGGTTATGAGTATGAATAATTACCCCAAATGCCAAGGCGTGTATGTTAGAGCCCTTTTCTAATCAGATGAAGACTAAACGGTATACTGAAATTTTTCAGTGGGGTCATGGAGAAAATGGAAAACTGTGCAGTTTTCAAGTTCACCCTGTCCTTATTATATCCATGCCAGGTTCCTACTGCATCTAACCTGTTATGTCTAATTACTTAACATGTGCATGATCAAGCACACAGCATGCCTAATGTGTTCTTATTACAACCAATCAGACTGCACCATGTGCTTACCATGTTCTCACTGCGTCTTCATCAGCCTTATAAATACTGCATCATACATGGCTTTTGGCATTTGACAGATTCCCTTATCCAAAATACCTTTCACTTTTTTCCAGTTTACACAACTGTGTAGTTCAGGGTTAAGGGCCTTGCTCAACAGTCCAACAGTGGCAGCTTGTTAGCACTTGGTAAACTTCATACTAGTAACCCTGAACCTTAACCACTGCTTTTTTTTCATGCAAGTTATCCACTTTTACGTTTTACAAATCTGTGTAATACTTGTCCTACATCGATGTAATCCGTACTAAGTTTTCATGACACTGTTACTACAGCAAAGCTCTTACTGCGTCCTAAATTAACCACATCTGCACTAGTCTGCACTAGGCTTTTACACCCGAGCCTACTGGCTCATCAGGCATTGATCCCAGAGGAAATTCGGACTCTAGTCCAGTTTACTCTCTAGTCTAGGTCACCTTCCCAGTATTTTTACCCATTTATATTGTACCCATTTATACTGCTGGTGGTTAAGACAGCACCCTCCTTGCGGATCCCTTGCGGGTCCAACGGGGATTTGAACCCACAACCTCATGATCATGAGTCCAGCACCCTAACCACTCTGCCACCAGCCCCACCCACATCCATACTATGTCTTCTCCTACTGCGTCCCCCCAAATTTCTAGGGACATGTAGGGAGTTTGATGGGGATTTGAAGAATGAAGCCAAACACCAAATGCATCGTTCTGAATAAACAGATCATGTTTTAGAACAATGAATCAAATAGTACGGTATTAGTGCTTGGCATGTAAATTATATATGCTTTAATGTGCATTTTTATTGGGCGTCTTCTCCTTTAACCTTGTCCAGCCTTGTCCCATGTTCGGACACGATTTACACAGTGCGGACAACATGTTTCTGATGCTAAATATACATAACCATGTGTTTTCCAAAGGTAAACAAGGATGAGCATATAAAACAACAAGGTAGCTGCAGCTCAATGGAGTTAATCTGTCACTGGATTATTGCAGTCGACCAAAAAGAAGTCTCTCCCTCTCTTCCCTGTCTGTCTGTGTATCTCTCTCTCCCTCTCTATCTCTCCCTCCCTCCCTGTCTATCTCTCTCTCTGTCTGTCTCTCTTTGCATCTCTTTCCCACTCTCTCTCCCTATCTCTCCTATGTCTGTCTGAGTATCTCTTCTCTCTCTGTATCTCTCTTTCCATTCCTGTCTGTCCCTCTCTCTCTCTTGCTTGACCTTCGTCTCTGTCTGTCTGTCTCTGGTTATGATTTTTGGCCAGGAGCTACATTTGTCAATGTGAGAAACCACACACACTTCCGCATGCACCCATGTCGTCCACTGGAGCAAAAGCAAAACCATACAGGGAATTTTCAAAAAGACCACGAAGACAAGCAATGGAAAAAATAATAGAAAGGCATGAGACACGAGCTGATGTTGGCACTTTGACTTCGACTCCTTCAAGAAATGACAGCATACCTAATAATAATAAAAATGCTTATAAAATGGTAAGATGATAAAACACATAGGCCTAGTGTACGAACAGTAAAGCTAAGACTAGCTGTGGTTTACCAAGCAAAAGCTCACAGGTTTACCACTCCCAGAGGAGTCTGGCTCCTGCTTCGCCTCTAAATCACAAATTAACCGCAGGCATGAACGGTGACCTCATTTACCAAATCTCCCTAAAGCCTTCACAGCTTTTGAACTTGGCGCATATGTATAAAACATCTGTGATAGTGCTGATCTAACTACCCAGAATCAAGAGTAAATCAGTACGAGAACTTACTGGTTGAGGAACGCAAATAGGTATCGCATGATGACCAGGGTGCTGCTGGGTAGAGACAAGAGGACCTTGTGGATATGGACCGCTCGATCTTGGAGATTCTCCATGGCTGTTGGGACACAATCAGGATAATCATTTGTTTATTTGTTTATTAGTGGTAATAAAATAGCACTCAAACACAGCTGGATTTTATGATTGAGTTATTTTTCAAATAGAGCTATTTGAATATGAATTAAAAGGCAGAAGACGGTTCTGTGTGGAGTCTGCATGATCTCCCTGTGCTTGTGTGGGTTTCCTGCGGGTAGTCAGGCTTCCTCCCGCAGTCCAAACGCGTATACGGTAGGCTAAGTGGCTGTTCAAAATTGTCTGTAGATGTGAGAACGGTTGTGTGTTTTGGCCCAATGATGGTCTGGTGAGCTGTTCAGGATGTACCCTTCCTCTGGCAGCATGATGATCATATGATGACCGCAGGGCCCTAATAGGATTAATGAATTAACGAATGAACATCAAACTTGGTTATATTGGGGAAGACTAAGTGATTTGCATCTGTTGCCCTGTCCGGTTCATGCCTTTCCAAGTTTTTTTTTTTGTTAATAACAAAGTAGCTGGAGAACAAATACTGGGTCACAACAATAAAAAAAAAAAAAGTAAAACAGGTAAATGTTGCTAAAAGGTTAAATTCAATGATGAAAACATGGAGGCTGGGGTACATAATAAGTGTATTTTTTGGACCATAAGGCTTCTTAAAAACACTTAAACACCTTTAATTTTCTCAAAAATCAACAGTGTGCCTTAAAATGAATTAATTCTGGTTGTGCTTTTTTCACCTACAACCAATTTTATGTGGTACACAACATTCAAAAATCCGTCAAAATGTTTTTTGGTAAGCTACGAAGCTGCACGGCTTGATGGATTGAGCATTAAGGCCACCGTAGTCAGGAGCCTCGTGGAGTAATACGATCTGTGCTTCAACATTAAGACAAGTGCATTTACATTCATTCAGTTTCTATACCCGCTTCCCCAAAAATGAGTCGTGTTAAGAGACATGCTTACAAAGCGGATTTCAAACTCAACGCTATCAGTCACTGATACTCTGACTGAAGTCAACGCAACAGCTGCGAGAAAATTCAACATTAATGAATCAATGGTACGGAAGTGCAGGAAGCAAGAAGACGCCCTGCGCCGGGTAAAAAAAGACCAAACTGAGTTTCCGAGGGAACAAAGCGAGATGTCGACAGTTGGATCTTCGCTACTGTCTCTATTTGACTCAAAGCAACAGCGTTAGCACGCGACATGGAGATCAACGATCAATGCTTCCGTTTTATGAAAATGCGTAAACTCTCCATTCGCACAAGAACTGCCAAAGGATTATGAAGCTCTCCGAGCTTTCAGGAAGGCCGGAATCATCACTGAACAGCTACGAGACTGACTCGGATAATGATGAGAGCGATCCGGGCATGCTTGATACCGAAATTTCCCAACTGTTAAACTCAGAGAAATAAACTGAAAAAGTGAGTGTACTGTTTTGTATTTTATGTGTTACAATGTTGAGAGTTATTTGTGAAAGAGTTGAATAAAGTTTGACTTATCTGCGTTTTGTTTCATTTAATGTGCTTTATAACCCGGTGCCTTAATGTATGAAAATAGACCCGTTAGCAGTCGATCACTGATATTGCGTCTAATTACCCGGTGCGCTTTTTACACCGAAAAATACGACAGTTTAGTTCTACACGGGAAAATCTGTAAAAAACAAACAAACAAACAAACCACTAAAACAAGATTTTATTCTTATCAGTATTTTCCTTATAGTTACTTTTATAATTCTTCCTACTATACTTTTTTAAATCCTTACGAAAGCAGGTGAGCTTCCTTTCAGAGTTTAGGTGTATATACTATGCAGAAATTAAATAAATAAATACATAAATAAACAAACAAACAAATAAATAAATAAAAATAGGTCAGGTGAGCTGTAATCACTTTAGGGCAGTGGTGGCTCAAGGGTTAATGATCTGGGGTTACTGATCCAAAGGAGGGGGGTTCAGTCCCCAGTGCCACCATGTTCACTGATGAGCCCTCGAGCAAGGCCTTTAAACCTCATCTGCTCAGTAGTATAAAACCTTACAATGCAAGTCGCCCTGGATAGAATTCTCTCATCTGTCAAATGCCGTAAACGTTCCAAGTTAACACCACCATGTGTTAAAGTGGGTTTTTACCCTCATTCGAAATTCGGACTGTTAAAAAAAAGTGAAACATAATTACGTGATAAATCAGTATTTACTCAGAGCCCCTCTCTCTTAATTTAGGTGACTCTAACAGGATCAGTGTTTTTTTTTTAATTTTTTGATTTGAGTACCCAATTTTTCTTGAATTTGAGGTGTGTTTTGTGAGGAAGTGAAGGGGGCAGAGTGCACACTCACACACACAGGCCATGAGGTCATGGAAGACCTCCTTCGGGAAGAGGGCGTTTTCCAAGCCTCTGAAGTAGAGTTTGAGAACGCCAGCAATGGAGTCCATGTCATGATCATTCTGATCTCCGGCCAGAGGATCCTCACCTGAGGCGGGGACAGAGAGACAGAGAGAGAGAGGTGGAGAGAGAGAGACACACACATAGAGAGGGAGAGAGACAATGAGAGAAACAGAGAAAAAGAGAGAGAGACACAGAAAGGATGATAGAGACAGGGACAGACACACAGAGAGAGAAAGAGAGTGAAAGAGAGAGAGTACAAGATCTGAGATTCATTTTGCCAACTGAAAATAGTGAATCATGAATTTCAGGATGCTAAGCACTACAGAAAATAAAGGGATGGGAGAGTATTGGATTAGATCCTCTTACCCCTCTCAAAGGCGTTCTTAATATCATTGACCTCCACTTGGGAGCCAGACACTCGAAAAATGCCCTCATGGTGCAGGCCTGCAGACGAAGTGACATCACGTTAGACGCCTTTTCAAATGACCGGAAACAGGAAATCCTCATTGGCTCTTCACTTCTCTCGCGCATTTATGGTTTTGGTTAGACTTCCGGAGCTTGAACTGCACGTCTTTTTGAAAAGACTGATTATGGAATGATCACGACAGCGTTCTCAGAACCAAACCCCATTTTATCACACTGTTATAAATGAACATCTACGAGCTACACTATTATATAGTTCTGCTCTACACAGCAGACATGATGATTAATGAACCGTACTGAACACTTTGCTCACTTGGACAGGGAGAGGAACAGGAGCTGCAGGGCTTACAGCCAAGAGTGAGACCATGAGTGAGACGAGAGAGAGAAAGGAAAGACAGAGTGAGAGAGAGAGAGAGAGAGAGAGAGAGAGAGAGACACACAGAGAGACAGGAGATGGATGGATTACCGTGTCGGCTGAGGAAGCGAATACAGCT
>JBCNYG010000021.1:21517814-21528323 GCA_039654305.1 Porochilus rendahli
CGCCCGAGCTGGAAATCGAACCCAGGACCTTCTCGCTGTGAGGCGGACGTGCTAACCACTACGCCACCGTGCCGCCCTAAACCATTCCATATGGTTTAAAGTTCATTCATGCTCTGCAAATTAAAAAAAAATGTGACACCTTTCAATTTTTCTGAAACAACATTTTCAGTGTTTTTGTTTATTAGCCAAACTTTTACCTCAATATATTTGTTGGAATTATTTTTTTTGGTTCTCATTGCCTACAATAGCATTGTTCATTTTATATATAAACACACACATACATACCTACATACACACACACACAAATATAAATATGGGATGCTTAACATGCCCACCATGGATGCCACTGGTCAGGTGTCCAACTACAGTATGGTTACACATGAAATGTGTCTATGAGTAATATGAGTAAATAAAAAATGTAGGGTGATTCAGTTTTGAAATAGACGGCTATTGACTTTATAAAGAACCAAGACCATGAGAAATCTCGGGTGTTAAGTATCCACATTAATACTTGTTAAACACTGAGCTCTTTACACTCTCATTATGTGCATGTGTGCTTGTCTTGTGAATACATCAACCAAAAAACTTCCAGCTGCTCTAGCAATGCACCAATCCAACTGTCCTCTCTCCAGATGGGTTCTTACTTGAACTGGTGGTCTTTGGTGCTGCGTGTCTTGGCCAGGAACCTCTCAGCCAGTTTCTCCAGATTGCGCGAGTAGTCCATTTCGATCTCGGCTTTCTTGCGGAAGAAGTCCTGCAGGTCCTGGAGGAGCTGCACACGGAGCTCGCACTGCTGGTCCAGACATTTCAGTTGTTCAACCAGCTGAGCGCGGATCTCTGCCAAAGATGGGAAGAAAAAGGTTTACAGTTAATTCCTCTGTGCCATTCAATCAAGCCCTGACAAGCCATGTTCCAGGATTTATTGCATTGTCATAAGCAATCCTTTACCATTCACCAACACCCTACATACTTAACATTCAGTTTGTGACAACATTCCAAAGGAAATCAAATTAATCTCATCTTTTCATCATCATTTCAGCACCCAACCCAGGCAGGAACACAGTGTCAGCTGTTAAATATTGAACAGAGCACAAATAATATGCTTCCAGTACAAGTGCAATCATAATTATCTTCAAGCAATTTACAGACAGATGAACTATTCATTCATAAATAAGCCTACCAGGTAATAAAAACTCCAACACGGCTACAAGCTGAAAAGCTTCAGTACTGTGCAAGAGCCTTAGACACCCTCATTTTTTTACTATAAACTTTGCTATTAGGGATGTGAATCTAACAACAACTTACGATTGAATTCGATTCCGATTTTTGGGGTGACGATTCGATCCAGAATCGATTCTCGATTCAAACCGATGTTTGATTCATAACCATTACAAACAAAGGGAGCCACATTCACGAGCAACTACATTCTTCTATAAGAAATAAAGAAATGATATATTACTAGACGACTGGTTCTGTAGATGTACTGATCCGCTTTGCTGGTTCAGAGTTGGTTGGAAGTTTAGTGAAGTGATAGAGTGTGCGTTGGTCAGGACTCGGTCGTGCTGCTGCTCCGGTTCTTTTAGCTCCGGGTGATGGTGTAAGATGTGGACTCGGGGATTTGACACGTTCCTGAAATACTTGACTTTTATTTTGCACGCTGCACATGTCATGTCAAGCTCCTTCTTACCCGGAAAATCCGACGTGCACCCAAACATTTCCCTTCAGTGAAGGTAGCGCTGGCTGTAGGCTAAAAGCTAGTTCTGGGCCCGTCACTCACTGGAACAATTCATGATGGAGGCTGTTTCTGGACCAACGGTACGTGCTGTGAGTAAGGATGGAAATGTTCGAAAAACGTGTTTTTAGAGATCGATTCTTAAAAATTTGGATCGATGAATCGTAATAAATAAGAATTGCGATTCAGACGTGAATTGTTTTTTTTTCCCGGGACCCCAGTTTGAAATAGATTTTTATTTTATAGTTTATAATATAAGGCATCTTTGCTCTACACCATTCCTCTGCATGTGCCTAAAACTTTTGTTCAGCGCTGTAGTGATGTGTATTATCTATGAAAAATAAGCAAATATGTTCCCAAGAGCTACAGTCCGGATAACTTTTTTCTTGTGATAAGGAAAATCATTCATTCACTCATTCAATGAACTGCTTAATCCTACTGGAGCATCAGCACACTCTGGGAGAAGGCAAGGTACACCTTGAACAGCTTGTGTGTGTGTGTGTGTGTGTGTGTGTGTGTGTGTGTGTGAGTGCTGTCCTGTGATGGTCTGGTGAGCTGTTCAGCATGTACCCCGCCTTGATCCAGTGTTGGTTGAGGTAGGCTTCAGCCCCCCCCGGCGACTATTAAAAAGCATTAAAAACCCCGTAGCCAGAACTACATCAGCGCTGTGCTGTGCTGCTAAAGAAAATATTACAACATGCTCAGACCGATTGGAATCAAGCTGCCAGCATGGATGTGGTAAGATATGGAGCACATTATATATTCCTCTCATATGCTTCCCTCTTTATCTCTCCCTCCCACAGTGCAATGAAGCATGACATCAAATTAATTTAGCCCCCTTAAGACCAGCCGGACTACTACTATGCAGAACTATGCCGTTTTCACGAACTCTGGAGAGCTTGGTTTGATGGATCAATTTGCCGTCTAACTAAAACATCCATTAGTCCACAATAAAGAAAGGCAATTATGTTGTAACATGACGACTCAATACAAACTACAGCGTCCACACTGTGAATGTTGCACAAATCTCGCACTCCCCATACAGCACACACCTCAGTCAAGGGAACTCAGAGAAACGAGCGATCACAGAACCGATGTAAATTCAAACCGGCTTGTCTTTCTTTTCAGACGTCCGCTGCTGATCATACAGAAATGCAAGACTGCAGAGCTTTAAGCACGGCTTGAATCTGGCATTTAAGACGTTCTTCCCGAGCTAGAGCTGGATTAAATGATTTGGGTTTACCTTTGCATTTTCTGCTGTAGAGAAACCTGATGACTTTGGTCTCCATCACCACTCTGTCCCATGTCACAGCGGAGCAGTGTGTGAAAGTCAGTGAAAGCACCGAGAGCCCGGTCCGTCGGCTCTATTGTGTTTTAAGCTGAGAGAGGCAGTTCCACTATGTCACCAAAGAGAAGTGGGATTTTCTGTCTCTGACCTCTGTCCTTCTCACTCTCTCTCCCTCCCTCTCTTTAAGCACAACAGCTGAAGAGAGAAGTTTTGTGGTTATTCCTCTATTGGCTGACCTCACATCCCTCTACGTCCTGCGTTATCAAAGCCGGCATGTTGTATGGATGAATATATATTATCGCCAGAAGTGACACAGTGAATAAACCAACTCCAGAACGATAAAGAAGCATCATAGTTAGACTGGCAGCTCGTTTTAATAACAGGGTGTCCACATAGTAATCAGGACCATGTTGTTCGGTTGCTGGATGTTCCCTGAGGCAAGGTACAACCTGCGTTCAGAAATGAAGTGCGGTGATTTCTGGAAGACAATGCAAAGTGAAAAGCTTTGACTGCTGCAGGGAAGCATAGTGGCAGGATTCCCACTGATGCCAGAACTCAGCGACGAGACATTTTAACTACACCAAGTCCCTGTAAATGGTAAAAATATGCATATAAACTATAAAAAAATTCTTTTTTTGTGTATGTTTCCATGTAGTATGTACTAGAGTTAAAGAGACACCATTACACTTGCTCACGTGTGCACCCGGAGCTCACCTGCATCCATCGGGATTTAAAAAATTTAAAAAATTAACAATAAAAGTCTCATTTTACTGTTTTTTTTTTTTTTTTTGCATATGTTCCCATGTATTATATACTTTTATATTATTCACTTTGGGATCAGTGTTCAATTCATTCATTCATTCACTCATTTTCTAAGTGGCTTAATCCTACTTAGGGTCGAGGGGAGGCTGGTGCGTCTGGGCAAGGTCGGGGTACACCCTGAACAGTACGCAGGAAAAAGACACACACACAACCAGCCACACTCATACTCACACCTAGGGGTGATTTGGAACAGCCAATTATCTACTGTGCACGTTTTTGGACTGTGGGAGGAAACCGGATTACCCAAAAAAACCCCACTCAAGCACGGGGTGAACAAAGAAACACCCCAAGCCCAGGAATCGAGCCCAGGACCTTCTAATCCAGCTAATCAGATCACATCATCCTAGTGATTCTTCAGTCTTCGTCATGCATGCATTTCTCAACACAGCGACAGATTTCAGCCTGAATCTGACACCACGCTTTTCCCACTGGATATAGCACCACCATGACATTCTTCGAGTAATGATATTAAAAGGTCGGCGTGTGAAGGAAAAAAAAGCAGGCTGTAATTTTTCAGTTAGAGTGAGATAATGATTAGTCTGGCCTGCTGGCTTGCATGCTTTGTCAGCACCTGTCACATATAATTTGCCGCCTGCTGTATAATTTCCCGAACCAGGAAATGAGTCAGGGTCTCATCCTAATGCCCAAAGCTGCCCGTGAGCTTTTTCTAAGTCACAATTGCTATAAATGACACTACACTGACACATCAGCATGACATGCCTATCAAATCAACCATCCAGAACATCACAGATGGATTTGGGTTGATTTCAACTACTGGTTGGATTTGCTTAAATATAATAACACTGTATTTGTAGAAAGATGTGGACGAAACCTCTTATTGCAACACTTGAACTGAAGGTAAAATGTTGTGCTCTTGCGCGGCATGATGGTCTGTTAGCTAGCACTTCTGCCTCACAGCAAGAAGGTCTTAGGTTTGCATCCCAGCCTTGGCAAAGACGTTTCTGTTGCACGCTCTCCTTTTGCATGGGCTTACTCCTGTTACTCTAGTTTCCTCCCTCAGCCCCCCTGATCTGACTGCAGATTTGTGCACAGTAGGGTGACGCATGAGCAGAGAGACACGGGAGCATTTAATTGGATATTTTCTAACAGACTGCGAGGCCGGGATTGGTTTTTGTTTTTGCAGCATAATGGTGGCCACAGAGGGAAGATTTCATTGGAGCGTTTCCGGATCTCATAAGTTACCGATTTCTGTCAGGGTGTACATATAATTTTGACCAATATAACACTGTCTGTGCAGCTACAAGCAAACCCCAGCTTTACCATGCCCGAAACTGGGTCAGGTTTTTAAGATCGGGTCTATACTAGAGGACAGTTCCTGAGTGCTGTACTAATATCAGTGACCTGCTCAGCAATTACAGCCTGAAGAACACCAGAACCTTGGGTATGGTCTGATACAGTCTCACCAGAGTCAGTGTGGGGATGTGTTCAGATTTTCCACTTATATCACAGCCTCATAAAAAAAAAAAAAAAAGACATGCTGTCACGAAACCATGTGGCCATAAAATTATTCTGAAGCCAAATAAAAAAAGCTCTCCAACAGAGACGTTTCGGGAAAAGACACTGTTGCAAAATCACTGAAAAGCTAAAAATATCACAAATGGAAAACTTCTCTTTTGGTCATTGCGGGAGGAACTTGAGACCAAAGGCATGGTTAAGCTAAAAGGCTCTGCAGAACCTATTTCTGTACCACTAATAAATGATGCATTTAAAAGGATTTGGAAGGAAAGTGCGGTAATACCTTAAATAACCAACTCGCTGTACACAATTACACTGTAATCAAACCTCAACTAGAAGCTAACTGTAGTGTAACAGTACTAAAACTAGTAAAGAATAAAACACATTAGCGGGTGGCACTGTGATGGGAAAATAACCCATGATGACACCTGAAGATAAACAGTTGTTGTTGTTTTTAATTTAATATTACCAACACATTGTCCTGTTTACCTTTTAGTCACATGCTTAATGTTGTGGTGTAGTAGTGTAGTGGTCAGCATGTCCGCCCCACATTAAAAAGGTCCTAGGTTTGCGTCCTAGGTTTGCGTTCCAGGCTCGGTGAGGGCGTTTCTGTGTGGGATCTGCACACTGTTCTCCCTGTATTCTGTGGGGTTTCATCTGGGTACTCCGGTTTCCCCCACCAGTTCAAAGACATGCGTATTAGGATTACTGACTGCTCCTAGTTGCCCCTAGGTGCAAGTGTGAATGGTCGTGTGTGTGTTGGCCTTGTGATGGTCTGTCAAACTGTTCAGGGTGTACTGCCTTCACCCAGTGTCGGCTGAGTTGGGCTTCAGCCCTACGGACGACCCTAACCGGATTAAGTGGTTCAGCAAATGAGTAATTGACGAGGGTTTAATGCTGTGGAAAGTTTGTGAGACAAATTATTTCAGGTGATCACATTTAATAGCAGGTGTAACCAGTCATTCGTTCTTAACCAGGCTTCGTTTTTACCTCTCGTGTGATTTTAACAAGATGAAATTTAATTTTGTTGCGTAACAGTCAAACTGGGAAGTGAAACTGCTAAACTTCTCCGTTCTGAAAAATCAGTAGTGGTACATTAGAAGTGGTGCTCGTTGTTATGAAGTGCTGGCACTTGAGACTCCTTCCAGGAAAATAAATGTCTCCTCCTCTCATCACATCAATGATATGCTTTTAAAAACATTTTCTTAATCTGAATTATTAAGCGTATTAAAAGTGTATAAACGTGTAATTTGAATGACCTCCCTCCCTTATCCCCATAATTCTTACGCTAGCTTTTTTTTAACGATGGGAAATGTATCATAATTGGATAACCAAAGAAAGAGGACCACACATTAGAACCCCTGAGACTGGGCAAGCAGTCTAGCAGCAAGACTTCGTAGTAGTCCAGTAATCTAGATACACTATTTCATTCTCTACCAATGTATGATGGATGCTTACTGTGTTTTTACTGGGCAGCATGGTGGCATAGTGATTAACACATTTGCCTCACAGTTAAAAGTTCCTGGGTTCAAGTCCCGGGTTTGGTGAGAGTGTTTCTGTGTTGCATCTTCTCCCCACAGTCCAAAGACATGAAGATTAGATTAGATTAACTGGCTGTTCCAAATTGCTCCTAGGTGTTAATGTGAGTTAATGCATCGTGTGTGTTTACCCTGCAATGGACTGGTGAGGTGTTCAGAGTGTATCCTGCCTTCCCCCGGATTCGGCTGGGATAGGCTCCAGCCTCCCCGTAACCCTGATAGTATTAAATGGTTCTAAAAATTAATTCATGCATTTTTAAGCTTGCTGTTTCAGCACATCACACAAAGAGAAAACATATATTTTCCAGTGTAATCATACCGATTTTGACCTGCATGATCAAGGATCACTGAGCTTTATGGCGAACAGTCCCTTAAACATTATGGATTATTCTGTCGGAACTGTCTGAGGGTGGTGACCCATGCCCTTAAGTCTGCACTCGCAGCAAACCACCTTCCACCAGTTCAGAAAGAACTGCCAATTCTGATCAGACCTTGAACAATGACTTGCATTTAAAAGAATCACCAAGTCCACTAAGAAGCACCAAGTTTATGGAGTTTAAGAGTTCATTTTATGACTGTTTTACAAGAAAGGTCACCAGACCTCGTATCAAAACTACCACCCATGTTGCAGGCAGACATATGTGCTGCCATGTGCTAAACAAGTTCTAGGTCAGGGGTGTCCAGACCCTGTTTTGGGAGCAGTTTTCTCCTGGAACAGGGGTTTAAGATAACGAAATGTGCGTTCTTCCCATGTTCAAGTCACAGAGAAACTAAACGACATGCACTACCTGATGCTAAGGTCTCATATCTCCGGCTGAGCACTGCATCTGGGACGAATGTGGGCATTGTCAACATTCCAGTGGATTTTGTGGGCGGTCTCTTAAAAAAAATAAGGGTAGAGAAAATATGCATTTGACTGAGAAACATCTACCAGCAGTAACTTGGATGCATATATGGCAGCTGCTGTGCTGCCACGTACATTTTTACCAGCAGGGAAATTTATGGTAAGATCTAGTAGGACATGTACTGTACAACATCTGAACCCCTGACCAAAGGTAGTTTACAATACGACCAAACTTTCTGTGAATGGAAGCCTCGCTTTCTCGGTTTTCAATGTAGCACCCGACGTAATTGTGCAGAACACCTGTGGGATAAATGTCATTTAACTCCCAGAAGGCAAATAATAAAATTTTTCATCAAATACTTTTGGCTTACTGAGACCGAGGTTTAGGTTCTTGGTACCAAATCCTACCAACGTACTAAATTCAGACGTTTTGCTATTATGAGCCTACTACAGCCCATCTTATGAAACTTTGGTGCCAATATTGTCCATATTCCGAAATATTGGTGACAAGTACTGAGCATGTTCCACGTTTTAAAACCACCCTGCAGTGGGTTTGCTTTGCCATGAAATTCTTGGACTCAGAGCCCCCTCAAAATTGCACTTAAACAAATATTGCACATAAATTTAGTATTCAGATAAAAAACAAGTAAGAATAAAACTATATAAGTGAAAGAAATAAAAAAAAAATCTATATATATTATATATGCACATAAACTAAAAAGGAATATGTAATATATACATATATGTATGTATGTATGTATGTATGTATGTATAAATGTTCACAGTGGGATAAAAACAAAATATTAAGAAAAATACTAATGGAAAACACTAAAGTGGTTGTAGTGCAGAGGTAGTGTGTGCGCATGTACAGTGTGTACAAGGAGTGTGCAAAAAGTGTGCAAATTGTCCGGTAGCCTGACGGCCTGATGGCTTGTAGCCTGATGGCATGTGGGTAGAAATTAGGCATCTAGAGTGACTGTAGGATGGCATGTGAAGGACCGTATAAAAAACAGATTGTATCACCTGGGTACCGGGGCAACTGAGACTAGAAAAATACACACATGCCTGGTAACTTTTTAAAGCTAAATATGACTTGAAATTATATTTCTCACGTCTCGTTTTTGTCATTTATTATTAATTCTGGGAATGGAACCAGGTCTGTAAAAAGCATGGAAGACAAGATCGCAAGGACAAGATCGGAAGAATGCTCCAGATCCAGAAACTTTGGTCCCACGTCAAAAAAATGAGGTTTTAATCAGTTATAGGACATGAACAACAGTCTGGTTAGTTATATTGGCAAGCTAAACGATTTGTACACCTCATTTACACCTGCTACATCCTAAAAAAGCAAAACCAACTCCCTCTTGCTTGTTACATGATTTGTCTGCAGACACAGTACTCCCAACTCATATATTATTAAATATTCAATTCAATTCCCTTCTTTGCTTTTAGCAACAAATGCTGTTGCTAAGCAGCTTCACAAAAATCCGGGTATATATTTAGATCCCTAATGCGAAAGTCAGAGGCAACAGTGTGCAGGAAAAACTTCCTGAGACAACATGATGAGGAAACCTTGAAAGGAACCAGACACAAAAGGGATTGTGGGATAATAATAATTACTCTTATACTCCCACTCGTCTAAGAGAAAATATCATGTTTGCTAGCATTATTATTAAAAAATTTATAATATACAGTACAGCACAGACCTGCTCTCTAAACTACCCCACCAAAGCACAAGCTGACTGTGCATCGTTTTCAGGGCCAAGTCCATTCTCTGTCTCCACCCCTCATCACCCCAGCTGTCACTCAGCTAGATCCTTCACCGGCTGTTCGAGAAAGCCACTCCCAAAATCTGTCATGTTACATTATGTTCTCAGCAGTTTGTAAAGATGTGGATTGCAGCATCACACAGAGGGGGCACATGCTTGCTTATTCCTCTCCCTGGTTAGTGCTGGTAGTATGTGATAGGGAGGCAATACTTGAGGGTGGGAACTGGCTACAACTATATTAGGGGAGGAAAACATCCAAAAAAATCAAAAGGTAGTGAGGAGATGAAGCCAGCAGCACAACCACTTCAAAGCTAGAGGGGTTGCTGATTCAATCTTGAGTTTGAGTAACCATTGGTGAAGAGTCCTCCTCATCCCTGCATGAGTTTCCTCTAGGCTTTTCAATGTTCCAAAAACCTGCTAGCTGCTCTGGACTGGCTATAATTTACCCAGAGGTGTAAATATGTGCTTGTGCTGCTCTAAAATTCCATTCAGGAATTCATCTTTTGGCATTGCTCCCAATGTTCCTCGGATAGGCTCCAGATCCACCACAATCCATTGGGATAAAGCAGTTTGATTAAATGATGCAGGCATCAACCCAGGTGAGTGGTGATTCTTCACCAGAAATAGCATGATGAAAAATAAAAAATAATAATTACCAACCGCAAAAAAACCTGGTCTGTCTGCCTTTATTACTTCCAACTAAAATAGCATTTAGGTGGAAGAATCGCAATCGCCAACGTTTGTGATGCAGTTTGATTGTGAACAAAATCCTGACCACACCTGTGCAAAGATTTTGACCAAAATTGGGGACACTACCCTACCTGAGTTCCAGACATACCTTGATTTTGGAAAATATAAGATCACAAAAGTTTGGAGACAGAGCACTTATTATTATTATTACTATTATTATTCTAAAATTTATTTAAAGGAAACTTTGTAGGTCACCAAGCACAGAAAATTTAGACCTTTGACCTGAGTGATGATGGACATTCTGTTCCCATGTATGTTTATACATACACACACATAATATTTTATATATC
>JBCNYG010000021.1:21563217-21574464 GCA_039654305.1 Porochilus rendahli
CACTACATGGATACAATAGAAAAACAAACTAAAAGGAAAACACACACACACACACACACACACACACACACACAAAATAGTACATAAAAAACACCTTCACATTATAAACAGGATAAACAGTCGTCATTCGCTACACAAAGCTAAGCTTAGCTCAGGGCACACAGGGCTCACCTGACCTGCCTCAGTAATGGTTTAATACATTCAAAGAAATATTACAAATCTCATTTAGATTTTTTTGACGTTTATGTGCAGTATATGCTTAAACCCTAAAGGGACAGTGTTTCTCAGCTCTTGTTCACCTCAGGCTCTGTGGAGTCGCAAAGTGAAAAGATCCATCTTAGAGACTCATCAGTGACATCCACCTCAACAATTGGTCAATATTTAACCAACAAGGTTCGAGACTTCTTAAGTAAAATACTAAACACAGCACATGAAAAGTAGCAGTAAAAAACTGACTGAACAACTTGTGAAGTACAAATCAAGACAATAAAGTTATAGCTGGTCTGAGCACAGGGCATGAAACGGTTTCTTCACCTACATGAAAGGTCAGAAACCATAACGGCTTTTGTCTGAAATCAGCCATTATTGTGGTGTTTGCACATCTGCTTTGGGTGGGTGCAACCTGCTGTCACAGCTTTAACTGAGACAGCATGCAGACTTTGGACGGGCCTAAACAGGTAGCACCCGGTGCCTTGTGTACAGTATCTGACAGAACACACACACACACCCCATTCATATTTTCTTTTGAAAAGAAAGTCGAAAAAAAACATAGGATTGACCACAGGACCCACAAAATATGCAGCCTAAAAAGGTATCATGATATTCTATGTTCTTGCTAAACCAAACAAAAGCCTGCTAATACCTTCCAAGAGTGGTGAAGGTGCACGCTGCAAATATTCTTCACTGTAGTGTGTCTCCAGGTGCTGAATCTCAATTCAAATAATAAAACAAAACATGTAATTATAGTTTTAAATCATTAAAATTAGAGGTTGGTCCAGAAAAAAATTCAGATCAAATAAAGTGTATAACACAAGGAGCATGAAATATCCCAGAAACGCTTGCAGGCCAAGAGTAGACTGTAGCTACGGTTAGCATCATCTTTGAACGTTAGCATACAATAAGTTATAATAGAAACTTTGTGACTCTGCATTAAAGGTAACTCAAAGCTAAACATATGATGTCCTTTAATAACCTTAGATACATTGTAGCGTGCTTTAAGAGGCATAAAACACTTAAAAATACCTGCCATAGCTTTAAAGGAAATTAGCTACACACCTTGTTTTATTTCACTTTCCTTATGTTTCTGAGTAGTATATATTAAAAGGAGGTAAAGAGATGCTGTCACGTGGCTCTTCAGCACCTACTTATGCGCACAGAGCTGCTTATGCATCAGTCATTATTTTAAAAAAATGGAAAAGATTGCTCCCGAGTGGCGCAACGACAAGGTGCGCGACTATCAACCCGGAGATCGCGAGTTCGAATCCGTGACCGGGAGTACATGGGAGCTAAATGGCGAGCTCTCACTCCCACTTTCCTGTCTTGGTTGTGTGTCGCGAAACCCCTTCTGAGGATACAGATAAGCCACCTTTCTACAACCTTTACTGCAGGCTTTAAAATATCATTCTTACAGAAGAATACAGTGTATTTGACTCTCAGAACAGAGGACAGCTTTGAGCCTGACCCAGTCATTAGACCGACCAGGCTTGTTCCTTCCATACCGGAATTATGGGATATGTCTGGGCAAAGAAAAGACATCTGGTTTGAGTAAGGACTGAAGATTTTAAAGCCTGAAGCCATTTGAGTTTGAGCACAGGAACCTCCGATGGCTCTTCATAGGGGACTCAAGTTATTAAAAAAAAAATGTAAAAAATAAAACCTCACGGAGTGGCTACTGTGTTTGTAAGCAAAGAAATAGGTCAACTGGAATTTCACATATTAAAGTTGATTAAAGTTAGAAATAGCGTTACTAATAAAACACATACCTCTACAGTGCCTTTAATCTGAGCAGCATGTAGAGAGACGTTTTTCTTATTAGTTTTCTTAGCAGAGCAACCAAACGGGTAAAATAACTACCAGTATTTAAACACTAAAGCCAATTTATACTACAACAGGGTACAACAACCTGCTACAGATATCAATCTGTTCAGTCCAGCCATGTTTGTTTGCAAGCACAAAGTTCACGTCTACCCATGATCCTGTTACTGTATGTCATTTCAGATGTCATCTCCTGAATATCACTATAAGTAGAAAAATAAAAGAAAGGATGAGTTAAAGGAAGTATTAAAGTAGAAAAACGTTCATGAAAAGATGATATAACTTCTTTTGACACTGTGATATATCTACAGATATCTAATAAATACAGCATATGCAACAACACTCCCACTCGTTTAGTTTATTTAACATATATAATAGACATAGACAAATAGCACAAATTGTCTGATAATGTTTTTGTATCCAAGATGCAGAATTTGGCACCACTGTTAGCCACTGTAAAGTAAAGTATAAAATATGAAATAGTGAAATATGGACACAACTTGACAGTTCCTTTAAGAAATTAGCACATACCCTATGCTACAGGCAACCTCATTCATTCAGATTGAGCGTCAGAACACTCTGACTGTTACTATTAATATTTACAGCAATATTTTACAGCAATTTTTGATTTTCTGTTCAGGCTTGTTGGCAGCTTCTAAAGTTGCAGTGTTACTGTTAACACCTGGAGCAGTGCTGGTTGAATGACGGCTGTCAAACCTGCAGCCATTTCACACTGAGGCTCTGGAATTGGATCAAAACAATCTTCAGTGAACTGTCTCGACAAATAAAACGAATGACGGGTGCGTTCCAGTCTGAACCGTGTTCGTTTAATTCACTTGATCCATTCGTCACACAATTTCGCCGGGTCGATTGGTCAGGTTAGGGGAAACACCTGATAAATCGACCACATGGTTCTGTGTGTACGCTGCTCGTAATCAATTGAGTTCACAAGTTTCCTCCAGCATAATCATTCCCCATAAGTCACTGAGCAATCACATTATATACTTTAATAAAACACTGGGCTTTGCTCATTGCAGCAGCCCTTTGGATGAACCATGCAGAGTCTCTACCAGGTGTTTGTGTGTTTATTTTGTCTTTTAAAAACAGTAAACTACATCCCTTGTGAGCGCCAATGACAACAGGTGCAATGATGTCACCACTGGCACACTTGCCAGACTGAGCTAATCTTGTCCCCGAATCCACCGCTAGCTAGCACCTTTTATTTCGGTCTAGCAAGCCTGGCTGTCTTCCAGTATGACGCCAGCCATTCACTGAGTGAGGCACTGCGGCTCTCCACAGTTGTTAACTGTTTTCATAAAAGTAGGCAATCGCTGGAAAAAAAAAATTATAGGGTCATCTAGGTGGACCTCTTGGTGGAATTTGGAGGGGTTTATTCAAACCCCCAACCCCGCTTGCTACGGGCCTGCTTTTGTGCCATGTAGCTCTCTTGAGTTGCATTACAGTGTAGGTTTATTGAAAGAAAACTACAAAATGGCTCCCGTCTGCTCCGGTTAACTTTTTCATCCTGTACCGTCCCAGTAACGTGATTAATTGACTCCCACGCTGCGGTGGGGGGAATTCCGTTGAATTCTCAAAAATATGGCAGCTCCACACAGGTGGAGCAGTGTGGCTACTGCTTGGTTGAAGTGAAAACCTGCACCAACACCAGCCCTTTGTGGATAAGTTTGGACACCCCTGCTCTAACCACTACCCCACTGTGCCATTGTTGCTCATAAATGATCGGTGCGAACACACCCTGGCTTCCAATATGGCTGTGAGGTTGCCTGGCTAATCACCCACTCAAAGTCTTTGAGAGTAAAAACAGAAAAAAAAATATACAGAAATATATATATATATATATAAATATCTCTCAACCAGACATCTGAAATTATTTACTCGGTTGTAGATTTATGTAATAGTACAAGAAATAGCAATTTGTGTGTACTGTTTATTTCAGTTCAGATAAATATTTCTCATTCACTCCACAGGAAACGCTGAGAAATAATTTGTATTGCACAGATCAGTCAATATCTTGATGCAAATTGCATCAGGATTGCAAAGAGCTTTGCTTGCAAGTCCTGTCGCAGGCACCAACGTCTCATGCTAGATCATAAATATGCTTCAGTAGTTGTTGTTGTTTTTTTTCCCACATCCTGAACTGGGACTTGGTTTTAACTGCAGAAGAATAGGTACAGACAACAGAGCTGTTCTTCAAAACTGGTTATGAACAAGAAAATCCTGAGGCGACATAGTGAGCCACAGCAATAAATAAATAAATAAATAGTCTAATATATTAGTCTGGCATCATCAAATCAGAAAAAAAAAAACTGCATAAAAATAGCAAACCAATGGGAATATGTGATGAACGACTTCATTAAAAAAGCATTACCACATATGTGATTCAATCAAAGCTGTGGCATGAGGCTCGTTGTACGGAAATGGTTTCCTTTACAGAAAATCCTTCTGATATCATCATCTAATTGTTGTATTTTGTGCCAATGCATCCAGAGATAATCATTAGCGCACACACACACACACACACACACAGCACTTATTGCTCACTTATGGCAGGAAATCACCTTCAGGTGGTTTAAAGATGTTTTAAACGCTTACTTAGCTTTACAGAAGGACAAACGGGTTTGGTGTTAGTTTGGCTGTTTCCATTTGCCTCACTCAAATCCCTGCATCTTTCCCCAAAGTGATATCAAGAAAAAGAGCAAAGCCAAAGACAGACAGACATGGCTATGCCAGACGTGCGCTAATATCCCCAGCTATCATATTTACTCTGGGTATATCTGGTAGTCACACAGTGATTCAGTGTAGCGTTGCTCTCACATCGCCAGTGTCCCTGGGTCAATCCTGAGCTTGAGTGTTTGATACCAAGGGCTCTCTGGTTTCCTCCCAACTCCCTGAGGCACACTGATAAGCGAACTGAAAAATCTTCAACACTGTCAAATTGATGACATCGAACTTTTCAGTGAAATCTTTTTGCAATATTCACCTGGGTTGTGCATATACGACAATACAAAGGGCCAGTTTCACCCAACATGATATTCATTCATTCATTCATTCATTCATCAAGCTGCTCAATCCTACCGTCACAAAAACAACAGTCAACAACTGAAACAGAGTCACAGTTACCAGCAGTATTTACAGTGAACAGCACAAACTTATGCCACACCCTTAAGTTGAAGGCAAACATAATAAAGATTAAAAAAATACAAAGGCATTACTAAAGCTTGTATTTCTTCTTAAAGCAAGAATAATTTTTATAGTGAAGGAAGGAAGGAAGGACGGAAGGAAGAAAGAAATGGCAGAAAGAAGCTTAAAAGGAAGGGAGAAGGGGTGGAGACACCAGTGCAACAAACATTCACACTCTCACTTAGGGGCAATTTGAAACAGCCAATCATTATAATGTATTTGGACTGTGGGAGGAAACCAGAGTACCCAGAAGAAACCCACTCAAGCACGTGGAAGAACATGCAAACTCCTCCCAGAAACACCCTCATCGAGTTCAGGACTCAAAACCAAGAAGTTCTTGCTTTGAGGTGGATGCGCTAGCTGACCACTAAGCTAATCCTCCCCGGCCAACACACACACACACACACGGCAACCTAAATGTTACTCATGCACTGTATTAGAGATAAGTTACTGCACTGACGCTTGACCAGAGACATATCATGTAATGGAGTAAAAACGAGGTCAAGTCAACGACAATACAATGGAGTTCAAAAGTTGATACAATTCTATTTTTATATGATATCAATCTAATACGCCTGCGTAACTACTGGAACACATAAAGGCTTTCGAACCATTTGAGTATATGTTAGAAAAATCTGAAATGACTCCCTTAAACATTCATCAGGTCCTTGATCACAACTTTTTTTTTTCAAAAATTTATTAAGGGGAAAAAAATAAATAAGCCAAAATTCCTAGACTCGGACCTCCATGTTTTTCCAGCCTCTACTCCAAAGGCCAGTTGGAATGATAAGATAAGCAAAACAAATGACACACATGGCAATACAGTGTATAACCTGCCTTTATTTTCCTCTGAATCAGAAATCTATTGGATTCAAAGGCAGCAGGCCACAAACTGGTCAGTGACTACAATCAAGCGGCTGAAGAAACAGAGACAGGAAACAAACCAGGCTTAACACAAAGAACAAATCTGTTTCCTCCCTCGGCCCATGGGATGACTCTGATATCCAATACCGTGGGTGCAATTGTTTTTCGTTCAGGCCCCGTTTATTTAGAGGAACTGCTGCGCTTTATTCTCTATTTATTGACAATTTAATGACAGACATGAACATGCTTATGTTGAAACATCCCTGGGCTTTTTTTTTTTTTTATAGCGCTCACCTTTTTCTATTGGTTTTTATATTAAACTAAACATCCTGCTAGGTAGTACTATTTTAAGTTTATTTATAACCACCAATGTTTATTATAATAATGTGTAATTTGGGGCGTAGTGGAAAGCGTGCCCACGTCAATATCAAGAAAAAACCACATATTTGCGTGGCTTTCCTGAGAGCACTCCAATTTCCTCCCATAGTCAAAAGAGGCTATTTTAGGCTATTTGCCGGTTTCTAATTGTCCCTAGGTGCGAGTGTGAGTGCTGCCTATATGATGGTCTGCCAAGCTGTTCAGGGTGTACCCCATCCCTGTGACCCCAAGAGGGAAAGGGGATTAAACAGTTTAGCAAATGAGAGAGAGAGAACAATATGGACTGTTACTATCTGATTCATTCATTCATTTTCTGAACCGCTTAATCATAATTCGGGTCGCGGGAAGCCTGCCGCCCATCCCAGCCAACTCTAGGTGGGGCAGAGTCACCCTGGACAGCTCGCCAGGCCATCACCGGGAAGAAACTACAGCCTATTCTTGATGAAACTCGGCAATGGCTCTTTTACATGCCCCTCGCCACAGACAGTGAGAGACATTGATAACCCAGGTAGCCGGTCTTTGATACCCCAGTTAGCTGCACGGGGGGGGCACAGCAGTGACAACCCGGTTACAGTCAGGCTTGGACCCCGACCTCGGGATCAGTAATCCAGCACCCTTCCACTGGGCCGTCACTGCCCCGTTACTGGCTGATAAGAATACAAATGTATTTCCTGTTGGAAAAAACATATTCAAGCAGGGTTTCTGCAAGTCCTGGAGTCCCATTTGAAATGTTAAATACCCAACTGTTTGGTCAGCTGCGTATTAAAGATCATGTGGTTACAATTACTAACACTGGGGCTCAACCATTCCAACGCAAAATGTGTCGTATTACACCCTGACTCCAAACGGTGTGGCCGGAGGGTGAAAAAAGAAAGAAGGAGCGGTGTAAGAAAGAAAGAAAAGAACAATGGGGAACACAGATCGTTTTGGTCCTTTGGTTCTCTACAAAGCCTCCTTTGTTAGACCTGTTTGCTGTGTAGTTCGGCGGAAAAAGTGAAGGGAAGCGCAAGACAGAGAGTACTCAGCTCAAGTTGCGTATTCTCACAGGTCTCAGGCCAGGTGCTGTTACCGCACACAATCTAGGTGAAGTGCAGTGAGCAAAAAGAGGTACTGAAACATCCATACATTGTGTATTCGCTGGTCCGTATCAGGTAATGCACATGACGTATAACACTATTTCCACAAGCTGAAACATTTACCAAAACCCACAAGAACTACTTGTAGTGAATGTATGTCCATCTCATCTCCTTTATTCAATTTCCTTTTACGTTACGTGAACAAGCTTTTTTCACCGAGTCATTTCTTTATTTGTATTCACCACAGGAGGGTACCAAAAATGAAAAATGCTATGGCTAGACCTTAGACATTGGTACACCTTAAACCACTTGCCAGACCATTACAGGGCAACAGACCTACACCACCATTCACACTCACACCTAGGGGTAATTTGAAACAGCCAATTAGCCTACTGCCTACTGTGCATGTCTTTGGACTGTGGAAAAAAACTGGAGCACCCGAAGTAAAACCATGCAAGAATGGGAAGCGCATGCCTACTCCACACAGTAATGCCCAAGCCCAGAACTCCTACCCAGGACATTCTTGCTGTGAAGCGGACATGTTAACCACAACACCACAGTGCCTCCTCTTCAAGTAAACAGTCCAGATTAACTGTCAGCCTCGACGGCGGACCATGCAAAAGTAAACATAGATGAATATGGAGCAGGGACAGGGGTTACTAAAGAGTTATAGACATACAGAGTATTATATCTACATTATGGAAGCAATAAAGAGAGAGAGAGAGAGAGAGAGAGAGAGAGAGAGAGAGAGAGAGAGAGAGAGAGAAGTTTGATTCGACCAGTTTCACTTTTACCTACAACAGTTTACACTTCACTACACTTACACTGAGACAATGATGTGAGTGTGTTTTGAGAGGAAGACAGTTTTAGATAAAGGTTGCGGGCTGAAGACACTGAAAAAGTTCAGGCTCTTTATTTTCTTTATATACTTATTAAGCTGGAGGAGCAAAAACAACAAACATTGAAAACTAAGCTTTTAACAATAAGTGAAAAAAATGTTAGGCTTTAACAGCAGCACTTTCCCGTCGCTCCAAACTCCAGACTCCATGGCTCATCTTGTCTCTAGAGGGGCTGGGGAAGTATGGGGCTGGAAATGCACATAGCTCAAAGCTAACAGTGTCCACTGGGGGTATGCAAATACCAGTAAAACTACCAAGAGGTTAATTGACATCAGGGGATTTCTTCATGTAGAAATCTGTCTTTGATCAGTTTAATAATTTTTTTTTTATATTAGAAGTACTATTTGGAGAGGTTTTTTGCATAATGCTGCCTGAAAATGTCTCTGGGGATTAGGTGTGATTCATAGGGGACAAGCAGCATATGCACAACAGAGATATGAGTGTGTGTACAATGTGTGTATTGTTAGTGCACCCCACAACAACAACAAAAAAATAAATAAAATAAATCAGGAAATATAAAACTTTCACTACCTAGAGCCATTTTATGATCCTATATCAGTGCTTTAAATGCTTGTTAATTTACTTCACCGTTATTACAGGTGCTAACAGGGTTTTATCACTAACAACGTACGAGGCCATAAAATTTACAATTTCATGCTTTTATCCAAAGCAACGTACAGAAGAGGGTTGAGTTTGCAGTTGGGGGTTAAGCACCAAGCAAGACCCATGAATACATTTGTTTGCCAAGTTTGGTATTATTGGAAAAAAATCTTGTTTAAGATACCCAACTGTGACATTTGTTCATATGACCTTCCAGATCAGTAACCCAAATAACAACAAAGCTAGTTAGGTAAGTGGACTCTCGACCGCCATACCCACATATGTTTTTTCCCCCCAAACTGGAAGACATTGTTTAGTAAGCTTGGTATGGAAGAACCTGACTCACGTCCAGAGAGCCCTGACTTTAACCTCAAAGCCTTCTTGTATAACAACAGTTCCTGACCTCTATAACTCTTATGCGTGACTGAGCCACAATCCAAAATTTAGTGGAAAGTCTTTTCAAAAGAGTGGCGGTGATTGCCACAAAGGGAGTATAATCAAGAGCCAGGGATGTCCAACAAAGCTGTGGTTGTCAGTTGTCCAAATACATTTGACCCATATAATATAGGCTATAGCTGTGCTAGAATAACAATACTGTACTTAAATTTGCCAAGATCAATGTTTGAAACTTGGCAAATACCTGATTTTCTCTTGGTTTCAGTGGGCGACATTGGAAAAGAGCACATACTGGAGTGGTGCCATACATGGGAAGGAAAAAAAAAAAGAAAAAGACTCTGGTTCCCTTTAGGAACAACTGTTTGAAAGAGACATACAGGTTTCTATTGGTTAGTAAGTACTAGGGCATACAGATTAGATTACTGCATAATCTTTCCAGGTGTAAATAATTACTGATATCATGAATTTGGTCAGGACTAAAATGGTTCTGTTATGATACCAAATAAAGATTTTATCATATCAGGATACACTGTGTATCCCAAAACACATCTGCAGTTCATTCATTCTTTCCAAAATCGCCCCGGGCTGTTCCCAACTTGAAACTGGAGATTTCAAAAAGAGGACCTGAACAGGCTACAGGCACACACGAAGGTGATGTCTGAGTATGACTAACACATCCAATCCAGACCGCTGAAACAACTGTTACTAATTCTACAATCTTGACCTTTAACCTTTCCATCCCAGGAGCTGCACAACATGTACCGAATTCTAAAGCCGCCCAAGACAAAAGAGTAGCTTTTGAATATACTGAGCATTTTTTTTGCCAGCTGGCAAACATTTCTTAACCCTTGAAAAAAGAGGACAAGGATGAGAAGTCCACAAACATATACTTCAAGTTGAGACCGAGCACAGACAGAGATGTAAATTCTTTCCCCCTCCGCAGCCTCCAGTTACCCCCCACCCCACACCCCCTACCTTGGCAGGGAGCCGTGAGAGAGCTTGATGACTTTACCTTGCCTCGAGACTGCTAGCAAGTGATACTGCAGGGAATTCAGCATAGCCTGAGTGCAGAATTTTATTACTAAAGCCCACATTGTCCATCACTAAGATGGGAAAGGAAAATCTTGGATGCTGATTAAATTGTTGCCGAATTGTTGAGAGAAGCCTCCGCACCAGAGTTTTAGATGGAAACTGGAAAAGTAGCAATTGTCTGGCAGATGGTGGAGAGATAGACTTATCAAACCCATCCTCCACGGCCTTCTTTTTCCACCAGCTTCTCTTTTATCGCTCGTCTTTTCTCTGACTCAGCAAAGCCGTGCGAGATCCTACTCTATAGAAATTGTCTGCCAATTATTCAGCGCTCTGCTATTGCATGGCTTTTTAATAACGTCTGGATTGAAGATGAGCTGCTGAGATTAACTGTGACAGACCACAGTGTATACAGTGATTGTCAACACTTTATGTTAATTATGCCACGGCAGCAAACCTTTTTATTCAAACTATTGAACGCAGTAATTGAAGATGCAGCTGATGAACTGATAGGAGTGGATGAAGATTGGCTCTACAGTTTTGCTTCACTGTATGGATTGGATTATTTATTCATTAATTTTCTGAAGCGCTTAATACTCCTTAGGCTCGCTGGGGAGGCTGGCGCCCATCTCAGCCGACTCTGGGCGAGGGCGGGGTACACCCTGGTCAGCTCTCCAGGCCATCGCAGGGCAGAAACCCGCTGACGGCAATCCAGTAGCCTACTCTCGATGAAAAATTAGCAATGGTTCTTTTACATGCATCTCACCACA
>JBCNYG010000021.1:21666693-21679473 GCA_039654305.1 Porochilus rendahli
CTCCCCAGATATGGTGTTTTTGCCCCCCCCTAGCATATATATATGTGTGTGTGTGTGTGTGTGTGTGTGTGTGTGTGTGTGTGTGTGTGTGTGTGTGTGTGTGTGTATGATTTGCATGTATATGAGAAAGGTGTTTGGTCTCACCGGGTGGGCAATATCTTTGTTTTGATCACGGTTATCCCTGAATGCCAGCTGTACTAGCAAGCCCATAGCAGCAGGCAACTCTCCCTCGATCATGAGCTTGGGTCCAGCGCGACTGAGGTGTGAGGTGTGGAACAGCTGTCTGGGTGTCTGGCCATAGGTCTTGATCATGGTCTCTAAAGCTCGTCGCTGTACAGGATCCTCCACCGCTGAGACATCCATGCCAAAATATGTCTGCATTCGGCAAAACGAAGATGACAATAAAGCTACTCAGTTCACTTGAAGATAAGTTTGATTTCCAGCCTGTGAAGAAATGTTGCAAAACCGTGCAATACCCAAGCCATATTTTTCTCAAAATAGTAGCCGGGCTGTATCTTTTACACAACAATAACAACAACAGCAATAAATGTTATGAAGTGATATGCTCTGATGAGCCATAAACAGTAGAGGGCTCTAGCTTTAAAGACAAAAAGCAACAGGCCACACAGTATTTCAAGTACGCAGGGAGTATTTGTAAAAAAAAAAAAAACTTGGGAACATACACAAGGTCCAAGAGAGCAGTGCCGAAAAACAGAGGAGAGAAATGTAGAAAGAAGGACCTTCAGGACTGTTCTTACAGATTTTAAAGAGGTTGTGAAACCAGCCATCCATGATCCATATTGAAACCAATTGCTCTCCACCCAGATGTCTAGCTCTCAGTTAAAACCCATGAATCATGCCACTTTCCGTGGGACACGCCAAAAGTCAGTGCAGAGAGCTACACCATATCAACACAAACTTATCATATTGAAACAGCGCAGGAGCCCAGTTTATACAAAAGGTACAGGAAGCACAGTTTTCTAGAATTCTTATAACACATGATGACTTTCTATTCTATTAATATACCTGAAGCAAAATTACCACCATGCTCTCTCTCAGGCATAATCAAAGTTTTCGCCCAATACTATGTTAATTTTCTGAATTCATTCACTTTCTGAACTGCTTATTCCTAATTAGGGTCGCGGGGAGGCTGGTGCCCATCTCAGCCGACTCTGGGCGAGGTACACCCTGGACGGCTCGCCAGGCCATCAGTCACACAACCATTCGCACTCACACTCGCACCTAGGGGTGATTTGGAACAGCCGATTAGCCTACTGTGCATGTTTTTGGACTGTGGGAGGAAACCGGAGTACCCGGAGGAAACCCACGCAAGCACGGGGAGAAACTCCACACAGAAACGCCCGAACTGGGAATCGAACCCAGGACCTTCTTGCTGTGAGGCGGGCGTGCTAACCACTACGCCACCGTGCCGCCCTCTTTCAAACATTTCTATTTTTAAATGATTAAAATTTCTGTTTTAAAAAACAGATTATCAAATGATAAGTCGAGCAACACGGTGGTGTATTGGTTAGAACGTCCACCTCACAGCAAGAAGGTCCCATGTTCGAGTCCTGGGGCTCGTCGAGAACTTTTCATTGTGAAGTTTGCATGTTCTTCCTGTCCTTGCTTGGGTTCCCTTCGAGTATTCTGGTTTCCTCACACGGTCCAAAGCACATTAGGCTAATTGGCTGTTCCAAATATCTCCTAGTTGTGAGTGTGGTTGTGTGGTTGTGTGTTGCTTGGCAATGCTCTGGTGAGTTGTTCCGGGTGTACATTGCTCCAGGTGTACATTGCTCCCAGAGTCGACTGGAATGGGCACCAGCCTTAGAAAGTGAATGAATGAATGAAAGTCGGCTGGCATGGTGGCGCAGCGGTTAGCATGTCTGTCTCTAGCAGGTCTATCTGTAGGGCAGTGGTGGATTAGTGGTAAAGGTGATGGGTTACTGATCCGAAGGCCAGCAGTTCAATCTCCACTATCACTACTGTTGGGCCCTTAAGCAAGGCCCTTAACCCCCAATCGCTCAGTTGTATAAAAAAAGATAATTGTAAGTCGCTCTGGATAAGGGTGTCTGCCAAACGCTGTAAATGTAAAATGTTTCACACCAAGAAGGTCCTGGGTTCGAGTCCTGAGACTTGCCGAGGGCATTTCTGTGTGCTTACTCTCTCAGCGCATGCTTGGGTTTCCTCTTTCCACAGTCCAGGGACAGGCACATTAGACTAATTGGCTTTTCCAAATTGCCCCAAGGTGTGAGTGTGAATGGTTGTGTGTGTGTATGTTGCCTCTGTGATAGCCTGGCGAGCTTTGCCCAGAGTCTGCTGAGATAGGTTCTAGCCTCCCCGCGACCCTACTAGGATTAAGCGGTTTGAAAATCGAATAAATGGATGAATGGATGAATTTTAAGTGTCTCAATCCGGCACTGAAACATCTGCTATAAAGCAAATCAGCTGTCCTGGTTTATAGAATGTTTCACTGATATACCAAGATGTCAGGGATCAAATTTAATATCCAGGGATTTTTGTGTTGAGGCGCTTTGTTACCGAAGCTGTTTCTCTGTTTCTCCACTGGAGCCTTAGCACACAGCAAGCAAGTATACATCACCTTTTTTTTTTTAGACTTGTATAGAGAATAGCACTGTTGCTTCACGGTAATTAAGTTTTATATTTAAACCTGCCAGTGGACTTCTGTCTGGAGTTTGTATGTTGTCCCCATGGTTGTCCCCTCTGGGTGCTCTGGTGTCCTCTTACAGTTCAAAGACATGTCGATTAGATCCAGCAGCTGTTCTAAATCGACCCTATGTGTGAATGTGTGTGTAAATGTGAATGGTTTTGTGTGTGTTGGGTGTGTTTTGTGTGGTGTTGTTTGTGTGTGATGTACAGGGTCTACCCCGCCTTCGCCAGGAGTTGGCTGGGATGGACTCCAGTCTCCCTGCGACCCTAATAAAGGATAAAGTGGAAGAAGATGAACCATAGGTATGAATGTGAAGGAAAATAGCTAAGTATCTCTCCATGTTAGCCCAGAGACAGATCGGTGACCTTTCTAGATCAGCTGGGTTTGGCTACAGCTCAACCCAGAACCGCAGTTAATGAGCCGTATTATAGAAATAATGAAGTTGTATTGCATTCACTGTGGCAACATGATTTTTTTTCAAGATTTTTACATAATTCTTTTTCAAAATGACCCCCAAACATGCTCCATCTTTAGCATAAGATACTACTAGCATGCAGTTAGCCGTGCTTCAGTTAATGACTGGCAATTATACATCTCAAATTTAGACACTTTATTGTTTTATTTACTCAATCTCTTACTCACTCACCCCCCCAAACCGTTTAATCCTTATTAGGAATGTTGGGAGGCTAGTGCCTATCTCAGCCTACTCTGGTCCAAGGCTGGTTACACCCGAACAGCTTGCTAAGCCAACGCAGGGCTAACACACACACAACCATTCACAATACTACAATATGTCTGTCTTTGGACTTTAGTAGGAAACTAGAGTACACGGAGGAAAACACGCAAACTACACCCAGAAACGTCTTCGCCAAGCCTGGGATTCAAACCCGGGACCTTCTTGCTGTGAAGCAGATGTGCCAACCTCTACGTCACCTTGCTGCCCAATTTTATTTACAATATTGCTATATCCGTATTCACAGTACGAGCAGTAGAGATATGCAGCGTGAATGGTTGTGTGACTATGAGTGTGAATGGTTGTGTGTTGGTCCTGCAATGGTCCGGCGAGCTGTTCAGGGTGTACCCCGCCTTCACCCAGCATCTTCTGAGCTTGGCGCCAACCTCCAATCGACCCTAATTATGATTTAGAGGCTTAGAAAATGAATGAACGAGTGAATGAATGAATAAACTTACTATTTTTATAGTTAGTTATATCAGTTACCAGATATATTTCACTCATTCACACACTCAGCTGTACAGCTGCTTAATCTTACTGTGATAGCGGGGTGGCTTAGAGCCTATCTCAGCCAAAACACAACACTCAGCAAAGGGAGGTACAACTTGAACAATTCACCAGACCATTGCTGGGCCAACACACACACACACACACACACACACAAATATTCATACACATACTCACACGCACACCAAGGAAGAATCTGGAACAGCCAGTTAGCCTAATGTTCTTTTCTATGGACTGTAGGAGAGAACCAGAGTACCCAGAAGAAACCCACGCAAGCATGGGGAGAAGATGCAAACCCCACACAGAAACGGCTGAGTCTGAGACTCGAGCCCAGGACCTTTTTGCTGTGAGGTGGACATGTTAACCACTACATCACTGTGCTGCCCACTTTACTTCACCTCAAGTTCGAAAGCTTGCAAACCTTTGGGAGGAGTCAACGCCAAGTGCAGATTGCTCTACAAAAAAGTCTTTTTAGTTCGGAACATAAAGTACAATGGGACACAAAACCCAACCTTCTATTTGTATAGTATATGAGCTAATTTGTTTCAAACATAACTGACATAGATGTTCGAAGTTTCCTCCTGTTTTTAGAAGAGCCTAATGATGTAGCGAGAGTTACAGCACCAAACCTGAGGGAAATGAACCCGTCTCGAGCGCAATGGTCCACTGATACCAACGCAATTTACACAGGGAATCAGAAAGAGACCAGTGTGCTATTTGTAGGAGGGACCAATCTAGACAGCATTAAATCTGGAAAATAGATCATTAGAAGTTGTGAAAAAAGGCGTGGAAGTAATAGTGACCCTTTGTTCCTCAAAACCTAGATAGTAAACTTTTAAAAACTTCCTTTTCATTTTGGAACACAGAAAGATCTGTGTATTGCTTCTGGGGATTCGTGGTTTAGCAATTAGATCTGCTGCTATTTGAACCACTATATACTCCTTCTTATCATTTGCTGAAGCATTTACTCCTACTAGGGTTGTTGGGAGGCTTGAGCCCATCTCAGCCCACATCGGGTGAAGGCAGGGTTCACCCTGAGCTCGGCAGACCATTGCAGGGCCAACATACACATAACCATTCACACTCACATTCACACCCATGGGCAATTAGCTAAAGGAACAGCCAATTAGCCTCATTTGCATGTTTTTGGACCGTGGCGGGAACCTGGAGAAGAACATGTAAACTCCACCTAGAAACGCCCGAACGTGAGACCACCATTAACCACTACAATACTGCATATTGTATTGTGTACCCAACACACACACACACACTATGTATACTGTAATATGCATTATAAAGAACACACCGTTCCCTATTTGGTAATTGGGTCAGTCTGAGAGTACCGATGGAAAATATACTTCTGTGGCACGTTGTGCACAGCTGTGAAGAGCTTATCAAGTGATTGTCGGCTTCTCTGTCATCCACCATCCTGATTGCTGGTCAAGTTTAAATTCAGCGTGAAAAATAATCGGCCCCCTAAAGCTTTTCATGCAATCCATCAAAATCCATCCCTGTATCTTCGAGTCCATTCATACTTTTATCACAGTTTTTTTGAAACGCTTTGTCATTACTTAAAAGCCATTTAGAGTAAGAGACTTGTAATGTAAATATACTAGCCACTAATGTAGGTGCCATTAAGAGTGCAATGAAAAGACATGAGATACCGTGTGCTCTGTAATGGTCTGGTTAAGTACTTCGCTGTGCTACACATTGAATGCTCCGTGTCCTTTGCTTCCGAGTTTAACCTTGTTGAAAGGCAGTCATTATGAGTCACCTATACAGAGGCGCACGATTTTCCCCCCTGCGTCCTATTTGTTTCTAAAAAGACATTTGACTGGTTGACTATATATATATATATATATATATATATATATATACCCTTATATCCTATTTTCCTCACTTCATAATCCCATTGGAGCATAAGAATGCAGTGACCATTCCCGTGGTGGGCAAGTTTTAATGTTTTTTGGAGCCAGGAGACCTACTAATGTCCCTGTACTCACGCCGTCAAGATTAAGGGCTAATAATGGAGACTAGTCCACCAGACTCCTTAGAGTCCGACAATATGAGAGTCAGCGACCCACTTAGGCACCAAACACCCCTAAACCCTACTGACTGGAAAAGCGCACACAGCCCCAGCACTCTTGAACAGGATTAAACGATTATTTATTGCCCTCTTAATTATAAAGTTGTGGTCAAAATGAGCAGGACACAAATTATGGCGCCATAATCATATTGCGTTGTGCGCTTTCAGAGACGTTGACCATGCCGCACCACAGGGCTTATTTGATCACCATGCGTGGAAAGCTGATTGGCCGCACTACCGTGGGCTGTATCTGAGTTTGAATTTCTCATCTCCTGAATTTGCATTTTAATTGCATCTGTGTTTGGTCCAATTTTAATTTTGACATGTCTCGGCACATGTCATGCTTTTGAACAAACACCGGCGGTATTCGTATGCAGGGCGCCGGCCAAATGATGCATCACGTATTGTCACTAATGCTGAGACCTTAGAAGAACTGAGGCAATGCTGATTGCATGGCAATGATAACTGATCAGACTTTATTTGATTATGTGGGTTAACTGTTTGCAATGCATTACATAGGGTTTAAAGGCTTTTTGTGCCCTTAGGGGAAGCACAGGTTTTAATTATTGGTCATCCTTCCTGAGTCCTTTCCGAGTTTACCTGAAAATACAATAGAAATAGTGATGAAGGGAGAACAAAACAGAAACTATTACTACTATTGTAGTGATAATTAAATTGAAGAAAAAATGTTGTGAAGCCGGCAGAACGGTGGCATAGTGGTTAGCACATCCACCTCATAAGGAAGGTCCTGGGGTCAATTCCCGAACTCGGGGCATTTCGGTGTGGAGTTTGCATGTTCCTCCCGTGCGTGCAGGGGTTTCCTCCAGGTACTCAGGTTTCCTCCCACAGTCCAAAAACCTGCACAATAGGCTAACTAGCTGTTCCAAATCACCAAAATGTAAGTGCGAGTGTGAATGGTTTTGTGTGTTGCTCTGCGATGGCCTGCTGAACTGTTCAGGGTGTACCCCGTCCTCACCCAGAGTCAGCTGGACAAGGGCATTTTTTGTGTGGAGGTTCCAAAAATCTCCCTGTGCTTCGGGTGTTCCTTTGAGTACCCAAGTGTCTTCCCACAGTCCAAAGAGATTAGGCTAATTGGCTGCTCTAAATTGCCCCTAGGTGTGAATGTGAATAGTTTTTATCCTGCAGTGGACTGGTGAGCTGTTCAGGGTGTTGAAAAACTTCTAAGATAGTGAATTTGTAAAAAATGGCCTGCAATGTATAGAACTTGCTTAACTCACTGGAAAATGTGTTTTTGAACATTTGTTTTCCTATTTTGTGAGACAAGTGAACATTACCTCCATCATCGACAGTACAAAAGAAGTAACATTACCTAGCTAGCTAGTTCTGTTAGGATATGTCTCTTATATTATACATTAGAGCTATAATATTAGGCACAACAGGCAATCTCTACCAAACTGCTTGCACACTCACCTAGCAAATGTACAAACAGGTTTCTATAGGTGGCATGTTGAGCTGAAAATACAGATATTCTGTTTTTTTGGATTTTACACAGGGTAATAAATTGCCCCTAGGCCTAAAAGGATTATTATAACCCAGTGTAGGTATAATGAAATGTCTACCCCTAGTGGGTATTGAATGCAAATTTTGCTTAAAGATAAGAATTTTCAGGATCTCCTGATTTTTTCTTTTCAACATCATCCCATGCACGGATCACCTCCAATATTAAATGGGTTCTTGCCAGGCCCATACCACATTTCTCCACCAAATTTGGTAAAAATCCAGTAAGTATTTTTTTTGCATCATCCTACTAACCCTGGGTTTACACTGAGGCATGATTGAGAGAAACGTGACGAATGAGTGGGGTCATAGGATCAAAGCGTGATGATCTTGAGGAAACTTGGTGGAATTGTGATGATTTTTTGGGAACTTGGTAAAATCATGATGACCTTTATGGAACTTGGTGGAATCGTGATGTTCTTTAGGGAACTTGGTGGAAGCGTGATGATCTTTAGGGAACTTGGTGGAATCGTGGTGATTTTTTGGGAACTTGGTGGAAGCGTGATGATCTTTAAGGAACTTGGTGGAAGCATGGTGATCTTAAAGGAACTTGGTAGAAGCATGATAATCTTGAGGGAACTTGGTGGAATCGTGGTGATCTTGAGGGAACTTGGTGGAATTGTGGTGATCTTGAGGGAATTTGGTGGAATCGTGGTGATCTTGATGGAACTTGGTGGAATCGTGGTGATCTTGAGGGAACTTGGTGGAATTGTGGTGATCTTGAGGGAACTTGGTGGAATCGTGATGATCTTGAGGGAACTTGGTGGAATCGTGATGATCTTAAGGGGGACTTGGTGGAATCGTGATGATCTTGAGGGAACTTGGTGGATTTGTGGTGATCTTGAGGGAACTTGGTGGAATCGTGATGATCTTGAGGGAACTTGGTGGATTAGTGATGATTTTGAGGGAACTTGGTGGAATCGGGATGATCTTGAAGTAACTTGGTGGATTCGTGACATGCTGATCGTGACAAAATTTTTTTACAGTCGTTTACGATTTAACGCCAATCATGATTGAACTTGGGAAGCGCAGTACAACGCGGCAGAGCGTAACAGGCCTTGATGGGCCATTGTAGGGGTTATTGATGAACTTGGCTACATGATTCCTTCAAGTTTCACCTTCTGCATGCAACTCGTCTCCTTTTCAGTCCTGACCATGCTTGAAGTGCGCTCATAAACTGTGGAGCTCCATGCTTTTTTTGTATCCGGTGGTGTAGTGGTTAGTCTGATGGGCTCATGATCGAGAGGTTGTAGGTTCGAATCCCAGTTAGACTTCCCCTGTGCGGGATTTTAACCAAAAGTGTACCTTTGTTCACCCAGCAGTATAAATGGGTTCCAGTACAATATATCAGGAAGATGACCAGTTATGGACTGATCGAACTTCTAGTCACTTCACGCTACAGAAACCGGACTGTAAAAGCCCCAATAGATTTATTATAAAAATACTTAAATATAGCAGCACTATAATACGTTTTTTTGTTTGTTTTCCTGCAAAAAATTCATTTTATAAATATTGCCAAAAATTCATATCAAGAAAAAAAAAAGTATATTCCAGTCTGGAGCAATTTTGAAACATCATACATAATGTATTCATTTATTCTATCTTCTACATTTCGCAGTGCGGACTATTTCCCAGGGCTGACATGCTTTCTGCGCTGCTGTCCTCATGATGTAGAGCATCGCACACAAGTTGAAAGCGTTTGATCTTTAGATGACCCCGCACGTTGGCCTGCTTGCCTTTCTGCCGCCGAGATCAGAGACGTAGCGAAGAGTCCCGTCTCATCTGAGATAATGTGCTTGAAAGCTCCACAGATAGCGTAAAGCCAGCTTTATATCGTAGCGAAAACTCCCAAAAACTAAAATTCACTAGAAGAGTCCATTTCCACTATGGGTGCAGAAGCCAAGAAACCTGTTATGTGATCTTTTTTTTTTTTTTTTAACGTTGGCCCTACTGCATACACAAAAAACATCAGGAATCCGTTCAGCTCGGAATGTCCGGAAGGGTTCACGCTCACACGGAACTAGAGGGAGCAGTGAGAATAAATGTCATCGCATTGGACACATCCCAAATGTCACCCCATTGGGCACATGACCTTATTTCAGTGCAGAAACATAGATTAGCTCAATATTTGATCGAGTGATTCCCTGGAAACTGGATAATACGTTCGGTCGAACAGGATCGACACCGAAAATCAATTCTTTCTTCCATTTAAATAAAAACGCAGAGTTAGCTACTGATATCAGCCCTGCTGTCAGGATGCTGTGGAGATCGGATGCAGGAGGACGCCAGTCCGCTCCGAGCGGCTTCTCATTATTCTCCTCGCGTTCTTAGCATGCGGGCTGAGAAAAATGAAGCGCATTTCTTGCATTGATCCTGGGATGCTTGTTGTCAGCTGTTGTCTGCTTCTTTTGAAGTTCTGAATTCGAGTAGACAACAAAAGCAGAGAATCTTTTTTTTTTTTTTTCGAGCATCATGCTCATTATCACACTGTACAAAACGAAAAAAAAGACCCTTGGAGAACTTCTTGATGAACATCATTACTTTTCTGAGATTTAGCATACCGCTAATGGCTCACACTGATAACCTGTCTATCCGAGTCTGAAAGAAAAGAGGTTTTGCTACTTTAAAGTTTTACCTTCTTCTGCTACTCCATCTGTTTTGTTTTGTTTTTTAACTGATGGGGTAATTGAAGAGAAGTAAAAAAAACAAAAACAAATGAATAGTCTGACCACATTATTTATAGAAAAGCAAGTACCTGGCGGTTCTTAGCCTAGTTTGGGAAGCTCCACATCATCTCATCATCTCGGTGAACTTTGCAATGTCTCTACGTGCTTGCATGGGTTTTCTCTGGGTACTCGAGTTTCCTCCATCAATCCAAAGCCCTGCACATGAGGTCAACTGGTAACTCTAACCTGCCCATGGGTGTGAATGTGAGTGTGAACGGTTGTTCATGTCTGTATAGACCTGTAATAGATCATAGGCAAACCCGAAAGTCAGCTGCCATTGGCTCCAGCTTCCCATGTGACCCCGGTATATATAATGGATAGGTTGGTGGGATGGATAAATCCAGTTACTCTAAGCACCTTCATTAGCCGCTAGATTAAAACCTCATATAGCGTCGGACTGAAAGTCTGTGAGGGACCCAAAGCTGGACTCTACTGCTATTAATCCGTAAAAAAAGCACCTTCTAGCCACCACAAAGATCTCAGCCCACTTTAAAATCACCCCGGCCGTCGTTTACCAGCGCACCAACACTGCTTACGGCGCCATTGATATTTCACGGCATTTTTTTTCTCAAGAAGAAGAAGAAGATTTTACCTCCTGCGAAAAAACGCTGACGGAATCAACCCTGGTCATGGACCCCGGTTCAGCGTGCAAGTGAATCCTACGAGACGCTCGGAATTGAACAAACCTGTCACGAAACCAATCACGGATTCGTTCCCATAGGACGTTCGGTCACGGAGTTTACCCAGTGTGCCATGTGCACATGACAGGAAGTGAAGCCTATGCACAAAGTCATTCCACTCCGCCGTTACAGTGCATTCATTTATCATTATACAAGCTGAACGCTGTCTCTTCTTGATGGACTGCATGCTGAAAGCTTTAGGGATGTTTATACATCAAGGATGCTTTATTCATGAAAGTCCATTTTCCAGAACTTTTAAGTCACCACCAATCATTTAAGGTGCTGGCTGTAAAAGGCACCGCCATTCATTCATTCATTCATTTTCTAAGCGGCTTAATCGTAATTAGAGTCGCTGGGAGGCTGGGCGAGGGCGCGGTACACCCTTGACACCACCGCAGGGCCAACACACACAACCCTTCACACTCACACCTAGGGAGGATTTGGAAGAGCCAATCGGCCTACCGATTGGAAACCCACGCAAGCAAGGAGAACATGCGAACTCCACACAGGAACGCCTTCAACCCGCGCCGACCACGCCGCCATTCAAATGTACCAAATCCTTTCCCAGCCTGACATTCAGGCTAGGGGACCGAATTAGCGAACCCCAACCGTAGTCGGTCATGCTGCCAGGTCCCAGTTCCATGCTTGGTCCACAGCCAGTAACAACAACCTGTCGGTGTACCCGTGGAAGTGGAACTGCACGTATTGAACCGATCCTCCCTACCGCTCCGGGACCTGGAGTTCAGGGCCAAGGCTCCACTCTAGCAGAGCGCGCCGTTGCGAAAAGTATCGAGACGGGCTCAGTCGACTTCTTAACGAAGAGCCAGCGATTTGTTAAACCGCCGGTCCTCGTCTCTGGCACACTCTTCCAGCATCTTGCTTAAGTGCCACATTCTTAATACCCAAGCAACAAGAAGGCTCGAACATACACAGATGCTCACAACACGGCTAACAGCTTCCTGTTCCCACATACACGCCGCACTGTGATAAAGACCCGAATCCATCTGTCTGTTTGCACATGCTGATGTTAGTTGTTGTCAGTGACAGGTGTGCGAGCTGCATGTCGCGTAGGATTTTCTTATATCGCGCTGCAGGGTCCCTTCGGCGCGTCTATGAATAATAAAGGTTGAGTTGAGCAGGTGTTTCTGGGTAGCACGGACATCTTAAGGGATGGAAAGAGGACTGACAGGGGCGCTGGCACATCCACACTATCTTTCACTATCTCTCTCTTTCTCTCTCACGCACACACACACACACACACACATACCCACCTTCACCTTTATCTTTGCGCAGAGTTTTAGCTTCCTCATGATTTATTCACACGCTTAGATGGGTTCATTTCAGCTCCGCGTCGGAAACGCCACTGCAAATATACAATAGTGTCTGTGAGGATATGAATGCATGATCCCATATGGGCCGAGACACTAAATGAATCGATTCTGAATGTGCATTAATACTAAAGTAGCCTGAATATTGTTGCCGAAAATCTCTTTTTCCACCTTTTTCCCTTTTTCTCTGCCCTTCATGCCCTCCAGCAACTTTGTATTAATCTGCCATGGAGTTTGTACAAGCCGAAAACAGTGACCCAGACGTTTTTTTTTTTTTTAACCTTGTCTTCTGCTTTTTTTTTTCCTTTTCTTTCTTTTCCTTGCTTTCTTTGAAATTTCAATTTAGCTACCAGATAAAATTGCGCTACACGCCGCCGTCTCTAGTCCATTGACTCTAATATTCCTTTGTACAGCTCTGGCTACAGGTGAATGAATTTCCTTCCTTTAGTGTGTAAGGGCGTAGCAGGTTAATGTCGCTCTGTGACTCAGCCCCTCCGTGCCTCGGCCAATTCCAGCAGCATATTAAAGAGAGCC
>JBCNYG010000021.1:21692769-21703824 GCA_039654305.1 Porochilus rendahli
AACCCAGGACCTTCTTGCTTTGATGTGGACGTGCTAACCACTACGCCACCGTGCCGCCAACCCAGTAATGTTTGTTAGTTAAATGGAAGAAGGACGGCTTTTCTTCCTGATGCACCATTAAATAAAACAAAGCAAGGGAGCAGAGAGATTGTTCCAGACCGGAAAGTGGGAAGGATAAAAATAATCAGACACGTCTAGGGGTATACCAACTGGATAAGGAATTAAAGGAGCTGCAATTGCAATTGTTGTAAAACATTATACTTACTGCAAAAGGACGTGTCTGAAGTCTGTCGAGAAGATATGAACCCGGATATAGCTTTGTGTCTCTGTACATGCGGTGGCACGCTGGCATGGCGATTTGAAGGTCCAGGGTTTGAGTTCGAGGCTCAGCGAGGGAATTCCTGCATGGAGTTTGCATGTCCTCCCTGTGCTTGCATGGGTTTCTTCTGGGTATTCTGGTTTCCTCCCACAGTCCAAAGATATGCACATTAAGCTAACTGGCAATGTTCCAAATTGCCCCCCCGGTGTTGTATGTGTGCTCCGATGAACTGGTGAGCTGTTCAGTGAGTACCCCGCCTGCACCCAGAGTTGGCCGAGTTAGTCTCCAGCCTCCCTGTGACCCCGGAAGGTTTAACCACTTCAGCAAGTTGATGTACGGATGGATGGATGGATGGATATACATATACACACAACGGATAATGCCTATAGAGATGGCTGTATCTTCGCGTGTCCTATCCGTGGGATATCAGTAATGAAAGGCGGCATTCATTGATATTCTCAGGGTAAAATAATGTGTTAATAAGCACCCTCTCAGAAGATTACCCAGCCTCACCCCTCTAATCAGCCTCTTTGTAAAGGTCCATAAATCACTGAACTAATAGCGCGGCAGATATTAATAACTCAAATCATGATTCATATCTTTGTTGTAGTCTCTGAAAGAAGCCCTCGCTTCTGTGCATTTGCAATCAATATAATCAAAAATGGTAATGAGGGAATGGCTGTAATTATTTTACAGCAGGACAACACTAATTTACAGCTCGCTATTTTCGTGTTAGGCAGCATCCTCACACCAGTTGCACAAATAATGAACATGTAATGCATTAGATTTTACAGGTCTGGCAGACATTAGCTAAAAGCTAAAAACAGTCAGGTTTTTTAAACAGCATATTGGAGAAACCACCCATTCTGTAAATGTATCTGTAGGTAAAAAGGAAACAGGTTTGAATATAAAGCATGCCCTATTTTACAAATGTGTGTTGGTGATAGAAATATTGGCTTTCTATTCATGTTTTTTTTTTTTTTTTGATGCAGAGGGAAAAAAACGTGAGGTGAAGCACAGAATCCTGAAAAATGCTCACCTAATAGTGTTTATGATAAAATTCTGAAAATTCTGAAGGCCTCACATCTATGGTTTGTAATTACTTGTGTCATTCCTGGACAGCTTTATACACGCATACTTTATGTACACCATGTTTATTTTTTACTACATTATGCTGTTATAGTAGTAGCAAGATTCTGTGTGGAGTTTTGTATGTTCACCCCGTGTCTGCATGGGTTTCCTCCGGGTTCCCTGGTTTCCTCAAACAGTCCATAGACATGAATATTACGCGAATTGGCTGTTCCAAATTCCCCCTAGATGTGAGTATGACTGCCTGTGAGTGTGCTTTGGCCCTGTGATGGATTGGCCGGCTATACAGGGTGTAACCCACCTTCGCCCACAGTTGGCCGAGATAGTCTTCAGTATTGACTTAGTATTGAACTTAGTATTCAATGTTTTGGGAAATAAGTGACTGAGTGAGAAAGTAATAATGAAGGAGTGATGTAAAAATATCAGTAATCGCAGGTATATAGTAGAATTAACTTTATTTAATTAAAGTACACTCAGTTATATTTAAGCATGTAATTTCAACAACATGTATAAAATTATAACATATATCAAATTACAACATGTAAAAAATTACATGTATATAATGTATTTCAAAAATAATTATATATAATTATATATCATTTTATATATTATATTATTAGTATTTTTCACTCACTCACTTAGATGTTGAACCACTTAATCCCATAAGGGTTGCAGGGAGGCCGAAGCCTATCTCAGCCGACACTGTGTACAGGCAGGGTTCTCCCTGGACAGCTTGCCAGGCCATCGCATTGCAACACATACACAATCATTCACACTCACACCGACACCTATGGATTAATCTGGAAAAGACAATTTGCCTAATGTTCATGTCCTTAGACTGGGGAAGGAAGCCAGAGTACCTCGAGGAAACCCTTGCAAGCATGGGGAGAAATTCACACTGAAACTCCCGCGCCCGGGACTCAAACCCAGGACCATCAACTTACCACTGCTAAGTTGTGAATTCATTAAAGAAGGCCTTGGGTTTGAGTCCCGGGCTTTCTGTTTCTGTGTGGAGTTTGCATGCTCTCTCGTGCTTAAGTGGTTTTCTGGTTAGTCTGGTTTCCTCCCACACATTTTTGCCCTGGAGTGGAAGTGTAACTGGTTGTGTGAATGTATTGGCCCTGTGATGGATGGCCATCTATTCAGGGTGTATCTCAACTCAAATTTTGAATTTTATCTACAGTAATAGTGTTTCTAAGTGTTAGTCCTTTTTTACTGTTTCACTTTTTGTTGCACTTAGATGATAATGTACAGGAAGTGCACTTCTAGTACTACATTTTTGGCTTATCAAAGTTGTCACCTTTTGCAAATATTACAGATGAACACACTTATAGTTTTCTTTTAATGATAAAAAGCAAATATTGTTCTGGAAGTTCCTTCCCAACGCTGCTGCAGAAGTTTCTACAAATGTCTTGCACTTGTTAGTTCCTTTACCGTTATCCCTCTGTCCACTTCATCCCAAACTAGCTCGAGGGTGTCTAAGTCTGGGGATACGGTGCTGCCATTCCATGATTTGAAATCCTACCGTCTTGTTCTTTTCTTTTAAAGTAGTTCTGATATCCTGCTTACTGTTCTTTTTCAGGTCATTCGCTGTTTGAACTGCTTTCGAACATAAAACTAAAAAAAAAAAAACCCTGGTGTTATAAAACTTTTGATGGGTAGGGTTTGCATGTGTGTATGAGTAGTTTTAATGATTTAATCATTTTTTATTCAACCGCCTCCTAGTGGGGACATAATTCTAAGCTTACAAAGCATCCATCATTCTATGAAAGTAATTAAAAATCTAGTGCAGGCTCAAATGCTGGTGCCTCTTCCATGAAATTATTAACTATTAGAAAATGGTGCAACTGTGTTGTATTATTTGTCTTATTAATTTTTACAACAACAATATTCTTGTTCTGGAAACGTTATCACGGAAATGTTACTGGATAACCTATAGATAACCTTCAGAGAATGTGTTTTCATATATATATATATATATATATATATCACTATCCTGCCCATATAATTATCATTGATGTAAAGATCACTGATTTCAGTTCAACCTTTACTTTACTGGCAGTTCAGACAATGTACAGACCATAACAACTTAATTAAATAGCCTCTGATTGAAATAGCTCTGAAATTTCAAGTCCATTTTCCTGTTTTTAAAGTGTTTTTCACTATATTACACTTTGCAGATATAACTTTTATATGGGACAGATGATGTTAAAATTTATAGGCATGCCTGCATGTATTCACTGAGAGATGACAGTTTAACGTATAACACTGGGAAACTGGTTATACACCCATACATGCTGCCAAAATACACTAATAATTACAATTTATGCATTTTTATGAGTTTGGGAGGATTTTATGAGAAAAATTATAACATTCTAGGAACGTTAAAGAAATGTTCCTTACCAACATTATCAACTGACCCTGAAATATCGCAACGTTTTGCGTTTGCTGGGTTAAGATTATAAATTTTATAATGCATAATATCCTACAAGTACAAGGACTGAGACTTTGCTACTCAATGGAACTTTTTATAGCACATTACTGCATTGCTTTAGCGTAAGCCTTGTGTTGATGCCCCTTTCTCACCCAACAATACCCGCAGAATTTCACGAAACTGCCTCTGCAGAACACAGCAGGGCAAGGTGTGATTGTGCAAGTTGATGCAGAGAACCGTCAGCACCGCAGCCTTCTGCAGCTACTCGCGTTAAATTTCATGTTTGATTTTGAAATCAAAAGGAATTAAAAGGAAACCCCCAGTATGGATGTGCACAGTCCTTGTCCCATGATAGATTCCAGCGGCCTGGATGTGTGTGATATTTTGGCAACTTCATAAAAACCTTTGTGTCTTAAAGTCTCAATGTTCTCATTTATCCATTTTCTGAACCGCTTCATCCTAATTAGGGTTGCGGGGAGACTGGTGCCCATCCTCAATGTTCTCAGTTAACTTTATGATTTAATATTGTCACAGTGTTCAGATAGCGTATGTGCAACCATTCAGATTATGACCTTAACAACGTCACAGTAATGTTGTGTGTTAGCTGGACATATATGACTGTGTTTGCCACTCTTATTGAGAAGTGTAAATGCTGTATAAGACCATGGTATTGTGATTCTAGTTTTGTATATGACTCCGCCATTGTTTTAGCCTATGATAGTGATTATCTTTACCTATTTCACTGACTGTTGCCTGTTTATCTTGACCTTGATTCTGTTTATGTTTGACCCATGTCTGTTACTTGGACTTTGTTTATGCTAATGCCTGTAGGATCTTTTTTTCCAATAATGTTGAACTTTGTTGCCTTGTTCTGAGATTTAAATTTGTCAGTTTGTTGTTGTTTTTTTTCCATTAAATGAACTTTTATCTGCAACTGCATCTGTCGACTGCATGACAGTGTATAGCAACAATTGCTTCTCTGACATGTATTTCCTCTTTGGTGTTGTGTTTACACATTGATGAATTCTCCAGACCAGCAAATTGCAAGAACATCTGCTTTAATAAATGTGGTTACACTTGCTTGATTCTTGATCTGTTAATCAAGTGCATTTAATCTGCAGCATCTGGCTGATAATTACCTTCATAGTTCCAATGGAAGCATTAAAGGTGAACTTAAATTTTCACACATGGCTTCTGCATTTTTGCCATTTTTGTTTAATGAATAAAGGCATGGTGGAATCTGTGCTGTGTTTGTTTAGACCTAAGGTTGGATTTACATAATGGTATGTAAACCATAGCAATTAAAGACTGTGTACCTAGAAAAAATCTAAATAATAATAATAATAATTATTATTATTATTATTATTAATGCATAATAATTCATAATACTACTAATAATTATATTATAATTATAAAAAAAATCTATTTTACTTTTCTATTGTAAATTTCTTTGGGAGTAAAAAAGCTACACATGCAGTGTGTTGTTATTCCCACCTCTTCTGTCTATTAGTAAATTGGTTGCTTAACAAAAGCGACTGCATAATTAAAAAAAAAAACCCAATGCAAGACTTAGCACCAGTTTAATGAAAACTTTCTCTTTTGAGGGATTATGAGTCTCTTTCAGAGGCGACTGAGGTTATCAGTTTTGTTTTTACCACTGTGTGCTTTGTGGGGAAAAAGCAATCACACAAACAAATTAATTAGCTTCTCTCAACAATAGGGTCTTGATAAATTGAATCGCTCTCACATAGCATAGCTCGTCGCTGTGAGTCGTCCTCTTTTTTCTCTCGGTACTTTCATTGTAGCCTTGAGATGCCTGTTTACATTTAGTCTTTGTAATGAGACATTGCACATCCTTCTGCAGTAAACATCTAATCATCAGCAAGTGGATTAATTATATTTGCATAAAACTTTCTATGCCTTTTCAGCTGCATGTGTGTGTTCTTGTCTTTTTCATTAAATCCTTTTAATGGTTACATGAAATGAAATATGCTCAGCTCTCCAACTTTGCCTTATTTATTTATTATTTATTTATTATTTATTTATTTATTTTTTTAGTTTTGTTTATTATTTTATTTAATAGATTTTTTGTCCATGTCTTGCTTCGGGTCTCATAACTCGCTTCCTGATATTTCTTTCTACAGCCAACTTTTTGTCCTCTCTCTGTGTTCTGCTCCTTACATTGGCTATATAATTCTATTAATAATTTAAATATTTATAACAATTTAAAATAAAATTGCCCTTGAATAGAGCCAAAAAAATTAAATTATAAAGAACATTATTTAACGTAACGTCTCATTTGTATAGTCCAATGGGTCAGTAAAGCATCTCTGGACCTTAATATTCTGTAGGGTAACTCATAGCAGCCTATCAAGTCATTATAAGCAATGTGTCAATAAATAAATATTTTTTATGCTAAGTAGATATCCAGCACACTATATTATTAATCTGTGCATTGTTCTTTAGATGCTGTGAATAAGCAATTCTTGAATGAGCTATGATATGGAGAATTATTTGATCGAGGCCGAAAATTGTTGCGTACATACAAGTTGCTATGTTGCCGCTAGCTAGTTGTCATCAGTGAGCTCTATGAGGTTAGCATGCTATTCAGCTAGTGATCATTTGATTCATGTGGTGCCCCACGTAACAGGGTCAGGCCCTCTTTCATATATGGTAAACGTCTCTGGCACATGTTTTCAGTGTGAAAATGTTCGCCTTATAGGGAAACCCTCATTTAGTTATTTAGAAATATCGTGTAGCACTCAAGTCGTACAAAGACACCTGAGGTATCCTTTTCATTCAATTTACCCAGTGATTTAAAAAATTTGTTGCATTTCAGGGCTAATTTTCTTTAATTGCTGCCAGCTTTGGGATTCACATGATTAGCACGGAATTTTTATTTGTGATGTCACACTCCACTGTAATGCTTAATGGGTCATATGAAAGTATGCACTCTGGGCCTTAAGAATTTAGAGTCTTTACCTAACCTAACCTAGAATAAAATGCTAAAATGCATCGATGAATCAACTTCTTCATGCCGACACTGAGTCGTCGTCATCCGATTATTAACTTTAAAGCACTCAGTCTCGCTCAGTACTACACAAGCAGGGGAGCGAACTGACTCTAGGTATATCACGTGTGATTTTACTTTTGGTGTTTACGTGTGTGTTTGTGTGTGTAAAACACAGAGAAACAAATACATTTCTGTATTTCTGGAAGCCAGGTCCTTCAGAACGGTCATGTCAGTGTTCTTGCATTTTCTTTTGATTCTTAATCAATCTGAATACCGAAGTGTCGTATTCATCATATTCATATTTAGGTCACGTGGGAACTATATAAAGGACGCATGGTTTCTGTCCCACACTAAGGTCCTTTAAGTTTCATATTTTGCAACATTAATTATCCTTCACAGGCTACTTTGACGAATTTTTGCATAATAACGGCATAAAAAGCCCAATCACACATTTCGTCTTTCACCCAGGAAAAAGGGCAAACGTATTGTCATGGACAGGCTTTCATTTTCTCTCCAAAACCTCCCTTTAATAGTTTTCCTGAGTGACATTAACACAAAATGGACCTTACCCATTCACCTCTTGTATTATTTAAGTTGAAGGGCTTGCTGCTGAAAAATGGATCAGCCAATAAAGACCACTGACTTTTCAACCCTATCTGATTTCATCTGAAAAAAAAAAAAAAAAAAAAAGACGAGAAGGGTATGAGCTAACCTTGCGCTTTGTCCTAACTCCACCTGTCTGTACATGTAATGAGTAGATCATGAGTTAATATTAGTTGTGTGTCTAGATGTCATGGCAGACTTTAGCTGCCCATTTCTATTACCATTTCCTCTTATAAAAATCTAATCTTAAATTCGGAGGACGACAGATCGCCTGAGTGGCGCAACAGAAACGTGTCATCACCCTTTCATCAGGATGTCACAAGTTCACATCCCAGCGAAACCACAGCCATCTGTAGCTGAGAATCAGAGAGCATGCTGCCCATGCTGTGTTTGGGAAAGGGCTGCCATACTCTTTTCCTTCACAATCGGAGTTATATTAACCAATAGAGGGTGTCTGTGAGCTCAGGTACGCGGCAGAGGTACTTGAAGTCTGTTACATTGCCCTGTATAGCAGCGGTTTTGAAAAGTATGAGTGGTTGGCCGAATAAGCTCATGTTCGCCATCAGTCTCTGGCTTTTGTATGATGCGGAGAGCTTTGCTAGTTGGTGTGAAAAAAAAACTGGGAGAAATAAAATATCGTCTGAAGATTTGTCTCGGGATAATTGTCTAATTTTCTTGAGAAGTTTGCGGGGCCTTTACGATGCATAGCCGTCAGAAAGCTTTCCATTATTGTAAACTGTTGATGTACTTTACTTGGCAGAATCGACGCTGGTTAAGCAAACGTCTGGCGAAATACACATCTTTTATCCCCCGCTAGAGCCGTATAAAAAGCACCCATTTGGTTGCACTGTGTACAACAACATTCCTTCAGATGAATAGAAAAAATGACATGTCAGATTCTTTATAACTGAATGAATGTCTCTTGGTATTATGCGTACAGTATGTAATATTTTCTTCCCCATTCAAATGTAAATAGTGTTATATTCATTATTCAATGTTCCTGCCCGCATGACCTACAAGACATTACGGCCAAGGTTTTGGCTATGTTTTATATATAAATATATAAATCAAGGCCCAATTTTAAAGCATTATAAATAAAAGTATGTTGTTTATGTTATGTTGTTTACAACTCATAATGTAAAGGTCTTAACCCTAAAATGCATTTTCATATACTGTTTTCCATACAATTCTTATGGAACTAGCTGAAGAAGCTGGTAATTAGGTGACTCTAGGGGAAGGCAGGGAACACCCTGAACTGTTTGCCAGTCTGTTGCAGAGCCAACACACACAACCATTTACCCTCACACCTAGGGGCAATTTGGAACAGCCAATTAGCCTAATGTGCATGTCTGTGGGAGAAAGCCACCCCCACAATAGTGATAATTCATCACTCATTTTCCATACTGCTTAATCCTACTAGGGTCACAGAGAGGCTGGATCCTATCTCAGCCAACACTGGGATGAGATAGGATGTACTCTTTGTCAGTCACGTGAACGACACACCCCCCGGTGCCATTCTGGACGGTTTTCCAAAAGGTAAACAAAATGTGAGCAACAGTGTTGCGTTGTTAACAGTCGTCTAAAGGTGGAAACTGTAGAAACAGAAGAAAAAGAAGAGGATACCATACCGAAATAAAAGATTCCAGGGACAGCATCTTTGGTCACCATAAATAATAGCAATCCGTACGTCCTGAGGGCAAACAGCTGGAAGGCCGACACAAAACAGCTGCCTCCAACCTTTTTCCTGGACATCACAAATGGTATAAGTGCTAATACTTTGGACGAGTTTACAAATGATCAATCCCTCGAAGCTCACGGACACTTCTCAAATGGCTAGGTGAGGATCTGTTCTCATTTCGACCAGAGGGCTGGACAAACACAGCTATCACAGCAAAGGTAAGAAAACTGTAAACAAGTAAACCTGTAGTCAGTGTTTCAGCCTAGAAACTGGTTATATGATTTTATTTACTTTGTAATGAACATAAAACAGTCATGAATGTCAGAGTGTAATAACAGGGAAATCATCACACATTCTGAAGGAAATTATTAAACAAAAGTAATAAAAGTGAAATGTGAAGCTTTTTCTTAACATATACTTAATACAAAAATCAGTCGTTATTATATTATTATAATTTGTAAATTGTTGTTCTCTATCTCATTTGTCATGTCTGCAGGTCTTGTATTCCCAGCGTCTGAGTGATGCACCTTGTTGGCTTGTCAGCGTGTTGAAGAACAGTAGTCAGAAACACCACAGTTAAGGAATGTTATGTAGACACTTTATTTTTAACGCAGGTACAAATGCACGTAGCAGTTGCACTATACAAAACTTAGCAAAGTGATTTTGACCCCTAGTAAATGTTACATATCTTAATTAAGCATTTTTTAATAGAAATAGTGGTGTTATTTAACTCCACTTATAAACTATAAGTAATTTCAACTTATATTGTCAAAAATATGACTGTCGTTTTTAATTTAATGAAATGCAACTCGAAAAAAATGAAGCGTAACCGGGTGGTTAAGGTGCTGGATTGCTGATCCCAAGGTCGGGGGTTCAAGCCCCACTATCAGCAGGTTGTCACTGCTGTCCCCCCAGTGCAGCTAACTGAGTTATTAAATGCAGGCCGTGTCTCTCACTGTCTGTGGTGAGAGGCGTGTAAAAGAACCATTGCTGATTTTCATCAAGAGGAGCTGCATAGCCGTCAGCGTGTTTCTGCCCTGCGATGGCCTTGTGAGCTGTCCAGGGTGTACCCCGCCCTCGCCTAGAGTCGGCTGAGATGGGCGCCAGCCTCGCCGCGACCCTAATTAGGATAAGGCATACTTAATTTATTTAACTACATTAAAAATGGGTTTAATTGCTCAAAATAGTAGGAGTTCCATTATATATTATATTAGAATTTACTTAAAAAATATTAGTTCAGTCAACATAATAAAAATATCTAGCTTCAGATAAAGTTATTTCGTGCAGCCATTTACAATAATAAAATCATGTTCAACCAACAAAACATTTTTTTGAGTGTACCTCCTACATTTCTCGTGACTCTATACTTGATTCAGCGGTCATATTTCTAAACTATAGCTGGTCACTGGTTTGTGATGACTTCGTCTAGCAGAGCGTGCTGTGTCTGGGGGTTTAATGTCTGTGTGGCCCAGATGTAAAGATGGAGTCCAGTCAGGTTCAGTCTCCATCATCTCATATGCAGGTTGGCATACAATGGCATGAAAAGTAGACAGAGTGTGCATCATACGTTTGTTCAATAGACTTCATGTATCACCTTTAATACAAACTGCAGAACATCTTCGAAAAATAAGATCATTTGAGGTTCAATACCCTGGGTCATTTCCTTGAAGAATGATCGGTTGTTGATTGTCTATAAATTTTTGATATAGAGCAATGGTACTGAAATCTACAGAGTCTCATCTTTCATATGAAATGTAATTGGTACAAGTGGTGTGCAGTATCAGATTTGCTGGCAGCATTTTCTCCTTGGCAAGTTCAATTCAATTCAATTTTATTTGTATAGCGCTTTTTACAATCGACATTGTCGCAAAGCAGCTTTCATTCATTCATTCATTCATTTTCTGAACTGCTTATTCCTA
>JBCNYG010000021.1:21733411-21744964 GCA_039654305.1 Porochilus rendahli
CAGGGAGGCTGGCGCCCATCTCAGCCGACTCTGGGCAAGGGCGGAGTACACCCTGAACAGCTCACCAGACCATTGCAGGGCAACACACACAATCATACACACTCACTCTTAGGGATAGTGTGGAACAACCAATTATCTTAATGTGCATATTTTTGGACTGAGGGAGGAAACTGGAGTACCCGGAGGAAACACATTTAAGCACGCAGAGAAACATAATAAGAAAAAGAAATCATATGCAAATAAATGAATAATGTAAAAAAGCCCATGTGAAACATGGCTGAAACATTGCATGGTTAAATTTCAACAAAATAATGAAATAAGATGCTTTGTTTTGGTCCTTTTAATGGTTACCTTGAGAAAGAGAGAGAAGGAGAGATGGAATGAAACACTAATAGAGACTGAGCATGGGATGGGAGGACCCCTATTTAATTACCTACCTTTAACTGTGTTTGTAATCTGTGTTGATTTATTGAGCCATGCAAAAAAAAAAAGGGAAAAATGAAATGAGGGCTAGGTGACAGCACAGACAAGTTACGTGGCGAGCGACGTCTAGAGATTCAATTTAGCTCGCCACCGTGCTAAAAGACAAGCCCAAATTAAATCCTCCATCCAGGAAGAGCCTAATGAACTGAATTAACAATGATGCAATGCTTTTTATTGAGACATATGAATTCAAGGCATGTTTGCGAGCAGCTCTTGTGTTCCTTCTACGCATGAGGTTGAAGAATTTTTCAAAGGGCAATTTTTAATCAAGAAATCCATTCCACTTCCCACCGTCGGCCTCCTTACTCAGAGAGGGTAGTGGTGTAAAGTGAGCGGGAAGAATCCGCCCGGAAGCAGTCGAACAAAAACATCTTCTTCTGCTCCAAATTGCTTTGTATGCATGTTAATTAGGGAGAAATCCCTGCAGTATATTCCCAGCCCGAGACACACTGCGCCCAATACGAAGCCGGTTTCTAGTGTGGGAAGATTCCGAGGTTATTAGTTTTTTTTTCCGAGTTAATTGTAAAACTGATAATATCAGTGTCACACGTGAGTGGGCATTTCAGGCAAATTAGACGCATAATCATGGATCTTTAAGTCATGTGCTTATAGAATGATGAATCTCAAGCCATGAAAGTTTTGGAATTAACAGTGCTGATTTTGTTAAAGGGGTCAAACCCCCCCATCACCCCCCACAGCTTATCCAGTTATTGAAACAAGCTTAGCATTGGCCATTATTGAATTGTTTTCCTGAGTTAAAGTTTTTTTCTAGGTTTATTTGCCTTTAATTACAGTATAAATAGCAGGAAATCTAAAAAATAGACCATAGGGCTCCCGCCGAAAGGGTCATAACCATAATATGCCGATATAGAACACACATAGCAAGTTTAAACAGTTTTGCCTCTGTGACCGTGAAAAGCAGGTCAAGGTCACTCACATACAAACCCATCCTAGCACTCATAGTAGTGAGCCAGCATACCAAGCCGCAGCTTCAGCGCATGGCAAGTTAATGTCCGGAAACTAAAGTGTAACTCAAGGACATATGGACAGATGGAGCCCATTCCTATAGCTCACAAGGAACGGGAGCGATAAATATCCTGGATCATGCCATGGGTCCGTCTCACATTAAGTAGGTCCTGGGCTCAATTCCTGGGCTCTGGTGTTTCTGTGTGGAGTTTGTAAGTTCTCCCAGTGCTTGCGTGAGAAAGTCAATAATAGGTCTTGTGATACTCTATTATACTCTATTTCTCTCAGTCTTTATTTGTTTTTATTTCCAAAGAAGGATACTCCATGCATATGATTGTTTGTTACCTCCGCCAAGGAGGTTATGTTTTACTCTCAGCGCAGGATTATGCAAAATATTACTTGTGGATTTTCATGAAATTCTGACTGGAGGTAGAGTTTTGGGCAAGGCTGAGTTTTTAGGGAGACAAGGTCAAGTGAAGATCCATATCTTGGCCAGATCAATGATAGACCAAGTTTTAAAAATCGTGAAATACTTTTTGAGGCTTTTTCCTTATGTAGTTGGCTTCATTCATGTATTAAACCAGTAATAATGCTATGGTTTCTAGAAGTAAGAGTTACTTCCTGTCAATTTCTTTTTGCATTTAGAAAGAAAACCAAAGAGCAACATTATGTATAAAGACCAAAATATATGAGTAAGACACACATTGTTTATACTGCTTGGCATGAATTATTAAGCTGGGACCACGCACAGCTAACTTCAGGCAAGAGGTGGGGTACACCCTGGGCAGGTTGCCAATCTATAGCAGGGCTAACACAAAGACATACTATCTTATTCACACTCACAGCAATGGGCAGTTTAGAGAAGCCAGTTGAGCTAATGTTGATGTATTTGAAGTGTGGGAGAAAACCGGGCACAGGGATGAAAAACAAGCTGGAACAGGGTGAACAGTTAAACTCCAAATTCCACTGGCCCCAGCTGGCTGTAAGGTTCAAACCCATATTGAAAATATCTCAATCCTATCGTCCACCATGTTTTTAATACAGAAAAGATTACAGAGAATCAGTGCACTCGTTTATACTTTGGGCACTGTGCAGGTATAGAAACTCAGAAACAACATTACAAGTTATATGATCAATGAAGGGTGAAGTGAATTATTAATTAAGTTATTCCAATACCTATGATCAGATTTAAGCTCACAGCCCACAAGGCTTTAGCTGAGATAGGCACACGCCTCCCCGCAACTCGAGGGAGAGTGAAAATTTCACGATCTTGACATTTAAAGTTTGGATGCGTTATCATTCGCAAAGGAAATCAAGTATGAACACAGTGGCTTTATTTTATTTGTATACGTTTAACCCACTGTGGGGAAACATAGAGAAACACCTCACAACGCATTGCGAATGATTTTCTACAGTGTTCCAGTCTTTCTTTCGGAATTACCAACAATACTCAGGCAATGTTCAGACAAAATGTTATCACTTTTCTATTGCTCACGGCTCATTGTGGCATGCCTGGTTTCAGTGTATCATATTTGTGTCTGCTTATTATAAGCAGATTAATTGCTTATTTACAGTCAGGTTCTTTATCAGGCTTCCCTCCACCCCCTAGGGTTCTGCCTGCTTTGCTAACACACACTCACACACACACACACACACACACACACAAAAAAAAAAACAGGAGACAAATTAAAAGCCTTGCCCTATCTGATCAGGCACAGCTGTTCCTCCTAACAATTGTATTAAAGATGCAGACCTTGTTTTGAGCTAAATAACGACATCAGTCATGCAGACTGAGACAATGTTACAAAGCATGAAAGTGGACCTGAGGTTTTGAAAATAAATGTTATACTTTTCAATCATACACATCACTTAAAATTTTTATTTGGTGTGTGAGTGTGTGTGTGTGTGTGTGGTGGATTTTAATAAATGTACATTTTTGCCATGTATTTGTTTGAATGTGCAAGGGTTAAGATTTGATTTAAAAACATAACTTCATTATTTATTCACTCATTTGTTGGAGCCTATCTCAGCTGACTCCGGGTGAAGGCGTGGTACACCCTGAATAGCTCACCAAAGCTTGGGGCAATTTGAAGCAGCCATTTAACCTAATTATGCATGTTTTTGGAGAAAACCGGAGCATCTGGAGGAAACCCACAAACACACAGCAAAAACATGAAACTCTGGCTCCCAAGTGGCGCACCAACAATCACTGGTTTGAATCCGGTTTGATGCCGCAGCCATCCGTGGTCGGGAGTCCATAGGAGATAATTGGCCGAGCTCTCACGGGAGGGAGGGATGTTGTCGTATGCTCTCTTTCCTGTCACTCACGGCGATCACCTGCCAATCTGTGAGCTTATTTGTATGAAGATAGCAAGGTGGATAGAATTTTTACTCTGCGTGTGTTAGGTCATCCCCAAATATGCACGGGCAGCAGTTTGTAAAGAGGCGGGTGGCAGCATCACATGTCATGGAGGGGTCATGTGCATGCTTATGCCCCTCCCTGGTTGGTGATGGTTGTGTGATAGGGAAGGAAATACTTGACAGGTGGGAATTGGACACGACTACAATTAGGGGGAAAAATGGGGCAGGCGGGTGGTGGTGCCATCTCCACACAGCAACGCCGTCGCCGAGCCTGTGTCTCAAACCCAGGACCTTCTTGTTGTGAGGTGGTGTGATGTGCTGACCACTACACCACCATGCTGCCAGGCAGGAAGGCTGAAGTCTAAAAATTAAAATCTAATCAGTTCTTCACTTACTTTGCCCTCATGCATGTTATTTAAATTAAACATATGCATGTGTGGCCGTGCCCAGGAATGGACTGTTCTTCAATGCCTGTTTGTGTCGTGTGAAACACTTGCGCTTTGATGGTTTGATGATGCGTGACAACACAGTGGATTTATTATGGTATTAGGGGTTCTTTTCAGAGGTCATGACTTGTAGAGGTCATGACTTCAGGATGACTGTTCTTGCTTTATTGCACTGCACATACACCACAAAACCCCTTTGATTGGTCCATACACTACAAACCCCATTTGTACATGACAGTTTATAAAAAACATACGAAATGTTTTTTATAAACTGTCATGACACGCTACTGTTTATTATTTAATACACTGTGTGTGTGTGTGTGTGTATGTGTGTGTGTGTGTGTGTGTGTGTGTGGGTGTGGGTGTGTTTGCTTCAGTTGGATGAAATACACATGGCCTTTGCTTCATCATACTGTAGAATGGTGTGTGCTGATGAGGTCACTGTCTAAGGATGTCTGGTCCAAATGCTCTGCCTTCCATTCCCAGGGAACAGGTCATGTCAGTGGCAGAGCTGGGATTCCCCTGTCTCTCTCTCTCTCTCTCTCTTTTCACTAAGACAGAGAAGGATTCAGCGGCCCCTGCTGCTTTTCCTTTAGCCAAAATCATTTCCTACTGGAATGCTGGAGGCTTTGGACCTATGTTTCGTTCCAGTTGTTTGTTTTTTTTCCCTCTCTTTCTCTCTCTCTCTCTCTCTCTCTCTCTCTCTCTCTCTCTTTCTCGTCTGTGCTTTCCTTCCATCCTACTTTCCCCACCCTCATTCCCCTCACTCTTTTTGGTGGCTTCCTTAACGTTTGCTCCTGACCAGCGTCTCTCATTTGCTGCCATCTCTCTTAAAACTCTGGCAGTGTGCTCGAGTTGACATCCGAGAGGATGTGGCTTCGTATGCCCTGCTCTTGCTGCTGCGAGCACAGAGTGTGTCTTGTGCTCTCCAACCGCAGGTCTGGACGCCTGCCACCCTCTCCTGAACACACTCAGAGAGTGAGGGAGAGGCGAATGAGTGAAAGAGGGTGGACTTTTTACAGTTAGTAGAGAAATATTCAAAAATAAAAGCGTTTCTTAAATAAATGTTTTCAGACTTGTTTCCCTGTAATTGCAATACAGTAGCTCACAGTTTAACAATTAATGACTGTTTAATTAACATTCAGCTTTCTTCAATATTAGGTGCCTTTTTTTAAGGAGCAAAAAATAATTACATTCCAGGCTTGAAACCTGCAACTCTGTTTATTCAGTTACAAAACAGAGGGGGATGCAGCAATCCAGTACCTCCTCATGACTGTATACCACACAACAAGCAACTGGATTTAAAATCTTTATTCCCAGAATTAGAAAGTAAAGCAAGGGATAAAAACACAGTCAAGTCCACTGTTTAAAAAAAAAAAAACAGCTTACTACCTGAAATAATTCATTCATTTCCTGAAACACTTAATCCTACTTAGGGCCGCAGGGAGGCTAGCACCCATCTCAGCCGAGTCGGGGCGAGAGCAGAGTACACCCTGGACAGCCATCGCAGGGCAAAAACATGCTGACGGCAATCCAATGGCCTACTCTTTATAACCCAGTTATAACCTGGTGGTAGTGACAACCTGGTGATAGCGGGGCTTGAACCGCTGAACTTCGGATCAGTAAGCCACCACTGCCCCCCGCCCAAAATAATGTTATAATGATTACATTTATGTATGATATACAGTTATGATTCGTAATGAGAGATAGAGTGATTCGTGTTATTGTTAAATTTGTGATAAATAAATAATGATTGAAAGAGGGCGGCACGGTGGCGCAGTGGTTAGCACGTCCGCCTCACAGCAGAAAGGTTCTGGGTTTGATTCCCGGGCTCTGTGTAAAGTGTGGGGTTTACATGTTCTCCTGGACTTGGTGTGTTTCCTCCGGGTACTCCAGTTTCCTCCCATGGTCAAACGGCATGCACATTAGGCCGATTGGCTGTTCCATATTGCACCTGTTGTGTATGTGAATGGTTGTGTGTTGTCCCATGATGGTTTGGCTTGCTGTTCAGGGAGTACACCGCTGCTGCCTAGTGTTAGCGTGCTAGCTAACACTAGCTCGCTAGCTCGCTGGTGCCGCCCAGCTGTTATATTCCGCGCCATTATTATAGAAATGATCATGTTTTGAATTGATGTATTAATATATACACTTGCGGTTGCTATCTGAGCTGAGGTTATAGGCATGTATTTAAAATAAATCATATTGCATTATCTGTCATATTAATAAACTAATTTTATTTATAAATATTAATTAAGATCTATACTACATGTATAGCTACAATCAGCTGGTACGTCTGGTTTATACTGGTATATAATGTTTATATGTCTGCCTGCATATTTTAATAAACAGAGATGATCAGGGTTTGGTGTGGTCCCGTGTCTACTCCCGGTGAATACCAATAGAAGCGTCTATTCCTGCAGGAACATTAATTCTTGCCCATATTTCCATCTTATTAGTGTCCAGTTATACCCAGTCCTAATTGAACATTAAATATAAAGAAAGTTAATGAAAATGTCCTTTATCCCTGTTAAACTGTGCCTGAGACTGCATTTATTAAAGGGAATTAATTGGCGCCCACTCTCCATGTTGAAAGAGAGAGATATATATGCATGTGTCGCTCTTCACCCTTTCGCAGAAAATGAAACAGGGAAATAAATAACAAAGACCTCACTGCTCCATCATTCCCTGAATTCTTGCTTTCCATATGAAATTTAGTTAACGACTAAATATATTTGCATGGTCAATATCGGTAGCCATGCTAACTTTCCCTAAGTAGCACAAGACTGATTTCACCTTTCCAGGTTCACAGTGTTCAGGCTGATTAAGGAGTTTCCAAAATCATACACGTTCCTGGACATTTCAACATAATTCGATGATAACCCATCCCCCCCCTCCCCCCCCAGCCCTATCTTTAATCTCGCCTCTAGAAAAGATCACAGTTCCATCTATACCATAATAAAGACACGGAAACATTGCCGTCACGAGGGGCCGAGGACACGAAGCGAAGCCCCAGGAGTCTTTCCCCTGTCTACGGATCACAGGTAATTCCTGGCTTTAATGCGCATACAAAAGGCCTTACCGGGACACCTCTGGTGCATTTGCCCTTCTGAGGACACCAGGCATGAGAACTTGGTGTTATGATAATAGCATAAAAGGGCAAAAAGGAAACAATAGGGGGGCAATTTCATTTAGATGAAAGGATGAGGAGGAAGAATTAAAAACGAGGATAAGAACTCATAAGAACGGCTCTCGCCCCTCACTCTTTCTCATTAACGTTCCAGGATTGAATGAATATAAGCAGGGTTTAAAAAAACCATTTAAGAAGCGGTAAAAGAAACAATACGAGGCCAAAAAGACAATAAATAAGATTCCGGGTGCATATTTGTAATTTAACATCAAAAGACCCTCCAATATAGACCTCTGTAGCTGCTATACTTTAATGAACAACGCCACCCCCCACCCCCAACCCTCCCTACCACCACCACCCTCCCCCCTTAATCACATTCAAATTGGTTAGTGTTCAGAAAATAGAAATATGTATTAGATAGCAATAAATTTTCATCATTGGCTAAGCCTGCTGCTTAATTGTCCTGTCCCAGGGCTTTGAAATTTCATTGTTCGTTAGGTGCTTAAGTCCCCCATCTCATTTTGTCTCTGTGACATTAGAGCTGTGGGCTCTAATACTCTAATAATTTGAATGGGGATTTGCATGATAGAGCGGGGAGCATTAAAATATAGGGGGAAATGGGCAAAAAAAAAGGGGGGAAACAGCTCCCTTCACTTCAAAAGTCACTTTGTTCAAAGTCAAATTGCAGTATTTAAAAAATGCACTAGTCTTCATCAGAGTTTGCATGTCAAAGCTTGGCGGCTTCTGTTTTTCTTACTCTTTCGACATTTTTTTCTATTTCTCTTCTGTTGGATTGGAGTTAGTATACTCCAATGTTCAGTCCCTACTGATCCACCAACCTAGTGAGATGGATGTGCACATTCAAGAGTAAATACTCTTACTCACTCACTCATTTTCCAAACCGCTTAATCCTATTAGGGTCGCGACAGGCTGCTGCCTATCTCAGCCGACACTGGGTGAAGGCCTGAACAGTGTGCCAGACCATCACAGGGCAACACACACAATAATTCACACTCATAATCCACACCTGGGGGCAATTTGGAACAGCTGATTAGCCTAAAGTTCATGTCTTTGGACAGTGGGAAGAAACCGGAGGAAATCCATGCAATCATGGGTAGAACATGCAAACTCCACACCGGGACTCGAAGCCAGGACTTTCTTGCTCTGGGGAGGACATTGTGCCATCCAAGCGTGAATAGAATGTGTTTTTATCTTCCATTATAGGTTCATTTTGGCTGAATATGAAAGGTTCCCTTGTGAAACCACCCCTGCTCCCCTGCTTAGTATTTCTTATTCGCCTGTTCTACATCTTGTTTTGGTTCTATATCTGTTTACAATAACAGTAACAAGACCACTGACTGGAGGAAAGATCCTGTGCATGCACAATAAAATCCACAAAAGTGGAAAAGTCTGAGATCGAGTGTTCAGGTTCTGCGCTCTCACTCACCTCAAGATGGTGATGTTTACTAATATCATCACACCCAGTTCAGGGGTCACTAGAACAGCTCGCTAGACCATCACAGGGCCAACACCATTCATAGTCACACCTTGGGGTAATTAGAAACAGCCAATTTGACTAATGTGCCTGTCTCTGGACTGTAGGAGCAAACCAGAGTGCCTAGAGGAAACCCAGCCAAGAAGACGTGCTAACCACTACGCCACTGTGCTACCCATCAGTAATGTACAGGAGTAAGCAAATGGTTTCAGAAAGGCATCACAGCCCATTCCTTTTTATTTACAAGAGGTAACACTGTCTTTTACGTTTTTTTTATATGGCTTCCTAATATAAAGGAAGTGGACATGCCTCTTTAAGGTACTGCACCAGCACGATACTCTGAAAACTTAAGACTGTGAAAACATTCCACAGGGAGGAGCATCGGCGCTACAGAGAAGGACATTAGTCAAGGAAAAAATGTGAGGAATTATGTTGTGTGCGTGTCTTAGTGGTTTGGTCCATGGGTATTTCTTTTTTTTTTGAGTAAAACATGCAGCATGAGGCAGAAAAAACGATAAAGAATAAAAAAAGCAAAGCAGTCTATTGTCCATTGGCCCTTTCTGGCAGGATGGTCTGGCTCATCGACCCTAGTTTGGTAGACACACAAGCAAACAGTCTGGAGAGGGAATTAGACCCTAACGCTTGTCTGTGGCCTGGAAGTGCAGTCGTCCAACACGAGCCAACCTTAATTCTCATATCCCAATTCAATAATTGTTCATAATTAGACAGTCTGAGAGACCCTGACCCGTCCAATTATTTTCCAGTAAGGGTTTGGTAAATGGGAGTGAAGAATAAACAGAGGCAAAGAAATGCCAATAACTTCCTACAGGAAGGAATGTGTAAAATGCTAATTAAAAGATAAATTTATAATTAAGGTCATAAAATGAATATTGCCAAATGGAAGACAAAAGCACTTCCTCTTGTAAGCCAGCTAAGCAAAGATGGCCAAGTCTTTGTGGGTGAGATTTACTAAATGAATGAATTATCTTAATGCCCTTCAACTGCAAATTAAACAGCAATCCTGGTCATTGTGCGAGTGAAAAGTCATTCGGCAAACTGCTTGTGAAGCCGTCGCTCAGCAGCAATAAAGAGATGGTGGAAGAGGACAAAAAGAGAAAGGGGCATGCTGGGGGCTCTGAAAGGATGGCTGCCGTGTTGTGATTCTGATAATAGAACAGATATAAGTATACAAACATTATGTGCATCAGGTCACACGTCCATCCTTCTTCAGCCTGCATTTCGTAATAAGGTGCTAGGGAGCACATGCAGGAATAAAAAATACTGCCTTATAATTGTGTGTTGCATTTGTTTGTGATATCACTGACAGTTTGACCACGCCCCCAGTGCAGCTAACTAAGCCTTAGCTAACATGTCTCTTATTGTCTGTGGTGAGAGGCATGTTAAAGAACCATTGCTGGCTTTTGTAAAGAGTCGGCTGCTTTGCCGTTAGCGTGTTTCTGCTCTGTGATGGCCTGGCAAGCTTTCCAGGATGTACTCTTCCCTCGCCCAGAGTCGGCTGAGATGGGTGCCAGCCTTCCTGTGACCCTAATTAGGTTTAAGCGGTTCAGAAAATGAACAATGATCAATGATGAGTTTGACCACAAACAGCTGACAAACACTACATTTCCCATCAGTCCAACACATCACATAGCCTGGTCAACCTCACAAATTAATTACATCTGTTTTGTGTTTCTTCCAGCATGGTGGCCTAATGGTTAGCATGTGTATCTTACAGCAAGTAGCTTCTGGGTTCGAGTCCTGGACTTGGCGAGGTGTGTTTCTGGGTGGAGATGGTATGTTCTTCCAGTGCTTCTGTGGGTTTCCTCTGGGCATTTCGGTTTCCTTCTACAGTCCAATGGCATGCATTGCACATGAGGCTAGTTGGCTGTTGAAATTGCCTCTAGGTGTGACTGTGATGGGTTGTTTGCATGTGCTGGATAGAGCATGAATATTCCGCAGAAAAAAGCCCAGGGCTCGAACCCATGCGTACGTGCTAAACACTACGCCAGCGTGCCATTCATAAGAGAGTTTACTTAACAACAACAACCCGAGTATAGCTGCTGTAATGTAAATATTAAAAGTACTTTGTTTGATGGATATTAAATTATTAAAAATTATGATGTGTCACTCTTTAAATTTTTTTTTATTATTATCAAATTGTTATTGTATAAGATAAAAACAGGTGTTGCTTTAGGTGTTGCTTGCTTTCATATGACAGCATTATCCCAACAGCCTGAGCAGAATGGGGAAAAAATTACAGTTATGTTCAGCATATGTATAAACTTCTGGTAAGATCATAGCAGTTCGCACGTGGTCTTTGGTGTCAGCCAACTAATCACCACATCAGCCTCTCCCTCCCTCATGCATATGGTCATATACTACTTCATGAGCCCCGAGGCCAAACCTAGTAAAGAGGCAGCTGGTGAGAAGCAAACTGTGTCCTTAAAATGTTGACAATATTAGCCCTCACAGGAGCAGACACACTTGTCCACGTGTGCGATTGGTTGCCAATGTCACTCTGGATGAATTCTGATAAACACAACAAAAAACAAAGTTAAACAAGACATCCCCGACAAAAAAAAGTGGTGGCCTGGTGGTTAAGGTGCTGGATTACTGATCCCAAGGTCGGGGGCTCAAGCCCCACTATCAGCGGGTTGCCACTGCTGTCCCCCCAG
>JBCNYG010000021.1:22055063-22065171 GCA_039654305.1 Porochilus rendahli
ACACACACACACACACACACACACACACACACACACACACACACACACACACACACACACACACACACACACATGAATGTCTTCTGTGTGTTTTTTTACTCCATTTCTCCAGATTTTTCCTTTGTTGATTTTTTTTTCCAACTCTCAGTCTCACTCTTCTCGCTGTGACTTCATCACACTTTTCCGCACTCGTTCAGCTCATCATCCCTCCATCATTCTCGCTGTTTCTCTCTCAGGGCGTCAAGTGTTTGTTTTTTTTGTTTTTTGGAGAGGTAGATGATTGCCTCATAAAGAAAAACACACTTCGGATGACTGGCTGATTGGAAACTGGATTTACTGAGTGTTCCCTGAAAACAAATGAGATCATATCCAGGTGTTTTCTTAATTCTCCTTCCCACTCATGAAGGTCGGGATCTGCAGCGCCTGGTTCTTTTTTAATATTATTATTATTATTATTATTATTATTATTATTATTATTGCTATTATTATTATTATTATTATTATTATTATTGCTATTATTATTATTATTATTATTATTATTATTATTGCTATTATTATTATTATTATTATTATTATTATTATTATTATTTTTTATTATTATTATTATTATTATTATTATTATTATTATTATTATTATTATTATTATTATTATTATTGTTATCATTATCCATTTATTTATTTATTTATTTATTTTTATAAGGAATGAATCACACCTGCAAGTAATTACACATGATTTACTTGCTACTTTTTGGCACGGTTATGATACATTGACTGTTATGATACATAAAATGATACATTGATGGCAAGGTTGAAATCACTGAATATTAATTTTAGCAACATCCCCCAAGACTGAGGTGCATAATTGTTTTGTTATATTTTCCACAGGCAAAAAAAAGACATTAAAATTAGATTTCTGATTAATTTCAAGATGGTGGCAGGTGAGCTCTCCAGATAGCCTCTCTGAATCATTTGCAGAGTTGTGGTAATACTATGTAGAAATATATTACTTTAACAGTTTATAGCTTAGGCTGCACAGTGTCTGCACAGTGGGTAGCACTTTCTCCTCTGTGGTTCAATTCCTGGTCATTTCTGTGTAGAATTTGGATGTTCTTCCCATGCTTGCATAGGTCTCCTCCAGGTACTTTAGTTTTCTTCCAAAGTCCAAAAACATGCACCATAGCCTAATTAGTGGTTCCAAATTGCTGTTAGGTGTGAGAGTGAGTGTGAATGGCTGTATGTGTGTTGCCGTGCAATGGCTTGGCAAGCTGTTCAGGTTGTACCCTGACTTTGACCAGAGTCAGCTTAGATAGGCTCCAGCCTCCCTGTGATCCTACTAAGGATTAAATGGCTTAAAATGAATGCATGATAGGCTATATTTAGATATTTTAATCATGACATTAAGGCAGGTCAAGTGAGCTCTGTGGTTTGAGTCAGCTAATTGCTCTGTATAGCTGATGATATCAGGTCTGACCTGTACTCACTTAAACACAAAAGTAAATAGTGTATTAGGTATTAAACAACAAACAAAAAGAATGGATAACAAACTAAAATTAGATTTTTATAGTTACACTTACAAAAGGTAAGCATGAAATGCTCTGTGTAGCTGACAACATCTGTTTTGTTAACCCTACTTATTCAGAAACAAAAGGAAACAGCACTCTCTAAAGCTATTTTAATATAATAAAAAAATTTACATTACAAAAACAAACTAAAATGAAAAGTTGTAGTTATAGTTATTTATAGTTATTTTAAAGTGTGATGAAGCTATGTTCTCAGGTTCCAAGTTCCTATGACATACACTACCATTCAAAAATTTTGGTTTATCCAGAAAATTTTACATTTGTCAATTTAATTTGTTAAGGTAAGATGAAAAAATCACCCCATGCTTCCTAAAGTACCTCACACAAGTTTGACAGGCTTGATGGGCACTTCTTCAGTACCATATGGTCAAACTGCTCCCAAAACAGCTCAATTGGGCTGAGACCTGGGGTGGTGGCTGGGGTGGCCACTCCCTTACTGACAGAATACCAGCTGACTGCTTCTTTTCCAAATAGACTGCATTTCCAAAATTGCACAGTTTAAATATGTGTTTTGGCTCATTGTCCTGTTGTAGTAGAAATCCAGGTTGAATCAAGCACTGGCCTAGGGTATGGCATGCCATTGCCTTCTTTGTTCAAAATTCATTTTACTCTGTACAAATCTCACACATTCTCACAAGAAAAACACCTCCAGACCATAATTCTCTACTATGCTTGACGATGGTGTCAAGCACTCCTCCAGTATCTTTTCATTTTTTTTTTTTGCACCTTAAAAAATGTTCTCCTTTTTAATTAATATAAGTTTGTATCAAACTTAGATTTGTCTGCTCATGGTATTTTTTCCCCATTCTACCTCTGTCCAGTGTCCTTTTACTAACCAGTCTCAGATATGGCTTTTTATTTGCAATTCTATGGTCAGCAGATATCTGAATGTTGAGATGTCTGTTGACTCTGATGTACCTTACCTTATGCTCTGTTGTGCACGGGGGTCTCTGTTTTCTTTCTATTTCTAACACTTTGGGCCAGATCTACTAAAGGTTTGCATGTATAAAAACGTGTGCAAACTCACTGCACACGCACAAAAATTGAACAAACTGATTTACTAACAGTACACACTAAGGATTGCGTCTTTCAAAGGTGCAAAATAGTGTGTCTGCATCCAGTCAGTACGTTTGAATATGCAACATGGGGCATTTACACGCAATTGTGTGTGTGCTGGGTGGAGAAATTGTGAATATATCATTTTAGCACACGCAAAGCCATTTATTAAACCTGAAAGCAATTTTGCCAATACAAACTGTCTATATTTTACACGTCTCAAAGGGAGGTGCGAACGGTTTGTATGCGTAATTGCACACACACGGCTGCGGTTATTGTGGCAAGAAAGAGACTTCGAAATAATTAAAGAAGAGAATGCATTTTTCACCTAGGTGTGAACTTTTTTGGAAAAAATGAGGAAACAGTCATTAAAACATATCGCTTATCGAGCCTTGCCATTTTGTCAACCAAATGCTGCAGACATGCAGCAGTCTCATTCAAAGTTACTTCTTTTGAGCTGGTTTGGGTATGCATTTATTTGTCTATTTTCATTCAGTAATATGTAATGCAGAAAAAGACCTTGAATAAACATATGTTGTAGATTAGAATACAAGTGCCAGACTGTTTTCTCAGACCACAGAGCATCGCAAAGTTAGGCAAATCAACATTCATTAAAAATTATTTAATAAGCACAACAGTTTACAGCTGTGCTGACATATTTGCAAAAGAGTTTTTCTAATTATCAATTAGGCTTTTAACAAGACAAACTTAAATTTAAAAAAAATTGCACCCTAATAATTTTTGGACTGCCCTTAGCTTTGAACACAGAGTTGTATTAATTTTTGGTCATATCTTGTATTGGCAACAAAGGTAGACTAAATTTATGTGACATCATCCTAGTCACTCCATACCTTCAGGTCAACAGCTGACTGCCACATAATGTTGCTGAGTCTGGACTTAACCAACTGAAGCAACCCCAGATAATAACACAACCTTCAGAGACTTGTACAGATGTCACAATGTTGCATATGTTGCATGATATTTCCTTCTTCCTGTAACACACACACTAAAGGTGTATGGTCTCTATAGGTTTCACTTCTTCAGAGATATTACGCATCAGCGCCTGTAAGGACTTCCGGTCCAATCCCCTGCGCATGAGCAGAATGGGGGAAAAGGCAAGAAGAGTGCCTGGTTAGGTGAATGGGGGCAGCCATAGCCTATTGGTTAGAGAAGCAGCTTTGAGACTGAAAGATTGCTGGTTTGATTGCCAAAAAAGCAGAAAAATGTGTGGCAGTGGGGGAGTGAGCTGCACCTTTCCTTTCTCTCCATTCATGGCTGAAGTGCACCTAACCCCCAACTTCTCTCTGGGCGCCCACAATGTATATGGCAGCCCACTGCTTCGATTGTGTGTGCTCACTTTGGATTGGTTATATGCAGAGTAATTATTTTTTCATAAGCCTCACAAACAAGGTTTTTTTTATCTTATGGCCCCACAGCTTTTGGTCTCATATCTGTTATCTCTCAAACCCCTGTCATATATTAACAATTTGCTGAACCTATGCTACATATGACAAATTTCTATTAAATGCTGGCATATGTTAAACTTTTGTTTATTCCAGTTTTGAAGGTATACATAATTAATTAGTAACTTATCCAGAACCCATTGATAATTTATTGCTAACTTAAAAATTATTATAAAAACTCAAAATTATGTTCAAGGTATATTGACATATGTAGATGTATCTGATGTGTTCTGTACAACCACTGAACTTTTACTGAACATCTTCCTAACTTGCAGCTAGCATATTATGGACTTATTGGCCGCGTTTAGGTAACCCCCAGCTCCAGAGATGCATACAGCTGTTTCATCCCTCTGTTGTTGCTCTTTGTGGTTAATATTGCCACCAGAAAAGTGAGTAATTTTAACCCCCAGTAAGATAGCAATGGATAAATCTAAGAAAAGAAAAGTTTCTCATGAAAAAAAGATTCATTTGCATTCATTGCTGACAAATCTGGTTTACCGGCATAATATAAAGTAAAAACATAGCAATCATGAACGACAACAACAAAAATCAAACTAAAGCACAATTCCAAAATAAAGTTCCTTTCATTATTGGATGAAGTTAAGAGCATATATTGTGATCTATGGCTTCACAACAAAGTCCAGTGGTTGTGTGTCTGGGGAACATAAAAACTTTTCTGGAAAGCAAAGGGTTTACCTTTCCTGAGCTGGATTAGCCAGAGTGGTTGGAAAAGCTGCACTTCATGGTGGATATGACAGCACACCTTAATATGCTGAACCAAAGACTGCAGGGAAAAGGAAGCACAGCCCTACAAATGAAACAGGAGATTTTGCTCTTTGAGCATGAGATAACATTGTTTGCTTGAGAATTACAGAGAGGCTCACTGCTTCACTTTTTTGAGAGAGTTTAAAGAAGTAGCATAGCCTTCAAACCAAACTATCACAAGACAATAAACTGCTACATTTGTACATAAATATAACATTAAATCTTCTGCGACTTTTACAGAAAAATACCACCATACTCCACCCCCCCAAACACGACAGACCAGGCATCCCCCCAGGGACAGACCACCTCTCCCCCACTCTACCCCCCATGACCTCCCCCCCATAACTGGATCAACCGATGACTGCAGCCAATGAGCCAATACACACTGTCCCTTCCAACCCACACACGCACCTCCCCGCACTCGTCCCACTCGTCCCAGCACTCGCCACACACCCCACAGCACAAACTCACACTCCACAATTCTCCCGCCACCGGGCCACACCCATGACCCAGGGCATGCACTAACCTGCCCCATGGTAGCACATCCGCACAGGCCCACACCCTGGGCACATAAGGACCACACCACCTCGACAAGCAGGGGGCCACCTTCCGGCCCCAGAGTCCATAACCCCCACCCAGCCTGCCCCAGAATAGCCCGGCCACCCGGACCCTGACCGATACCCACCGACCCAGGCACCACCAGTTTTCCCACCCCCATTTCAGACCCCAACCACTGGCCCCCACACCCCCAACCGGGCTGGACCCAGGGCAGTCCCCACTGCAGAGAGTTTCTTTGAGGAGGCAGACATTGTCTCAACACTAACGTGATCTAGTAAGAGGTTCCTAAACTGCTGAATACACAGATTATTTTTGGATTTCCAATTCACAAGGATAGGTTTCTTTGCAATGCATAAGACTGTGAGGATCATGTGTGTAGAGTTAATTGCCATGTTAATATCTCCCAAGTCACCTAGTAGACACAGTGTGGGATTTGCCGGAATATTACATTTAAACCACGTTTGCAGGAACACAGTGCATGAAAATACTTGTCATTCATGTTATCAGTACAGTGTGAGCAAATATTTGATTGTGACAGACCCATACTAAACATCCTTTGTCCTGAATAATGAGTTCTATGGAGAATTTTAAATTGTACTAGTCCCATATTTAAATTCTTAGTCATTTTAAAAGTGTTTGAACATATTTGTGACCATTCACTTTGATTAAAGTTATTGGACAGGTCAGCCTTCCATTTCGAGGTTGGAAGAGAGATTGTGTTCTAGTTTAATAGTAGTGTATATATTTTTGATAATAGCTTTGGGCATGGTGGTTTAGGAATTCTGCTACCCTGATAGGTAGCTGCAAGTTTAGTTGGTTGATGGTATATTTTTTACATATAATAGATTTAAGCTGGTGATATTCTGAAAATTTTTGTTGTGAAGTGAGAAAATTAACTGACAAGAAGTTTAAATTTTCTATTAAATGTTCTAACTGTTTTATTCCTTTATTTTTCCATTGAGTAAAATATATCATCTTTTTGTTTTGCAAGATGTCAGGGTTGTTCAGATTGGTGTAAGCTTACATGTAAAAGGTGAAGACTTCCTCTGATGTTTTAAATAGCTGGAGATGATTTAGCTTTGTTAGATTCTGATAACCAGGGGGAAATGTTTATGCATAAATATCTAATGTTTACAGACATTAGATGTATTGTAGTATAGGATGTGTTTTGTTAGTCACAGTTAATGGGCATAACTGTAGTCTTTGAACAGCTAATAGAGTAGTCAGATATTGATGAGAATTTGTTTAAAAGTGTGATTGTCTGGGGAGAGATGTTGATGAGTTCTGGAGGAAATCTAAAACATCATCAGCATAATGACTTATCTTGTGTTCAATATTTTTGGCACAGATTCCTTTAATCTCTTTATTTTGTCTCATGGCAGCTGCTAAAGGTTCAATTAAAATAGCAAAAAGTGAAGGAGAAAGTGAGCAGCCTTGCCTGGTGCCTCTCTGCAAACAGAAGCTTGGAGAAGTTTGATCATCGGTCTTCAAACATGCACTTGGGTTATTACATAATATTTTTTATCCAGTTTATGAATGGTGATTCAAACCCAAGTTTGTTTAATGTTGTAAATAAAAAATTCCAATTTACTCAGTCAAATGCTTTTTCTGAATCTAAGGATTAGGGTAGAATAATCTATTATTTAAATTAATCTGCACATATTTATAGGAGAATGCCTGCCTTTAATAAAGCCTGTATGGTCAGGATGTATTATTTGAGGGGTTATTTTTTCTATCCTTCTGGCTAGAGCTTTGCTCATTATTTTAAGATCAATTTTTATTACTGAAACTGGATGGTAAGTAGATGCAAGTGCCAAGTCTTTTCCTGGTTTAATACTAGTGTAATATTAGCTAGGTTCATATCTGGAGGTATTTTTTGTTTTTCCTTTATTTCTATTGTCATATTGTAGAACATGGGTGCCAGTGTTGGCCAGAATTCTTTGTAGAATTCTGCTGTATAACCATCTGGGCCTAGGGCTTTATTGTTGGGCATATGTTGGAGAGCTTCATGGAATTCACCAACTAAAAGATGAATCCAAGGCCATTTTATTTTCATGTTTTAATTTTAGGAGATTGATGTCATTTAGAAACTGATCAATATTCCTATTTGTTGTTTTTAGATGTGATTTATATTATGTTTTATAGGATTCTCTGAATGTGTTATTTATCTTTTCATGGTGGATTTTTCCTACCGGATCTTTGACAGAGGAGATTGCTTTTTTTATTTGTTCGTTTTTAACTGATTAGCTAGTAACCCTCCAGATTTGTTACCATGTTCAAAGTTCCCCAAGCGAAGTCTTTGCACCAAGAATTGTGGCTTTTTAATATCTACTATTTCATTAAGTTAAAATTTTAATTTCCTTATATCGTTCAGTTTGTGTACTTCTGGGGAGATATGGTAAGCATTTTTTAGGAATTTAATTCTGAGTTCTAAGTCTAAAATTCAATTTTATTTAAAATCCCCAATACATTAAATCCCCAGTTTGTAGCTGCTGGTTTATTGTTCTTATTTCTTAGAGTGAATGAAACTGGGACATAATCGCTAATGGAGATAGGATGGATTTCGATCTCTGACATGTCACACATCAGTGAGCTGCTAGTTAAAAAATAATCCAATCTACAATAGGAATGGTGTACTGAAGAGAAGAAGGTGTCTTCTCATAGTGTGGGATGGTGAGAGCGCCAAGCATCACAAAGACCAAAATTTTTCATGTACTGTTTAACAGTTTCTGAGGATTTCCAGACTCGATGACTTCCTGTGGTACATTGTGTGTCCAATATAATGTTAAAATCACCTCCTATAATTATTGTATTATCTGACTGATCACAGAGGGAGTTGAAAAGGGAGTGAAAAAAGAAGGCATTGTCAACATTTGGACCATATATATTTGCAATACATACCTTCAAGTAGATAATGTAACTATTATGAATCTGCCTTCTGGATCTATGATTGTTTTATTTGTATCAAAATTTAGCCATTAATTAATAAGAGTTACTACTCCTCTTTGCCTGGAATTTTAAAAAGCTGAGTACACATGTGGAAATTGGGCTGTTGAGAGAAGATCTATTGTTGAGTTTGCTAAATGAGTTTTTTGAAAGAGGATGATGTCTTCCTTCAGTTCTTGCAGCCGATTGAAAGTCATTAACCTCTTTTGCCCTGATCCAGCACCACGCACATTCCAAGTGACAAACCTCAAAGTGCTCATGATCCGACAATCAAAAACAGGGCTATATGCGCAATTATTGAAGCCTGTATGTGTGTGTGTGTGCATGCATCCCACTGTTTCTTCGTGTGTGTGTGTGTGTGTGTGTGTGTGTGTGTGTGTGTATGTGTTTGCCGGCTGAGTGTAAGACATGGTGCTGTGTATGACACATGTGTTTTTGTGTAAATCACAAAAAATATTATTGAAAGTAAATTTGCTGCAGCTGTAAGATTTTACAATGTTGGTGAACTACAATTTCTTCAGCATGACAGTGATGTTAATAATGCAATGTTTAGTGCACATCTTATTTGAATCAGCGTGTGGCATCCTTTTATATGTCAAAATAAAAAAAATCACCTGTCTGACTTCTTAAATAAAGGTTAATTATTGAAATTTATGAGTTTTTGATATGTCAGATAAAAATTCTTGGGTATTTAACTTCATGAAGCAGTGAAAACAAATAGCTGTCCTTATTACGTCCATTTTACGTCCGCCAACATTTTTGGGATTATCGTAGCAGTTTTCTTCTTTTTTTTTTAGCTACTTTTAATCCCCCATCAGTATTTATACCCACGAAGCATCTGCAATGAAACATATAACAGAATATATTTCTCAAAGTTCGGGAATTTTTGGGGGGAATGTCCGTTCTGGTCTATACATTATCTGAAGGAAAAATAGTATACAGCAGAGCATGACTTCAGTAAAATCACATGCACAATCACAAAAGTAAACACACAGAATCAACACTTACCATGGCAAACTTGTTGACCATGAAGATGCTGTAAGATGTACATATACAGAGTAGTTGCTTGTGCTGGTTGCTCCTAGCTGGTTGCTGCTTCAAAATGGCTGATCTGTTTTTTTGGGTAGTCAAATTACCCACCAAAGAAGCATTGTGGGTTCGGTCTCGGACACGTAATGTGACTTTCGCAAAGCCGCCATTCATTTTAGGTCATCACCACCATATTGGGTGAAAAACAGTACATTGCAGAACAAAGTCGAGGATTCCTTTTTGTGTAAGAAATGGGACATTGGTGTTTGTGTTTAAAACTTTATTCTTTACACGGAAAATTCTGCACACATAAAACTGGACCTGCAGACAAGACAAATGAGATAGAGAACAACAATTTACAACAGTGCCAAACCATCTGAGAAAGATTAATAATAATATAACAATGACCGATTATTGTATTAAGTATGATATGGAAAAGCTCCATATATGTGACTGGATCTGGCAAAATGAGTCACAGTGACCAAAAATTATACCATACCATTTAAAATAGGAGACTCTAAGCTTTAAAATAAAACAAATTTGGTGGTAATATCTTGAAAATTGACCAAGTTATAGCAAAATAAAATTTGTGATGAGACGCCTATAAATTCCACAGAAAATGGAGAAAAACGCATTTAAAGTTTATGGCTCAATTCTCATGGAACTGCCTTCAAAAGTCCTTAGCAACCAATGGGTTACATCCCTGCTATT
>JBCNYG010000021.1:22291160-22306081 GCA_039654305.1 Porochilus rendahli
CCCCCCCCCCCCCCCCCCCCCCCCCCCCCCCCCCCCCCCCCCCCCCCCCCCCCCCCCCCCCCCCCCCCCCTCCTTTTGCCTACATTTTGACCAAGTCTCCGTCTTTAAGTGTGTAGTCAGGGTCGCTCTTCAAGGGAGAGAAGTGGCATACACAGTTATTGACTGACACGCTGGTGGGGAACGCAATGCCTGTAAGAAAACAATCACCAGTCCTCAAAACAAATCCTCTGGGTTTTTTTGTATAGTTTAGCAAGTGAAGCTTGGAAAGCAATAAAATCAGTTTCTTATAGGAATAATAGCATTGGTTCATTCCCAATAGGCACCTGGTACCCACGTCAGGGGTGGATAAATCAGTAGCCTGGGCACCCTGGACAAAGTGGCACCAATAGAAGGCATTTTACGCATAGAATGTGGTGGAAAAAAGCCCAGCACAAACACACTTCACAGTTCAAAAGCTGCACACACTAATATTTTGTTGCCTTTAGCTTTGATTGCAACACATAATCACCATGGCACTGTCTCAACAAACTTAAGATCACAACATTTAATTCCAGCTACAGTTCAGTTCATTTTCCACCGTCGTCTTGAACTGATGACGGCCTGCTCATGCAGTAGATTCACGTCATCAGCTGACGTCACTCTATTGCTACACAATGTTGCTGAGCCTTGACCTGACCACTTGAGGCAACAATGCCATGGTGATTAAACACTAAATCAAGGCTCAAGGGGGCCCAATCGAATATTAGAGTGTGGGTCTGGGTAGTGTATAGTTCACATGCAGTGAAAGGGAACAACACTACAGATCATAAATTGCTGACTTTGAATAAAGGGGCAAATATGATGACAAATTAGAAATACCGATAGAAGGGAATAATACTCATATAGTCATTTGTGCCTCTTAGTCTGTATAACTGGACTTAACTAGCAGCTGGTTATACCTTATAACATTATAGTAGCTACCATTTGTTATCAGTTAGGATTCTGAACAACAATCATGAGACCGCGCAGTCCGCTCAAGCTTTTACTAACCCTGTAGGATAACTAATGAATGTGTGATTTGTCCACCCCTGTGCAGATGCATGAAATGCTAAATAATTAAACTGCCAAACAGTCAATTCAAGCCACCATTCCATTCATGTCTAGTATCACACAATTATAAATAGAGGTGTGTGTATCTTCTTACCTTTTTTCATGTCCTTCTCCTTCTTGAACACCTTCCCGGTCTCTGCCATGATGTAAGCATCTCCTTTCTCACACAGACTGAGGACAGACACGCCAGACTTGGCCGCCTCAATGACCACACGCAGCGCCTCTTTAAAAGTGTGAGAAAAAGAGAAGAATAAAAATTAAATATACATGGAGATATAGACAAGAGAAGATGAGGGCAGTCAGAAATGATAAAGAAATATCCAACCATCTACCGATGATGCACATTTAGGCGCATAAGTATTTTGACCGACAATTTTTGTAACTGTTCCTTTGTACATCAATACAATGGATTTTAAATGAATATGGATGCGAATGAAGTGTAGACATTGTGGAATAATTTCATTAATTCATTCGCCGAACCGCTTTATCATACTAGGGTGGCGGGGAGGTATCTCCGCTAACTCCGGGCGAAGGTGGGGTACACCCTGAACAGCTCGCAAGTCCATCACAGTGCCAACACACACACAACCATTCACACTCCCAACTAGGGGCAATTAGCTGATGTGCCTAATGTGCCTATTATAATGTGCAATTAGCCTAATGTGGATGTCTTTGGACTATGGGAGCAAACCGGAGTACCCAGAGAAAACGCACGTAAGCACGGGGAGTACATGCAAGCTCTACAGAAATGCCTGGGCCCGGGACTTCGGGACCTTCTCGCTGTGAGACAGACATGCTGACTTGAGTGGTTAAACAAAACTGTAGCATTAACTGTTTAGATATTGTAGCGCCACAGGAACCTTTCACGCTCCTCGAGACTCACTGACAGATTAGTAAGATGAGTAAGTGAGGTAGAGATCTTTGGCATACAGTTTGTACTCATACTCGAACTGTAGCGCGCCAATCAGCTGCTCGTGGGTATGAATAAAGCAGCCAATCACAATACAGGAGGCGGGATTTTTCTGAACGTGAGTACGGGAATAAAAACGCGTGCCTTACCATTAATCACGTAACACTACAGGATCACGCTAATATGTCGGTGCTGGTAGTGGGAGTTAATGTTAAATGAACTGCGGTAAGATCAGTCAGTGGATCTTTATCACAGGTCCAGTCTGTCTCTGAAGGCTCTACAGTCCGACACCGCGGAGCTACAGGGCGCTTCAGTTGAGGCTGAATTCCCGCTCGGCTTTAGTGACGGGTGCCAGAGGGCTGAGGATGTGTTACAGCACAGACCTGACATCAGGAGGAACAAAAAGTTATTATCGTTATTATACACAGAACACACCGCCACACTAGTAATGTCTGCATCGCCATTGAGGAGCCATCACTTCCGGTCGGGCTAAGCTTGTGTTGGTGCTCGGCACATGGTGGATATGCGGCTGTACACGCAGGCCGTCACGTTCTGCTTCCCCAGCAGCAGGTGACACGCGCGCGCGTACGTGCCCAACGCCCGCATACATACATACGTACACACATATCGCGCGCTGAAATTCATCACCAGCCTCCACTGACCAACTTACGGTTTGCAATGTCACCCCCCATCTTATACTTGGTCACAACCAAGTCCTCGGCGATGGTCTGCTCTTGCTGTTCATCGTCGGACATCTTTGCAGCGAAAATCGCGTTGAATCCCAAACCGAGGAGTGAAGCAGTAAAATCAACACCCCAAACACCGAGCCGCTCACCGCCACCGCACTTCGTCCTGATAGCCACGCCCACTCCACGGTTGCGTCATCACACGACACAGTCCCGCCTCCCTCCAAAATACAGGATCCGGAAAAGTTACATTTCAATCCATTACATTCATTTAGATGGATACTCATATATTTATGTATATTGATTCCATATTTTAAGTATTAATATAATATAATTAATGTTACACTTAAATAATAAAAATATAATTAATGAAATTATTGTAAAATTCATTTACTCATTCATTTGTGGAACCGCTTACTAGAGCCTATCTCAGCCAGCACTGGGTGAAGGCGGGGTATATCTTGAACTGCTTGCCAGACCATCCCAGGGCCAACATGCGTGCACACAACCATTCACACTCACACCCACACCTAGGGTTGATTTGGAATGGCCAATTATCTTAATCAGAATCAGAATTCTTTATTGATCCCGGAGGAAATTGTTTAAATGTGTACGTCTTTGGACTGTGGGAGGAAACGTGGAGAACCTGAAGAAAACCCATGCAAGCACATGGGTTTGGGAGTACATGCAAACCCCACACAGAAACACCCATGTCAAGCCCGGGACTTGCACCCAGGACCTTCTTGCTGTGAGGTGGACGTGCTTACCACTATGCCAGCATGCTGCCCTATAATATTACATCTAAAATAATATAAAACAATTAAATAATTACAACTTCCAACACTATAACTTTATTCCTAATTTGAAATAAAAATAGATTACAGACAAAAAGTATATATAAAATGACATCACCTCAAAGCATAATGTAAAAAAAAAATTATAACGAAATAAAACAAAAAAATTAACTTGTTCTGCTTGGCTACACAAAACAGTAAAGCTTTACAACTGATTTCATTTAAAATATGATCAAAATGCCAACACCTTTCTTTCTTCCTTATGAACACTACCACATATAAAACATTACAAGAAAAGAAATTATTATTTGTGTCTGGTTCTTTAAGTGCTTGAAGTGATTGATATTGATACTGTTATGACAAATGGCTACATATTGGTTTGATTATATATAATGTATTATATAGGTATACATCATGTTCTTTCATACTTACATTTTGTACAGAAAAAAATTTGTATTAAAACGCATTCATCCCTGACTCACTTTTTATTGTCATATGATGCAATGCAAGCTGCCATGGTGAATTTAAAGAAGAAGACTGTAACAGACATACTGAATCATGAAAAAAAAACCTGTTAATACAGAATCAATGGAAGTTAAACACATAAAAACTGATTTGCATCATGAGGTTCTTCGGTTGTTTGGTAACGAATGAGGTTTATACATTTTTACATACTGTACACTAGTGTATTAGCTGTAAAAGTACTTTAACTGGTACTGCAGTTTATTCCAATGTAAAAAAAATCACATACAAATATATATATATATATATGTTTTTATACATATAAGATGTATTCATCAAAGGTGAGGTGGATATTGTGGTAGTCCTCGAGACAGAAGACAGAACAGACCAATATCCACTAAGCCTGAAGTGAATAAGAGTTTTAGAATACAGTAAACGGAAACATAACTAAAGTAAACTAAAGCAAGATTTTTATGGTTTATTTTTACATGATTGACGCATCATCCTGAGTTAGCAGGGTGGATCGTGAACCAATTACACCAGGCCATTCCCGTGTTGTTTCTACTAAATACAGTTATTTTTACTGCCAAGTGTTCCCGGTCCAGACTATGGTTAGTGCTTTACAGATTGCTACATTGTTCATAGTTTTTTCTTTTTTATTCTATATTTACTAAACTTTACACTCAGTTCCATCCTAATTTCACTTAACACTTTCCCATCTTAAGTACGCACTGCATTTGTTTTGGAAAACAATCGACTGTGCCAGTAGTCAGGATTGTCAAAACACCTGTCTGCCCCATCCTTGCCCTTTCCCAGTCCTGTCGGTACTTTTATGTATGGCTTGGCTGCATGTCGGGGCTGCCCCTGGCTCTCTTTTTCTTCTCCTGCTTCATGTAGGTTCTGGTATTCAGCTCCAGAATTTCGTCCAGCAACCTGAGAGTCCATTTCTTCATATTCATATACCTCTCCCTCCCCCGCCATCAAGCTTTGAACCTCAAGCGATTGCCTCAACCTTGGCTGGCAGTTTGTGTACTGATACTCTTCCTCTTCACACTCATCTTTCTCAAGAGATTTCTCAAAAGAAATATGGCTTCCTTGTCTTAGGAGGTCCTTTCTGGGGTTAACATTTGTGGCCATGACCCCTGGAGCACTACGAATGTCCATATATTCATACTGACGATCCTGGTCCAAGTCGGCTTCTGCATACTCTGCTTCACTGGATGGAAGGTCAGCGTTGCTACGACTTTGTTCATCCAAGGAACACTGAGAGAGGCCTCCACTGCTTTCTGTACCTTCCATGGATAATCTATGATTGGCACCTGGAGGTTTGGGTATGCTGAAATTGCGATTTGTTAGCTGGGAGCAATTCTGGCTCCGCCCAGTTGTGCGTTTGAGGGGAAGGTTTTGATTGTTCATGTATTCATATTCTTCTTCACCACTGTCATGTTCCCCTAAAAGTTCACGTGAATGACCCATAGATAACCTCCCATTGGACAATGTCACACGGGATGGGACAGAACACATTGTGTCTAAAGAGAAAATGATGAAAGATGTTAGACATTGTTGTTGAATCAGAAGGGGGAAAACAGATGTAACACACAATTATCCTCACACACCTTTATCTGAACTGTCACTTTGTCCTGGCAGTACGTATCCATTTTGGTCTTCCTCTTCCTCAGTACATGGAGATGGAGTGTCAGGAATGGGTGTGTCTGGGGGACCTGATAGGCTGTCCCTCTGAGATATATAGGCACTGTCCTCCCGACGTTGCACACTTCTTAGGTTGCCTGCCATAAGAGGCTCTTCATTCATCTCTAGTTCTACCAGGGTACCATGTCCCTCAGAAGTGTCAGAAATCGTGCGTGCAGAGTTGAGGCGTGATCGCGGTGGCCACATGGTCTACAACAAAACAACAATACATCGTGTGCTATAACACATAACATGAGCATGCAAAAAAAAAACATTTAGAGTAGACATTGGCATAGCGCTAGCATGTCCTCATCACAGCATGAAAGTTCTGGGTTCGAGTCCAGGACTTGGGAGTTTCTGTGTGGAGTTTGCATGTTCTCCCTGGGCTTGTGTGGGTCTCCTCCGGGTACTCCGGTTTCCTCCCACAGTCCATGCAGACATGCACATTAGGCTAACTGGCTGTTCCAAATTGCCCCTAGCTGTGAGTGCGAATGGTTCTGTGTGTGTTGGCCCTGCAATGATCTGGCGACCTGTTCAGGGAGTACCCTGTCTGTTCGAGGTTCCAGCCTCCCCATGACCCTAATAAAGTTCAGCGTTTTGGTAAATGAGTGATTGTCTGAGTGAGTGAGTAGACACTCGTCCACCCTGTGCCATACCTGTATTGAGCCCTCTACACTTGGGGTCATTGGGAGGTACCCAGCAGGGGTGAGACTGGCCTGTGTAGAGTAAACAGATAGTAATATCATATTAGAAACTTATAGAACTGAAACAAATTGATTAAAGTCACATTCGATACACACTGACTCACGTGCATTGAAACTTCCTCAAAATATGTCACTTAATTCTTACAGCTTGAATGAATTTTTTTATTGATATATTGCCCTGCGATGGCCTGGCGAGCTGTCCAGGGTGTACCCCGCCCTCGCCCAGAGTCGGCTGAGATGGGCGCCAGCCTCCCCGCTACCCTAATTAGGAATAAGCGGTTCGGAAAATGAATGAATGAATGAATGAATGAACGAATGAAATTCTTTACATGTTTTGCAGGTATGTCAAAAAATCCTAGACCTAGTAGAAAAGGGAATATTCCAACTGTCCAAGCTTTACATTAATCTGACCTATGGTATGCTCTCTACAACTCGACGCACACCCTAACAAAAACCATAAGTTTCCAAGCACTCCATGCCTGGTCCACAAAACATAGTGTGGAAACCCAAACTTAAATACACAGTGTTCTAGGACTGATGGTATGTACCTCTTTCTCATGGCTGCAGCTGATGTTCAGCATGGCCATGGGACTGTTAGGGGCGCTGTTCCCTGTTGAGGTGACAAGCTGTGTGCAAGGTGAGGGCAGGAGTTGCACAGCGCCGGTTGACTGGCACTGCGGCATGCTGGGTGGAGAGGGGTGGACTATGCCAGCTGCAGCATGGACGGCCGGCTTGGGGGCAAAGGTACTCGACAGGTACTCCTTTACCTGCTGCCTCTGAGACTGGCGGATGTGGTAGTCGGTGGGGTTCTCCAAATGGGTTTGTACCTAAGAGGAAAAAATAAAACATCATACAAACTGTATTCCATTATAGTTTTAGCAAGTCTGTTTAAAACAATAGTTTAAGTAGGGATATTTCACTGGATGTGTGAAAGTCCCCCTAATTTGGTCGACAGAGTCGTATATTCTATAGACAGGTGCTAAAATGGAAACAATCCTTAAGGCATCTTCTGGTAGGGGTGAGATGGCTCATAACAACCCTTTTTAGCCACAACAACATTTTATACCTTCCACATTTCAACAGAACAGATGAACCGCTTAAGCCTAATCAGGGACGTAGGGAGGCTGGTGCCCATCTCAGACAACTCAGGCCGAGGCCAGAGCACACCCTGGTTGTTTCACGGGGCCATCGCAGTGCATTAATTACTATTCAACAACAGACATGATGTGAAAAACTTCCGGAGAAGACAAAGAAATCTGGTGTGGAAACAGAATCTTCCAGTTGACATCAAATAGTGCCATAACAGCGGAGCTCCACTATAAGCATATAAGAACATAACTGGGATGGATGTCCCATGTCTATACGTGCCAACCACAGGAAACCCTGCAAGGATGCAGAGTCACTGAGTTGATGATGACTCTGAGTTGGCCGTTAGGTATCACTGACTTGCATGACAAAGAGCAGTAATTGGAAAAAAAAAAACTTTTATTAGTAATTAAGAAACTGAGACCCTCCCAAAAAGAGGCTCATACACCACCGCTCAGACTTGCACAGAATAAAACACACACAATATCACACAGGTAGGCAAACAAACTTTTGTAAACCAATGCAACACCAAACATTTATGAGAGTATGGAAAATTAACTTGTAAAACGGATAAGTAAACTAACAAGACGGGTGATAAAAATGAAGACTGAAATCAGCGAGTGAAAAGAACACCCAGTGTTAGCCTTTCCTGGTTTTACTTCAGACTGTAGTTGGAAAGCACAACACTCGCACAAGCTGTCGCTCGCTTAACTATGGACTCCATATGGGCACACAATCAGAAGCGGTACAGCCTTTAAAGGAGCTGCACCAGCCTCAGACACCCGAATGTCAGTAGAGATATCTGTGACAAGCTCCACCTTCAGGCAAAGACAAAATCTGTATATTAAATCAGTATTATCTACAATTTTATGCCAACTGACCCAAGTGGCAAATGCTGATGACTGTAACAATCATGTTCAAAATTTCTTTGTAGATTTATTTCTCCACAAACAAGCATCTGCAAAAAGTTTTAACACGGGTCAGTAAAGTTCTTTTTGGTTCGCCGACTAGTGAACACAGTACAGAGGATAAGAAAAATACACAAGCAGTTTGAATATGACTGAGCAAAAACAGAGAGAGATCCAGGATCTTTTATTAGTGTCCTCAACTTCATCAGACATTACAGGAAGATTCCAAAAGCTGTTCTATTGCTAAGAGGCTACAACAGCTAACCACATCAGTAAATTGGGAAAGTGGTGCTTTTGGAGGGTTTGCTCACCCTTTTTATAGATATGAGGGTGGTTCCATTCCAAGATTCGCTTGACATTTGAGTATTATTTCACCAGGAGTTGGCAAACGGTCACAAATCTTCCCAAACAGTAGCAAAACAACGGCAAAGAGTTGACTACTGTTGCTAACGTTTGCTAACAGTCTATAATGTTGCTAATGCTAGTGAAACTCTAATTTTCGCCAACATTCATCAGCATTCTGTTTCTGCTACTCTTTCCTTCCTCACTAGTCTTGGTCGGGCCAGCAGATGGTACGGTGGCGATGTTTTTCATTATGTGCTTATAATCTTACCGTAGATCCCAGAATTAAAAATAAATATCGGACACATGATATTCTTGTGCTCATTTAAATAAAAGACAACAAAGTACAAATGTCTCCAGGATTAGTGGGTAGAAGCAGCTCTACATTCAGATTCACCCCCAAGCATTAATCGCTGCTGTACTGGTATTTTATTGATGAACAAATGTTTAATAATAGTACAGAAATTCTTTCATCTTTTATCATTTTATGAAACTAATGCCACCCACGGCATTTCCACTCAGCTAGGAGAAGCCCAGGATTGGGAAACAGTACTGTGGATAAAGGTGTGAGGTCCCAGAAGTGTAATTCCAGAAGGGCAGCACAGATGGTGGCCTCAGGCCACGGCGCTTCCTTTCAGATTTCTCTGCCCAGACATGACAGGATGAATGGCTCAGTAAACTCACCGAGCCCTCAGAAACTGAAGCTGCTATTGCTCCTCGCTGGTGTGTACCGATGACTCACTTCTAATACCTTCCATGAGTGGCATGAATCACAACACTCCCAGCTCCAGTAAGGCATCCACCATGACTGGCTCCACAGAGTCGAGTCTGAGAGGTGCATGAACAAACGTTTATCCGAAAGTCTTTGTCGTCTCTGGAATCCCTAAAGATCCTTGCGCAAAGTGTCTTTACTCAGCTAAGGTGCACTGGAGTTCAATAACTGAGGAAATCACAAGTCACTCCTTGTACCCATAACAAAGCTGAAAACACATCGCTTTTCATCTGTTTACTCACTCATTTGCCAAACCGCTTTATCCTACTTCTAAGGTCAAGGGGAGGCTGACATTGGGCAAAGGGGATGGCGGGGTGTTACACCTTGAACAGCTTGGCAGCCCATCACAGGGCAACACACACACAGCCTTTCACACTCACACTCACACCTAGGTATAATTTGGAATAGTGGATTAGCCTAACATGCACGTCTTGGGACTGTGGGAGACAAGAACCTGGAGTACCTGGAGAAAACCCATGCAAGCGCAGGGAGAGCGTGCAAACTCCACACAGGAACACCCGAGCCCAGGAATCAAACCCAGGACCTTCTTGCTGTGAGGCGGGCCTGCTAACCACTACGCCACCGTGCCGCCAGCTTTTCATCTTTTCAGCAGAAACAAAGAGCATTACTGATAGATCTGATTGCTATCATCTGTGAAATTCCACCTTATCAGTTGTAAAAATTCCACTTGAAACCCAAAAAAATTGACTAAGCATCTGTCAGTAATAATTTCTTGCAACAGACACGGATCTTAATCAGCCAAGGCACGTGCACACATTACACCTTTCATATAATACCTTGACCTTGAATGAGGTGACATGCTTTTGTAGCCATAACTGTTTATAAAATTTAAAGGAGAACTGTCCTTATCCAACTGTATACATCATCTGAGTGTTTTCCCGTTGCAGGAAATACAGTCACACAAACTTTATCATGGCAAAACATTAGAATTATAATGAATTATACCCCAGCACTCTTGATTCTTATTAATATTAATATTCTATTGGAGCAGCTCTGATCATTGGTTTAGCTGTAAGGATGCATACAAATGTGTTTAAAGAATGTTATTATGTTTTTTTGCTTACATCATCAAGTGTTGTGATTTGGGTTATTGCACACAATTACGATTTGTCTCCCTCTTCAGTCGCAAGTTTCGTTGTATTTAAACTGAATCTTTATACTGTATTTGGAGTTCCGTGCCATCCGGTGCTATCGTCCTGCTGGTGGATTTTAGTGAGTGACGCATGCATTTTCACATTCTTAGATTGGAATCAAAAAATGTTGACGCTGTCCTCAGGACAGATCGATAGGAGATGATAATGGGACAGCTGTAGCTTCAAGGTCAGAGAAGTGGGCTGGTGCCTACAAGGTTGCCAGATCAGTTCCTAGGACCGTCAGGAAAACATCCATGGCTGAAGTGCCCTTGGGAAAAATACCTCCCAAATGCCCACGGGGTGCAGGCTTGTTGCCCTGTGGCTGTGTGTGATCAGTACTGGTGTGTAAGGATGAGTTAAACAGAGAACTACTCACTGTTTACAGAGTATGTATGCAATCACACAGATTCATTATTATTATTAATACTATTGTTATTATTATTATTATTATTATTATTATTATTAGTTTGTATTGTAGTTTAAAATATCTTCTTGTTTCTGATTTCTTGTTCCCGAGCAAATTTTTGGTATTCTACTAAGAGACGATTTATTAGTGACATCGAAAAAGCTGAATAATTTTTGCATGAGCGGCACACGCCAGTGCCCGCCTGTCTGCCATTTTGATTGGAAGGTTTGCACAGTTTACAGAGAAGCACTGAGCGGTCATACGTTCCGTTAATCTTCTCACTTTTTATGCTGGCGGAAGCCTTATTCTTATAAATTAAAAATACGTCCTTATCATGGAATACTTTGACAACATATTTTGTTTCATACTTTTATGGAAATTTTCTAGAATAAATCAGAAACTATATTAGTGGGAAATAACATGTTGGGTTTCCGGCTGACCCCCACAGAGCCCCACAGGCACGGAAAATGATTTGGATGGTTGTTCTGTGTCCATGCCACGTCAGGAAGTTGCCACATCACCAATAAAATACAGATTAATTATCAATATCGAAACCCCCCCAAAATTGTACACCACTGTTCAGACTCTCACACACACACACACAAAAAACACACACAGTCTAACTCAGGTAGGCAGCCAAACTTTCACCAAGAAAAACAACACCAAACATGAACAGGAACACAGAACAAAAAATCCCTTTGAGAAGCCCGCGGCGACAGTGGCAAGCAAAAACCTCAGTTGACACGAGGAAGAAACCTTGAGAGGAACCAGGCTCAGGAGGGAACCCCATCCTCATTTGGGTGAAACCATAAAATACAAACCATATAAGAAAATTTCATGTCGTCCGGTTGGTTCTACCACAGCTATAAGTTCTAGATAACTGCAGCAAGAGGGTTTATAATGTACGTCTGTTTTTAAAATTGCTTTTGCTGCTGCCAAACGGTTGAGTGATTAGATAACATGAATGTCCAACTGTACTGGTGTTCCTAATAAAATGGACAGTGAGAGTAAATGATAAGACTTGTTATCTATTTATGTTTTAAAACAGTAAACGTAACTATAAATAGCCACGCATACTGCATGCAAATTAGCAGTAGGTCCTGGGCTCAAGTCCCAGCCTCGGGGTGGTTCTGCGTGGAGTTTGCACGTCCTCCCCAAGTTAGTGTCCTCCAGGTACTCTGTTTTCCTCCCCAGTCCAAAAACATGCCCATCAGGATAAGTTGCTGTTCCAAACTGTCCCTAGTTTTGCATGTGAATGGTTGTGTGTGTTGCCCTGCAATGGGCTGGTGAGCTGTTCAGGGTGTACCCCTCCTTCTTCCAGCCTGCTAAACTAGGCACAAGCCTCCTCAGGACCCTAGAAGTAGGATTAAGTGGTTCGGCAAATGAATGAATGAGTAAGTGAGTGAGTGAGTGGTAACAGGAAGTCTATGTACTCTATGTAAAAGAAAATATACTCCTCTATGTGTTCCTGTAACTTATTTATCAATGAGTGTTGTAGTCCTTTGCCAGCATGCGCTGTCAAATTCTTTTGAGGTGACACTGATATTTAGCAAATAGTTTAACGAATACCAACTGTACGCGACTCCCCAAAGTACCCAGGCACAGAAGAAGGCACTGGGCTATTTGTTTTCTGCTCATTGATAACATCAGGAACTGTCATTTATAGAACTAGCCATGTCAATCGCACCTCTTATCTACTTGTATGACTTATCTCTCCTCCATGAACACATCGGGGCAACAAGACTTGTTTTTATGCAACTTACTTGATTGTTGTTCCACCGCATTATTCTGTCAAAGATTTTTTTGTTTAACCTTAACTAACCTTGTTAGTGCTCTAGTCAGGATTGGAAACTAATGAGAGCTACTGTTCGAGAATCCTCTGTAACCTCTGTAGTAGGACCCACGAAAGCATGTGAAAAGATCACTCAAGTGCCAAATTCCCACTAATTTGTGTCTTATACCCTGTTGGGACGTCGATGGTGGGTCATAGTACTCTGGGTCTTAGTAGCACGGTGGTGTAGTGGTTAGCACGTCCACCTCAAAGCAAATAGGTCCTGGGTTCAAGTCTCGGGCGTTTCTGTGTGGGTTTTCTCCAGGTAGCCCGGTTTCCTCCCACAGACCAAAGACATGCACATTAGACGAACTGGTTGTTCCAAATTCCTCCTTATTTGTGAGTGTGTGTGGGAATGGTTGTGTGTTGGCCCTGCAATGGATTGGCGAGCTGTTCAGGGTGAACTATCAGTAGAAGTGTTACGGTACAAACACAATTAAACAGTAATGTTACGGCGGTGCTTCACGCGTGACACTTACTTTTAGCACTTCGACCGGAACCTGCATAGGCTCTGGGAAGTGCACGGGGGCATTGATGGCCGGCGAAGGAGCAGGAGTTCCAGGTGGCCGTTGCTGCATGTGATGTTGGTGACGTTGGCGCTCCCGCTGCTCCTGCTGCTGCAATTGTTCACGCATGAGCAGCTGGCGCATGCCTACGCGGGACACCATGGCAGGAGGGCGTGGGGGCCGAGCAGCTGCCGCACAGTCCAGCCCGAAAGATGGTGTGATAGCTGCAGGTGAAGATGGAAAAAAGACGTGAGAATGTAAGGTGGAAGTAGGATTACTTTAGGAATACAGTATTTACAAATTAAAAAAAATATATCACTGCTAATTTTAAATCTGCACCAAACATAGTTGTTATTAAAACATCTTAAAAATATCCATATACAGTGCCATGTTAGTGCTGGGAATAGGTAGTGTACAGCTCTCTCGAGTTACTGTTGCTTTCTGATGGAAATAATCACACACTCACTCACGCACTCATCTGCCAAACCACTTAATCCTACTCGGCTTGGTGGAGGAGCTGGTGTCTATCCCAGCTAACATTGAGCGAGGGTAGGTTACACCCTGAACAATTCACCAGACCACTGCAGGGCAACACACACAACCATCCCACGGACACTCACGTCTAGAGCCGATTTAGAACAGCCAATCAGCCTACTGTGCATTTTTTTTGGACTGTGAAAGGACGCCAGGTTACCCGGAGGAAACCCACTCAAGCACGGGAAGAACATGCAAACTCCACACAAAAACGCCCGAGCCGGGAATTGAACCCGGGCATTTGCTAAAAAGGCAGACATGCTAGCCAATCACTACTGTGTCAACTTTTGATGAAAAGATGCAATAAAATGAGAAATGTTTCGAAAAAGACAAACTCAAGCCACAGTATGTGCGCTGGATAAATTTGGCTCTTATAGATAAATTGCTGGAGATTAGGCTAGATCATCCCAACAATAATGATCATCAACACTTTCCCTGGAGATCTGCTTTCCTATAGTCCCCATCTCATCCAATACGCCTACTCATCCTGATTAGCCAGATCAGCTGTGGTGGAACTTTCAGGTGATCTCTAGGTAGAGAACTGAGAATCATTGTTCTGGAAATGCTTACTGTACCAGGGTAAAGGACAGGCCCAAACTAGACAGATCAGATCAGGACAGGGCAAGACAAGGCAAGAGAGGACAGGTCATGACAGGACAGGAAAGGACAAGACAAGAGAGGACAGGTCATGACAGGACAGGACAGAACAAGACAAGACAAGAAAGGATAGGCCATGACAGGACAGGACAGGACAGGAAAGAACAAGACAAGACAAGAAAGGATAGGCCATGACAGGACAGGACACGACAGGACAGGAAAGAACAAGACAAGACAAGACAAGAAAGGATAGGCCATGACAGGACAAGACGAGAAAGGATAGGCCATGACAGGACAGGACAGGAAAGAACGAGACAAGACAAGAAAGGATAGGCCATGACAGGACAGGACAGGACAGGACAGGAAAGGACAAAACAAGAGAGGACAGGTCATGACAGGACAGGACAGAACAAGACAAGACAAGAAAGGATAGGCCATGACAGGACAGGAC
>JBCNYG010000021.1:22380100-22398151 GCA_039654305.1 Porochilus rendahli
AAGCACGGGGAGAACATGCAAACTCCACACAGAAACGCCCGAGCTGGGAATCGAACCCAGGACCTTCTTGCTGAGAGGCGGACGTGCTAACCACTACGCCACCGTGCCGCCCTCCATAAAATATACACATCAAGACCTCAAATACCATTAAATTTACAAGACGACAAGCTAAACTTCCTGTTAAAACTACAGTAAATTTCCCGCTAGACACTTTTGAACCTCGGTTATGGGAGATCTCTAGCTTCACATTATCTGGTGTCACCCAAACGAGGATGAGTTTCCATTTTGAGTTTGCTTTCCCTCAAGGTTTCACCCTCATGTCCTCTCAGGGATTTTCTCTTGCCACCTTGAGCACAGGCTTGCTCATTAGGGATGTATAGGGCTTAAACATATTTTGCTTTTCGGCATTTTACACTGACAAAATACAGTAGATCTAAATTTAAAACTGCCAGTGCTGAGAAAATACTTCCTTACTGTTAAAGGCCAATACATGTGGTGATGAAAAGTATTAACAGTGGATAAAGTTTTGAGGATGTACAAGCCACTGAAACACATCAGATCCTAATGAGAACGAGGTTAAATGATTCGGCTTGCCGTATCTTCATTAGTGGAGGAAGCTTGTGGTATTAACCTCTGCCGATGGTGTTTTACAGAAGGGAATATTTGAATCAATAAGGAGTATAGATAAAGACTGATGATAGTGACTTTAATTTATCTTTTAATTCTCACTGCTACTGCGCTAAGGCCTGATACACTCCTGTTTCATGTACCAGCTGGACAGACAGTAGAATCTACAGTTCCCCTGTCCAACCTGAAAGTTTCCCTCTGGTACTTCGATGCAAGTTGGGATTTTGTAATTCTTGGATGTTGACGATGGGCGCGTACATCAGCACAGCTTATAGCCAGTAGTAATCCTCAAGGTTTTTTTTTTTTACATTGTGCCCTGTCACGGACAGACATGCCAAGTCTAAATTTTGCACTGGATTATTTTATCGAATAAACTAGAATTGATGACAGAGCAGTGTTCCATGGGAATGTGAAGAGAAGACTAGTATCAGATTGTCAGCAAGTAAACTCCAGAAAAAAATGACAAGAAACTTTATTTAGTCGAATAAAACAAACGAATGCTCAGGACAGACAATGACATAAATTTCACAGGAAGAACATTCATACTCTACCCAGAAAGGCCCTCACTGAGCCTGGGCGCGAACCCAGGACCTTCTTGCTATAAGCTCATGCTGCCCCCAAGGCTAGATCAAACATTCTTTATTTATGTACTCTTGAAGGAAAACTGTTTGGAGCATCGTTTTGATCTATTATACTGTTACACATCACCAGTAACACACTATGATGGGTAGTGGTAGCTTAATGGTTACGTTAGTGCCAATCTACCACTGAGGGCTCTAGAGCAAGGACCTCAAACTTTTAGAATCCAGGGGTGCCGTATCCTGTCTGACCCGGCATTCTGACCGTAATTTCCTAACGATCTGGAATACGTGTAGAAACAAAATTCACCATGCTCGAGTGCTTGCTGCATGTGACAACTAAAGCCTTCATCTCTTTCTTTTTAAACAGCTGGAAGCGATTCCTTGTCAAAAACAGCTGGAAATTGAAGTATACTGATTTGACATGCTGTTAAATGTGCTGGTATATATTTTGCGACGCTGCCTGTGAGGCAAAGCGCCATGCTGCCACGGAATCGGTTTGTTGATGACCAAAACGACAACGTCTATATAAAAATTCTTTCTCTATAAAGCTTTACTCCAGCATGTTTAACTCCGGTGTTTAAATGAAGCCCAAGCTGACAATAACCGGGATCTATACATCATGTGAGGTTTCTTGCGAATCCTTATACAAATGTAGCAATTTTTCTGCATGTACTGCAAACACTGTACATGGCAGAGGGTCGTTGGGGGCAAACATTGTCATTGTAGTGCTAGTTTACAGTCATGTGCTACACAGTACAAAGAGAAGTTTGAAATTTTTGTGAAAAATGATCTGATTGATGATAGATGAATCTCATTTTAGCAGGAGGACCATGTCCGCCCCGTCAAATGCATTGGTTTTAGCTAGCCATGTGGTTTGTGTAGCTGTACTAACAGCTGGGATCGTTAACTGTCCTCCTCATCAATTTTCAGTGATTTTCAGGTTTTATAGGCAATCATGAAAGTCAATGCACTTTTATCTAATCTTTTCCACAATGACACCCAACCACCCCACGGGAAATTGCACAGCCATCACCGATCTATAGCTGTGTCCAAAATCACTGGCTACTCATCTTATGAGTAGCCAGTGTGTGAGTTCAACATTTTTTAGTGATGTCTGAATGCATAGTGATAATTATTATACACTATACAATGGACTCAATGTATCCGATAATGCATCACACGAAGTAGTGTACAACCCATAGTCACTAATTAAGCAACATAATACCATCATGCTTTGCATTCCTTATTATGAAGGCATGCGCAACAGAAACGGCCGCGATCTAAGTTTAAACGTCATTTTTACATAAAACTTAAAAAGCATTAAACCTAAGTATCAAGCAAATATAATTGGACACTTAAAGGAAGCACGGTGGTGTAGTGGTTAGCACGTCTGCCTCACAGCAAGAACGTTCTGGAAGCAAGCTCCAGGCTCTGGTTTCTGCACCCATTCCAAAACCACGCACCGTAGGCTAACTGGTAGTTCCAAATTGCCCCCATGGTGTAAGTGTGAATGGTTTTGTGTGTGTCGCTCTGCGATGGTCTAGCAAGCGGTTCAGGGTGTACCCCACCTTCACCCAGTGTTGGTTGAGATAAACTCCAGCCTCCCCGCGACCCTAGAAGGACTAAGTGGTTTAGGAAATGGGTGAGTGAAAGTGAGTGAGTAGAAAATAAAAGCCAAAATGAAGTAAGATGTAATATATGGAAAACTAAAGTGGAAGAAATTGATCAAAAGCCTCAAATGAATAATAATAACAAAAGGCGGTGATAAAAAGAGAAGTGTTTCTTATGATCCACCAGCTGAGTTGATGTTGTCCTGTCACTTTTCATTGTGTGACAGCATTACGTAATTAGCAGCACCAAGCAAAAGTGTCCTGAAGCATTTTAATGCTTTACCATTGAGCTCACTATATAGTTTTGAAATTTGAATACTGGATTTATTATAATTTTTTTTTTTGTCCAAATGTACATATTTTTGGGAATCTAATCGTGCACTTAATAAAATTTTCCAGCCGCTAACTAGTAAACAAGGTTAAAGAATTAAATAAAACACATTTGCTTCAGGTATAAACCATGCTTTTATAAACCCTGCCTCATCAGATCCATTTATTATGCACTAATATCAATATTCAGTGGCAGATTGTGGAGCTGCAGACAGCGGTGCAGTGTTGTACAGCTTGATCTCGCAGGACTCACTTCTCAGAGCCCTCTGTTAAATTCAGACCTGTCTATCAGCTGACAACAGAACACAAAACCTCCACCTTCAGGGCTGAGCTGTCAGCCTCACTGCTGCACTGGAGAGAAGGTTTAAAACGGACTGAAAATGCTTTCATAATATTTATGCGTCACTAGGCATGCAGGAGACCTACAACAACCAACCCTTGAACAAGTACTCCAGATTTGAATCGGTATGGGTTTCAGCGCTCGTGAAAAAGACATGGTACACCAGCGAGGATGTTTAGCACGGCTGTGGAGAGAATGTATTTAATTGGTCTCTTTCATCGCTCATTTGTTGAACCATTTAGCCCTACTAGGGAGGTTTATTTCAGCTGACACTGGGCAAAGGTGGGGTACACCCTGAACCGCTTGCCTGAACATTGCCGGGCAATCCCTGGAGTAACCGAAGGAAACCCACGCAAGCACACGGAGAACATGCAAACTCCACACAAAAACAAAGACTTGAACCCAGGACCTCCATGCGATGAGGTGGATGCGCTAACCCGTATGCCACCGTGCCGCCTTTATTAGTCTTTTGTTCTGTGCATTCTTGACAATAAAAAATAAAGACGAAGAAAGTTTTACAAAACGCTTCATGGGAAGATTTTATTAATCTGTCTTGCCTTCTGTTTTTGAGTAAATGACAGTTGTGGCTCTGTTAAATGGGGCAGGAAACGATAGGTCAATCACGTCAGAGTATAAATGTCATGTCAGAGTCACCACTGCAGTCACTCACAGCTGTTCTTTACAACGTTATCCACTTAAGATCACCCGATTCACTTCCTTATTACTCAGCGATAAGCATCAAGGCTCAGGCAATTCGTTTTTGATTTATACACACCTTGGGCTTAGGTGTTCGGAGCGGCGGTGCCGAGTCGGCGCTCAGCTTCATTCAAACGGGAGCCTTATCTGTCTGCGTTATGGAAATGTGAAGGAAGTAATCTATTCCATTCTCTTAGATCAGCTCATAATGGGCTCTTACGCTCTCCAGATACAGGTGCCAAATATGAAGTTCTCTCGAGCCACTTTTCTTGGCCTGCCTATAGAAAAAAAATACAAACAAACACAAAAAAAAAACAACAACACCGGTCTGATGATAAGCGCCGTCTGATGCATTATTCATAAAGTTCAACTGATGCAGGCCTTCGGAAAACATGACATCACATCACTCTTTTCCAAGATCTCATTCCATTTCACAGGGCTCCAAAGTGGGTGAGATAATATCTTGCATTATTGTTGGGTTGAAATTTCAAAGCATCGCTGCGCTCGTCATACTTGAATTCATGTAAACGGAATATGTCTCGAGCTGCACTCTCATATTGTTTCCTGCAGCTATTTATTCTGCGCTATTAAAACCGGCGCCAATCAATTATTCAGATATCTACCAACCAAATAGCTAATTTTAGACTGCTGTTAGGGAATTGCAAAGTCAATACTGTTGGCTTTGCTAATAGACTGTAATTACGGTATCTCATGCAAAGGGAAGTTTCCAGCATTATACTGGGTTTTAGACGAATGACTGATTTCCTGGTTCTTTCCTTCATGCACATGCAAGACATTAGCACTATGCGTTCGGCGTTCTTTTTCCACCAACAGTGACGATCACATTGAGTAGGCAACAGAAGGCGACATGGTGGATTTCACAGGGGAAAGAAACATAAAGTGACAGCTTTGTTGTTGCGTCTATTCTAGACCAATCTCCGGTATGTGTCAAGGGCTTGCATATAAACCGAGACATGTAATGGTACCATCTCACCTCTTGACTGTGACATTGGCTCCGACTTACTTAAACAGCCCCCTGATTGCTGTGTGTGTGCACGACATGGTTCCCATGCTGTATTATCATCCATTTTTCTGTTCTTGAGCTGTGAAGGTTTAATGTGTTCTGCTCTGTGAATCACAGCTTTAAAGAGCGATCCATGTTTACTCAGAAGGCAGTTCATATTGAGTGTGCCTTTTGTTCGGTGCTCTAAATAATAAAGGGTTCTAAATAATTTTAGATGCCAAAATGAGTGGGATCCCTCTGTACCCCTGTTTAGAATTGTAGTTATGTTGCACTTTTTCTGGAGCTTACACTCATCCTTTAATTTTCTGAACTACTTTGTCCTACTTGCGTCATGGGGACTCTGAAGCCTATCGCATCCGACTCTGGGTGACAACCCTGAACAGCTCGCCAGTCCATTATAGATGCAACACATACACAACACATTCATTCTGACTGACACTTTCACCGAGGGGCAATTTGGAACAGCCAATCAACCTAATGTCTTTGGATTGTGGGAGGAAACCAGAGTACCTAGATGAAACCCACACAAGCACACAGAAACACCCTCGCCGAGCTCAGGACTGGAACCCAGGACCTTCTAGCTGTGCCGCCCTTAAACCTTACATCACGTCTCATAGCCATATACTTGTGGCCGCAGTCTTGGTAAGTCTACTGTTCGCTAGGTCACGGGATTCAGTGTGTAAATGCCGCAGTGAGTCCTCATAAGAAAGACATATACAGTGAGCTGCTTATCTCGTATTCAGTGGGTCTAACCCCCACCATTACAGTATGTTGTATCATGGGAGACTTTGGAAAGCAAGGCTTTCTAATTTAGTTATAATTAAACGTAAAGCTGTAATAGGCCAATTTTTGGTTATATTTCTTACATTTTTCTTTACATAAAGATAGCAGTGATTAAATCAAAAGGTATGAAAGTCATAAGAAAAAATTCTGTACACTGCGTCAGTCGCAGCGCTATAAAAAGTCAATGAAATGATTTCATTTGCTCTGAATAAAATGATAAGATGGAGTGTCTACCTGCCTACCTGTGCACACCCTGCAGGCGCATTCACTCCCCATTACTGGAGACGTCCACAAGGCTGGTCAGGCATAGTGCTAAAGCTACTGAGTTAGTTGCACAAACAATACGAAATGAGAGCCATCATTTTCACTTCCACCCAACATTAAATCCATAAAAGATTTCACTGCTAAACACAGCAAAGACAAAAACCCAAAAAACCTAGAACTTCACTCACAGAGTGCAGGGTACTTTCACCATGCAACATGGATCATATAGTAAGTAGACCCTATATGGGTACTGGCTTTCACCCCCTATGTGCTCGTCATACAGTTTGTCCCAAAGTAAATGGATATTCTTTGGGTTGTTAGCGCTCATAATCCTGTGACCTTGATTTTGACCTTTCAAGGTCACTCAAGACCAAAGGCTACTATAGCATAATGAAACACATATGTGGTTTCCTGTCTGTCCCCTGTTACGTCGATGCATTAACATGGGATATGTCCATCTTCAAAACTTAATGATGGTTATAGCTGTTTTTTCTTCTTTCTTTTTTCTTTTTTCTTTTTTTTTGAGGGAATTTTTATTAGTAGAACATGGCAACAATGATAGTATATCCAAAATCACCTATTATGCTTTTAATGTAGGATAAGACCGATTACTGCCATTATATCTGTAATGCAAAAGCTTTGGGATCCTATAGAATGTCTGAAATTATTTCATGTGTGGAAATACGAGCAGCTCTAAAATCTCACCAAGATTTGGTGCAAAAACAGAAGAATGCAGCCCTAACATACACTTCATAAAGTACCACAATTAAAGGGTGTTCACCACCAACCATGTAATGTGTTTGATAAATGATAATGTTAAGTTAGGCTCACATGATACCAGTCATGATCCCGAATTGCCCTGATCATATTCCAGTGTTACACTGGAGGAAATCGGGGAACATCGGTATACATCACAGAACAAAGGGAGTACATTGTAGAATTTCGGAGAGGAGTAGTTTGGGGGTGTTAAAAATGTTTTTTTGGTGTTCGGAGGGAACATAAGAAATAAATCAGAGAACATTGGTGCATTTGGAAAATTTTGGGGAAAATTCCATGTTTTTTACATACAGTATCAGACAAACTGAAACTAAGAGTGACATCGGGATTTATTGTAATAACATCTGATGAAACATCAGAACCACTTTGGAATGATGTCAGAATAACATCGGAATCATATCGGAATAACATAGGAATTACATCGGAATCACATAGGAATTACATCGGAATAATATCGGAATCACATAGGAATTACATCGGAATCACATAGGAATTACATCGGAATCACATAGGAATTACATTGGAATCACCTAGGAATTACATCGGAAACACATCAGAATCACATCGGGATACGATCAGAGAGCATCGGTACATATCAGAACAAAATTGGCTGAAACAATCAGACCCACATTGCAATCACACCAGAATATGATCAGGGCAAATCAGAATCATGATTGTTATCACGTGAGCCTAGCTTTAGAAAAATTGTTTTTGGAGTACAGGTCTTGAAACTCATACTAGAATTATTATATCCTCACAGATTATACGCAAGAATAATTTCCAAGTGACTGTTTTCAAAAACAAGAGCAGGACATTAGAGCCACGTTGCTGTTCAGTTGTTCTTTTATGGGAATTTGAAAAAAGAGCCAGTTCCAGTCCTGTGTGGAAGAACTGCCTGTATTCACATACTGATATTATGGCAATCTATTACCCATTTTACATTTAAAAAGCCTACCGAGGTGTAAAAATCATTTCTTACTTTTGTTCTTTCAATTGCCATACTGGGTAATGTACTGTGTTGTGGCATGTGATATGGATGTATGTAATGTGTCTGTAATCAGTTTATAGTTGTTCAGGAAATGCCAGACACGTCTGCGGTGAGTTAAATGTGTCCCGGCTGAAGTAAGGACTTGAATATGTATGTTGTTATTGCTGTGGTTGTCTTTGCCTCTCCGTTAAGAATACGCCTGCTGACAGAGATCTATCCTTTAATATAGTTGCAGACCAACTTTAAAATGACCGAACACTAAATAACCACAACTGAGGTTATGTTAAATGCGTGGTTTATATGTTTGTTTGCGACTAATGCTAACAATGTCTCCCTGGACAACCCTTTAATCTCTCCTTCAAGCAGTACACGAAGGCTTGAAGTAACCATGAACAGTTGCCTGTCCTTCTCCTTTCATAGTGCTAATGTTACTCGATCATGTCGATTTCTCTTCTTTAACATCCAAAGTTTATTTCGTTCATTTCTTTCCACTACAGCCACGTACATACTTGTTCAGTCTCTTGTCATGTCAAGGCTAGATTACTGCAACTCACTCCTGGTAGGTCTGCTTCTGAGCACCATTCGACATCTGCAACTGACCCAGAATGCAGCAGCATGGCTTGTTTACCACCCTGCCAAGTTCTCCCACACCATTGGCTTCCTGTAGCTGCTCTCATTAGATTCAAAATCTAATTCTGGCCTACAAAGCCAAAAATGAACCTGCACCATTTACCTCCAATCACTTATCACTCCCTACACTGCACCATGTTCTCTCTGATCCTCTAGCACTGCTACACTGGTCCCTCCTTCTATCAAGGGACAAAGGAAATTGTATCCAAACTCCTCTCTGTTCTGGCTCCGAAGTGGAGGAATGAACTTCCTCTAGCTGTTCGGACAGCTGAGTTATGGGTGTCCTCAAATGGTGGCTCAATACCTACCTTTTTTTGGAAGTACTTTAGTAGTGACTTCAAAGCATTATGTACGCTTTGAATAAGGGTTTCTGCTTAATGCCATAAATGTAAATGTAATGCAAAAACTTACATGGGGATTCTCATGATTTTTTCCCAAGAGGTGGGTATTTGGTCAAGAAAGATTCCGTTATGTTTTGGAGATTATCTGGATTAAACTCTTGATCCAGAAATGTGACTGAATCTGGCAAAATGAGTCACGGTGACCAAAAATTAAAAATTGAGTTAGCTATACCATTTAAAAGAGGAGACTCTAAGCTTTAAAATAAAACAAATCAGGTGGTAATATCTTAAAAAGCCCTGCGATGGCCTGGCGAGCTGTCCAGGGTGTACCCCGCCCTCGCCCGGAGACGGCTAAGATGGGCGCCAGCCTCCCCGCGACCCTAACTAGGAATAAGCGGTTCAGAAAATGAATGAATATCTTAAAAATTGACCAAGTTATAGCAAAATGTTTCCTGTACCTGTTTTGAATTGTTCCACTAGAATCACGTGTTCCCACTCGTTCTGTTTCCCCCTTTCTCAACCCTGACTGTATCGCAAACTTATGCACATGGTGGGGTTTCCTGAAAATACATTGTGAGAAGCAAATTAAAATGCTCTCCTGCTTCCTTTATGGCCTCTCATACATCCAGTACACCTTTGCTTTCGTGTAATGTGATGGAATCGACTTAATGTCGAAGAGTTTAAAACCAGGAACACGTCCGGGTAGGACCAAATTCTCTCTCTGCATTTTAGCATTTAGTAACCTTGTTATGGCTTTGGCAGGTGAAAATATAGTATTTTTCCTACTGACATTTACCAAAACAAAAAAAAAAAATCGATAAAATTACACTGTTTCACATAAATTGGCCGATATCTAGAAATCACATGCAGCGACTTCCGACTCATTTTGACAGATCGGGTCCTAAATGTGTTTTAACATTTATGTACATATGGATGACTTGACTAAGATTTGTGCACTCTAAGTGTTCTTGTTTTTTTTCCCCCTTATTCTTTTATAATTTTAGTATATATTTCACTGCAGCTTGTAGTGAGCACCTGAGTCAGTGAATGCACCATCAGTAAATATATGCACTACCTTATAGACAAGAGTACCTTTATTATTTGTGCATAGAACCACGTATCAGCATGGCTTATACAGAAACCTACACAAAGTTGATAAATGCTCACAGACAGATCCACTTGCATCAGGCATTCTTGCTATATTCCATAAGCATGCTTCACTCTTACTTTTTTTCCCAGCTGTCCTCATTTTAAGCCCATGTCATCTCTCAGAACCAATGTAGCTTGGAATGTTAGCAAGTGAATACGTCGCTCCCTCATCTCCATTGGCTTTTGATACATGTCTCTTCTTGCTGCAATATAACCAGATTGCACCTGCTGCATTGCTTGGACTAAAGTGTTCAAGGCTCCCCTCCCCAGATGGATACATATGTGTGTCAACTCTAGATAAGCTCGCAGTCTCTGGCTTTAATCAGAGCAAAGCCATACATGATCAATGGGAAAAGAAGCTTTTTGAATTTCCCAGTAATACACTCGCATGCATCAAAGGAAAACCAAGCAAGGATGATTTAAATTCGAACCTTTCCTGTGAAAGAAGGCTTGAACTGAGAAGAATCTTTTGGATGGTTTGATATAGAAACCCCAGTGGGTTGCATTTCTCAAAGAACACTTACCTTTCAGTAGGTGATCTACTCTGGACTCTGTAGAGTTGTACTGCTGATGCAGTCATAAAAATGCCCCATGCCCAAGATTATATTTACATTGGTGTTGGTTTATTTGTTTGTTTGCCCGTCTGGCTTTTAGCTACTTTCTCTCCACGTTTATTTGACAGATCAAGCTGAATTTTCTATGTTCCTAGGATGTTCCCATTAAATTTTGAATCACAACAATGATCAGAAATGTAAAGAATCCCTATCACTTTTGGGTGAAATTAAATAATAATAATAATAATAATCATCATAATAATGATAATAATAATAATAATAATAATAATAATAATAATAATAATAATCATAATAATGATAATAATAATAATAATAATAATAATAATAATAATAATAATAATAATAATAATAATAATAATAATGTTATTATCTTGGTCAATATGCATCCAATCTGAAAGAAACGTGTTGTGTATATTCACAAACAAAAGTTTTGATGTCACATCAAGTTTTATCCGAATCTGATACAGATTGCACATTTGCCACCAATTTAATTTAAAATGGGGAATCCAAACTTTTTTGGGACATTTGTTAAGATGTATACTTCATTTTTACGGCTTGGCGAAGGTTTGTGCTCTCACTATAGTTCATAGTTCTAAGCAGCATAGTGATCAAGGTGGCACAACGGTGTAGTGGTTAGCATATTCGCCTCATGGTCAGAAGCCCGAGCCCAGAAGGTTTGAGTCCTGGGTTCGTGCTTTCCTGCGTGGAGTTCGCATGTTCTCCCTGTGCTTGGATGGGTTTCCTCAAGGTACTTCGGTTTCCTCCGTCAAGCCAAAAAAACATGTAAATTAGGCTAATTAGCTAACAAAACACTTTTGATTGCCAAATATACCCTATGTTACTGACATAGGTGTTCCCCGATGAACATTTTAAACTCTGTGAGGGCAATTCTGGGGAAAAAAATATTTGTCATAAATTGAGTATTCAATCTAATTATATAGGTATTAAACACTGTAGTATGGTTAAACTAAATACTACAGTAATCTGTGGTTACCAGAGGTCGGCAGACAGGCTCAAACCATAAGGACCCATGGTAGAACAAATCCGAACAGACATGCGTATCAATGTAGGAACGGTCATACGAGTCGTGAGAAATCGGGTCAATGCATCAGAATATCCTTTATGCAGCTTTATGATAACATACCGTTATAAAATATAAACGATTTACAGTATGATCCGGTGGCACCCAGTGGACGATGCGATCTCTCAGGGAGATTTTCTTTATCCCTGTGTCCTTTGGCTTTTTTTCATTAGGGATCTACATTAACATCTGGATTGATGTTAAGATATCTACTGTTGAAAATGCTCTGCAAATAAGAATGAACGGAAAGAAAATGATTTATGGGACTTTTATAACATACTCGCTGAATGAGATTTGGATGGATATCAATTAAAGGGAATGTGACTGTAAGTCAATACACTGTTGTACAGTACATTATAATCTTCCGCTTTGATTGGTCAGTATATGCTTCTGTATTTAGCTACTGAAAGAGAGAGAGAGAGAGAGAGAGAAAGAGAGAGAGAAGGTGCAAGAGATGATAATATTATTATCCCTTATTTTGTTATTGTTGTTGTTTTAATATCATTGAATTTTCTATCAACCAGTATATACAGTATGTTCATTCATTAATTTTTTTTATTCATTTGCTGAAATGTATGAAAAAAAATACTCTTGCTAAGGTTGCAGGGAGGCTGGAGGCTATCTCCATCGACTCTGGGCAAAGGCAGGGTACAACTTTCCACCCCAGCACAGGGCAAACACACCCACACACACACACACACACACACACACAATCAATCACACTCCCATCTACACCTAGCGGCTATTTGAAACATCCACTTTGCATAATGTGCATGTCTTTTGACTGTGGGAGGAAACCGGGGTACCTGGAGGAAACCCATGCAAGCACGAGAAGAACATGCAAAACACAAAAACATCCTCACTGAGCCCGGAACTCGAACCCAGAACCTTCTTGCTGTGAGGCAGATGTGCCAGCCACTACGCTGCAGTACCTCCCACGTATAGTATGCTACTATTTATAGTCAACAGCGGCACACGTGAACCTAAAACGATTCGGTAAGCCTCAAATTACGCATTCCAATTCAGCCCATTAAAAATAAATCAAACTGCCGTGGGGAAAATCATTCCCTTTTTATCCCCCCATTTGTCTTTATTTGATAAACATTGGTAATCAGCTGCGTGTCAGTATTAAGTGCAGAGTCCAGTCCAGTTCGATTTATTTATTTATTGCCTCGCCAAGGTAGATATGTACATATATACATTATACATCACCATGAATACATAACTGCGGCTTATATTATAATAACAACTACTATAAGAATAATCTGTAGTAAGCCTGACCTTCCCCAATGTTTCAGGATGAGTCAGGCACAAGAAACACCTTCTGTAAGCACAGATATACTGGGCACACATAAAAACAACTGTGCCAGTTGGCACCATTTATGGATATTTATTCTCACTTGTTTCCCACCAGTCCAGGGAAGCCATGCGAAGTATGTACTTGGCCTTGTAGTAGCGGATCAGTCCGTTTTATTCTTTCTTATGTTATTGTTTTATGGGTTAGCCTTCACCCTTCCCAGTTGGTAAGGAAGGAAGAGAAAAAGACTATGAATATGTAATAGTGCACGGATCAGGCTCTGCTTCATAACTCTGTCTTGGTGTTAAGGAACTACGGATCGAGGTGAAGTATGATCAGGAGAATTATTCAGGTCAGGTTCTCCATGGCACAGAAAAGCCCTCACTCACTCACTCACTCACTCATTCATTTGTGAGCCTATATCAACCAACACTGGAAGAAGGCAGGGTACTCTCTGAACAGCTCATCAGACCATCCCAGAGCCAATACACACACATCCGTTCACACTCACACTCGCACCTGGGGTCAATTTGGAACAGGCAGCTAGCCTGATGTGCATGTTTTTGGACTGTGGGAGGAAACCGGAGTACCCGGAGGAGACCCACGTAAGCACGGGGAGAACATGCAAACTCCACACAGAAATTCCCTGCTAACACCCTTTTCTGATTCATATTCATTCTGGATAAAAAAAGGATAAATCATCTCATAGAAGAATACCAAGAATTCACTGTTGGGTTTCCACCAATCAGAAATGAGAAGGTATTTTGAATGTATAATAATATAAATTATTCAAAAGGTTTTTTTTATCGGATAAACTATATAAAGTATATCTGATATTGAATATAATGTGAGTTGCTGAACTGCACATCCTGCAACATGACTAAAGCAAAGCAGCCTACAGCTGTGTTACACAAAGGTCATGAGGTCTCAGCACCCCAGCAAACCTCCATCACGCAGTACAGCAAGGTACAGCAGTACCCCCCCCCAAAACAACAAAAACAAACACCACACACACACACACACACACACACACACACTCACACTCTATTTCTCTCTGTTCTCTTTTATAAGTGTGGTTGATGATAAAAGTCTGTGTATCTAGGAGGTGCCATGTTGTCACTTTCTCTCTCTGTCTCTCTCCCTCTCTCTCTCACACACACACTCTCTCTCTTTCTTTCTCCCTCTCTCACACAGACACACACACTCTCTGTCTCTCTCTTTCTGCCTCTCTCTTTCTCACAATCTCTCTCTCTTTCTCTCAGACACACACACACACACACACACACACTCTCTCTCTCTCTCTCTCTCTCTTCCCGCCCTCTCTCTTTTCTCAGTGTGGTTGATGATTAAAGCCTGTGTAACTAGGAGGTGCCATGTTGTCACTTTCTCTCTCTCTCTGTCTGAGTTAATGAAATGTTGCATCTCACATGTAGAGACAGCGAGGTGTTCTTTATCCTCAGGGCGGACATAAGTGTCGAGTCACTCCCCCCGACCAAGACACACACACACACACACACACACACACACACACACACACACAGTAGAGGCCTGTGCGTGCTTTAATTATTCTATACTAGATGTGGTCATTGGCATGTAACCTGATGACATGGACAAAGTAAAGAAGTTCACTGACATTCACGCCTGATTGCTCTAATTTATTTCTGCTCAGTTAGAGCTTTTTAATCAGGAATTGCAGGCCTTTCCCGGCTCCCCTGGGTGAGTGAATAAGTGGGTAAGTGAGTGTGCGTGAGTCTGAGTTTCTGCACTCCATAATAATTCCATGCTGTAGTTCTTGAAACCAAATATGTTCCTTCTTACACTTTACTGACATTTTGCGGATCCTCATGAGGTCACTCGGTTTTTAGTGGGTGTAAAAAAGATGAACTCTTTGAACTCTGGCGTGGGTTTTTGGCCAGAATTAGAAAAATGTGTATGTGGCTGTGGGCAGCGCGGTGTGTTGTGGTTAGCATGTCCACCTCAAAAGAAGAAGGTCCTGGGTGCGAGTCCCGTGCTTGGCGAGTGCATTTCTGTGTGGAATTTGCTCATTAATGTTGTCAATGTGGTTGCATGGGTTTCCTCTGGGTAATCTGGTTTTCTCTCACAGTCCAAAGACATGCACATTAGACTGAATTGCCCCTAGGTGTGTGTGAATGGTGCTATGTGTGTTGCCCTTGTGATGATCTGGTGAGCTAATCAGGGTATACCCCGTCTTCACCCAGATTTGGCTGAGATAGGCTCTAGCCTCCCTGTGACAGCGACATCTACCGGAACAGAATTATTTTAGTATATACTACCCAGGATCACAGCAAAACAAGATTTGTATGGTTAAAATTATACATATATTAACCATGAGGTGGCACGGTGGTGTAGTGGTTAGCATGTCCACCTCTCACCAAGAAGGTCCTGGGTTCGAGTCCCGGGCTCGTGTGAGTTTTGTCCAGGTACTCGTTTCCTCCCACAGTCCGAAGACATGTGCATTAGGCTAAGTGGATGTTTCAAATTGACTGTAGTTGTGAGTATGAGTGTGAACGGTTGTGTGTGGTTTGGCCCTGTGATGGTCTGGCGAGCTGTTCAGGATGTACCCCGCTTTTGGCCAATGTTGGCAAGGACAGGCGGATGTTGGCGGAAGAATCAGGATGCGCCATTCCCGTGTACTGTATACTAAAACACAATATAAATACATCACGGAGACAGATGTGAAGGGTGGTTATTTTTAGTTACCATAGCTTTTCTTTCAGTTGGAACCAGTCTGGCCACTCTCCCCCATCTCTCTTAGCAACAGGCCATTTCCTCCAGCGGAACCCCCACTTACTTTTTAAGTAATTACACACAAGAAGTGCTGTTGTACTTCAATATCAGCACGGCCGTGATTTGATCGCAGGTATTGGAGTCTGAAGCCGGTGTTCCAGAGATAATCACACTATGACCTTGAGTGTTATACTGCTTTTATACAACAGTTCTATAAACGAGTAATAAATATTGAACATGTCACTGTTTGAACACAATATGTTCAAATACATATTATTTTTGCTGCTGAAAGGGAAATAGATGCCAACAATACCAGAGTCACAGTATACCATGATTGTTAGTTGGATGAACTTCCATGGTAATGGGGATTCTGGTTATATATACCCCCAAAATAATCACATTTCAAAGGTAAATTAAAAAAGGCGGTTGAATTAAACAGAGGCGATGCTGAGGTCTGTTGGCGGCCCAACCCCAACTTGAACCCCTTGATGATGAAGAAGTGGATGTGTGGTTTCAGGAAGATGGAGCTACGACACACACAGCTTGAAGATCATTGGAAGTGCTGAAGGAAATGTATCCGAAACAGGTGATCTCGTTAAAATGTCCCTGCGGCGAATTAGTATTACAAGTTATTTAAAACAATCACATATAACATCAGCGGTTCCTTCTGCCAACATCAGTCCGTGCCCGTTTTTAAAGTGTGTGTTAGTGTTACGACTCTAGGCATGCTCAGAGACATGTTGCCTTTTAGGTTGGTTGTTCCTGCCTGATAGTGATGTGAACTCGTTGGATTGGCCGGGCTGCGTCACTGACCCCGTGCATCATAACACATTATGGTCCAGTGCTGAGCTGCACAGACAACAAGCGCAGAAATCATGGATGACATTTATTTTAACCAACTGATGACAGGAAAACCTTAGTCTTAGATTTACCATCACGCTCATCTCTGGCAACGGTCTCGTCCTCAGAATCACTAGAATATAATGTCCCACTGTCTCATCGCTGGTTCAAATAAATAACCATTTACACCAATTTCCTCCAAACTGTTAGCTATAGTTGCTTCTTGAACATGTTTTTTTTTTATCACCCAAAGTGTTGATCGCTGAATAGCCCTGCTTGTTTACTTGTGCTGGACAACCCCAAAGATAACTTAAAGATAACTCTTTAAGTGGCGATGTTGGGTGGTGGCCAGTTCCTCTGACCCCACCCCTTGTGATTTTTTCTGTGGTGCTACCTTAAATCACGAGCTAAGGGTGATGGGGAAGCTGGAGCCATTCCCAGCTGACTCCAGGTAAAAGGCAGGGATACACACTGAACAGCTCGCCAGTCCATTAATGTGGCCATGACTGTCAGTCTTATTCAAGCCATTATTTACATGCCATGCACACATGCATGAAGTCCTCACTCACTCTTGCAGACTGGCCACCAGATGCTCGGAGGGGGAGAAAAATGTTAGAGAGTGAAGCCCTGAGTCACATTAATCTTCCACTGGCTACCATGGAAACAGCTTGGTGTTGCGAAGGATCAGACTGCAATCTATTTTTAACAGCAGAGAGAGGTGCACATGCTGCACTGTCTTCTCACCACGTCTACGGTTGTGGCAGAATCTGCCCCATTCTGCTGTCCTGAATGTTTTTCGCCTAAATAGCTCTCACTAATAAACGTTCTGATACACACATATTCAGTGACTCTTTATTTCTAGGTCTCAATATCAAAAGGGAGATCATTTTTACGTTTTGAAATAGCAAGTGTCTTTTTGTGGATACATGCATGCAATTACAAGCCCTGATTTGCTGAACCGCTTTATCCTACTAGGGTCACGTCAAGGCTGGAGCTCATCTCTCTGGGTGCTGGATGGTACACCACAAACAGCTTGATAGTCCATCGCATGGCCAGCACACTCAGCCATTCAGACACACACTCAAACCTAGGGACAATCTGGAACAGCCAGTTAGCCTAATTGGGATTGAGCGGTTAGGAAAATGATGATAATGACATTTCAAGGAATCTGAAGCAATTCCGCTATGTAAAGGTAAGGGCACAAGCCTAAGCGGAGCAACCTATGAACTCTCAAATAGCACTGCATCAAGATCCATTCAACTAAAGCTCATATGTGACCCGATCTGGCAAAATGAGTCGGAAGTCGCAGGTAGTGATTTCTAGATATCGGCCAATTTATGTGAAACAGTGTAATTTTATAGATTTTTTGT
>JBCNYG010000021.1:22472555-22483317 GCA_039654305.1 Porochilus rendahli
ACCGGTCACTGGCTAGTCTTCTGTTCTTTAAAGTAGTCACTGGCGTTCGGTTCCTTGTAGTTTACGTGTGCAAATATAGCAGCCGTATGGGTGGCCAAAGATTTTGCAGAGGACTTGTACCCATGGCGTGGAGGTGGATGCCCCAACTTCCCTCTGTGTCGGCTGGCCGAAGAAAATGCGAATGATGTCTTGTGGAGAATGTAGGCGCGTCAAAGTAGCTCACTGATCATCCCCTCTTAGAGGATCCCTGTAATAGGTCATCAACTGCTATTGCAAAACCAATTCACTGAAACACAAATACTGATTTGAGATCGTGACAATTCATTCTTTGAGGGCCCTTTTCACTCGTGGATCCACTGTGGAAAAAGATCAGTTCATACAGCAGTTTGTGTCACAGCGATTACCTCCGTGGGTTCACTATAGGGTGCCTCTCCTAGACGAGAGTTGAGTTTTGCAAACCGTTTGACTAGAACCTTGTCTCCAACTGCAAATGGGTGAGTGTTTTCTTTTGGTAATGCAGTTCTGGTTAAATTGACACGTGCCCCATATGCATTTAACGCCCTAATGAGTCCCGCGGAGTACTCACTGAGATGTACATCCAGATCAGTTGTTCCCACAGCCTGCTTACCCCATTGCCATGGTGTGGGGAATGGTCTTTCCATCACCACCTTGTATGGTGAGAGGTGGTCCAGGGAAACCGGGGAGGTCATACGCATGTCGGCCAATACGACAGGTAAAACTTGTAGCCAATTTTTAGATCCTGTTGCGAACATGGCTTTTCGAATTTTACCCTTGATTGTACGATTTGCCCTTTCCACCATCCCCAAGGATTGTTGATGGTAGGGAATGTGAAAGTGCCAATTGATTTTTAGCTCTTTACAGAGTAGTTGTGTCACCTTGGCTGTGAAGGGTGTGCCTTTATTTGAATCAATTTCCACCGGCAGACCATATCTGGGTATAATCTCAGTGGTCAATTTTAATACTATAGTTCAAGTGTTCTCTTTACTGCAGGGGAATGCCTTTACCCACCTAGAGAATTTGACAGCCATTACCAAAAGATATTTGTAGAGACCCTGCTTAGGCATGTGAGTGAAATCAATTTGCCACTCCTGGAATGGTGTGTCTGGTGTTGGTAGGTGCTGGTGGCTTGTGGTGGGTTTCGAGTGATTATTTTGTGCACATGTTAAATGTGCACATAGTTAGTCATGCTGGAGTCCCTGCTTGCAGCCAGTACTAATAAACTCTTCTTTTACACTGTTATGAGCATGCCTAACAATCTTGCTCTTCCTCTTCACCACCCCCTTCTCTCTCATTCTCTTTCTCTGTGTGTTTTGCTGAGGTACACATGCTACGTCTTGGATGCCGATGATCCTGATCCTCCTAACCCTTCTGCTTTGTGAGTCCTTTTTTCTGTCCTGCTGTGCTGATGCTGGCTGTAGTTCTCATCTTGGAAACCCCTTGCTCCTGCTGATGAAGATCCATATGGGCTTAGATCTGCACTCAGCGACTGTGACTACATGTTGGATTAAAATTAAGTTTATGTTATGTGGTTTGTATTTTTACGGTTAAACCCAAATAAGGATGGGTTTTCCTTTTGAGCCTGGTTCCTCTCAAGGTTTCTTCCTTGTGTCAACTGAGGGAGTTTTTCCTGGCTGCTGTTGCCACAGGCTTGCTCATTAGGGATGTGTAGGGGGTTGTGTAGGGGGTTGTAGAAAAATGTTTCAATTCCTCCTTAAATTACTTTTGCTATGTAAAGCTGCTTTGTGGCAATGTCAATTGTAAAAAGCCCTATACAAATAAAACTGAATTGAAAGGGCGGGAAATTAGGAAACCCACTTCCTAATCATGGCACTAACAATAATGTAACAGAAATTGTGCAGGATGGTAATCAAGATCTAATCTAGCCCCAGATCTAGGTAACATTTATTACTTGGGCATAACTTGTTAGAAGAAAACTGCTAAGAATAAAATCTAAGCATACAACACCACTTGACTTGACTTTTCTGTGGAAAATGGTGCTGAAATTCTGACGCACAGTTCTCCCTGCACTCGTCTTCTGAGCTGAAGCGCGGATTGCAAAAAGGTTATTACAAAGATAATGGGACATGAAGGAATTTTTAACCTTTTGACACCTTACCAGTAGATTTAGTCAAAAAACAAGTTTAAAATATGTTAAAAGACATTCACAAGTTTTGTTTATCCTAAGCATCCACTTCCAGATTCAAAAACCTAAACCAGGAATAGCTGTGATGGTGCGCATGCTCGGAAGAAATCTCCCTAACACAAAAGGTGGAGCTCGGGATTTATTTATTTTAACAATAAGAAAATAGAATGTATAGCACAGTTCTTTAAGATTCATTTTTTTGTTTTAAACTATAGTTTACACTCTGATTCCAATGACAAAAAATGCATATGACGTCATATTGTTTTGATTTTTCTACAACAGCAGTAAGACAAGGGAGACATAGCTGTGGTCAGAGGCCACCAGTAAGTCATTCATCACCTTAACGAGTGCTGTCTCTGTGCTGTGATGGGGCCTAAATCCTGACTGATCCATTTCATGAATGTTATTCCTACAAAGATATAAACATAACTGCTGTGCAACAGCTATTTCTAAGATCATGGAGATAAACGGGAGGTTTGATATTGGTTTAAAATTGGACAGCTGATATGGGTCGCGTTCAGGTTTTTTAATCAGAGGTTTGATAACTGCCACTTTAAAGGCTTTAAGGACATAGGCAGTGCCAAGGGAAGAATTAATTATATTTAATAAAGGGTTGATCATTTCTGGTAGTCCCTTTTTAAAGAAACATGTATGTACTGGATCTAGCACACAGGTTGATGATTTATATGAAGGAATTAATGAGATTAGTTCTGATTCCTGAATGAGGCTGAAACTCTCTAATTGCTGATCTAATGGCGGTGTATTATTGTTTACTGTTTTAGTTAATGACATATCTGACTTTACGTTTAGGGAATCAAGTTTTTCCCTGCTATTTTCCATTTTAACATTAAAAATGTTCATGAAGTTATTGCTGCTATAGGTCTACACCATTTATTTATGGTCTTATTCCTAGTTAATTCTGCAACAATATTAAATAAGTATTTTGGATTACTTTGTTATCCTCTATTAGATTTGAGAAATATATTGCTCTAGAAGCACCAAGAGCTGTTTTATATTTATTATTTATATATATATATATATGAAACAGGTCTGTAGGGAGCAAAATGTAGTCTTTTTTTTTCCTTATACCACATATATATATATATATATATATATATATGCAGCTTACATGGAAAGATGTGAAAAAATAAGACGGCTCAAACGGCAATAAATGAATCATGTGACATACATGGTGTATGCATGTTGTTTCTGTAGTGTATCTGGGGCTTGTACGGGGTAACTGCGGGCTTTCTTTGTCGGTTGTTATAAGCCACTGCCTCCTAGTTCAGGGTCCCTCCAACTACGCCAGTTGTTTCAGCCCAGCAGCATCGTCCTGAGCAGTAATGGCTGACCGTTCTGAGCACTAATGAACATTTGCTGCATTATAATTGTATAATTGTAATTTTGATGTATATAATAAATTTGCACGTTTACCGCACAGCAAGAAGGGCCAGAGTAACAAATGAAGGTAAACTGAACCAATTTATGGTAAACTATGTCATCAGTTCCATCAGAAAGGAAAAGAAACCTTTGAGATTTGAAATGAATATTTTAAAGGGTTAAATAAAATGTAAAAAAAAAAGGCGTATTTCCTAAATGTGTACTTTTAAGATTACAAGGATTTGACTCAATATTTGGCAACTTCATACTTAAAGAAGTACCATCGCTGAAGTCTTTCCAGAGTTGCTCATCACTGTCCTCACTGTAATCACATCAGGGCTCTTAATTCTGGATTACTGTATATGCTTTATTACTGTACCTGTAAATGTGTATAAGCTCTGTATGAGTATAAAGGAAGTTTGGTAACAGATTCCAGACTTATATGATGTTTTCTTCATAGTGCATAAACATGAGCATGATAGCCTTAACACTTAGAATCCTGTAACCGCTCCGCTTCCAGGAAGAATAAAGTTGAGTGTAAAACATTTGAACTTTTTTCCCCGCTTTCTCTTTTTTAACTATACCGTTACATGCTGGTGCTGTTCACATTATCCCATTTATCTCCTGTTGTAATTTTTCCTAGAATGCACTCATCCAGGATCTGGAGAATTCACAGAAGCAGTTGGAGGAGGTTCACCACACCAAGGTAATTAAATCGGATAGATGTGTGTATACATTTTTCTGATTGCTCTGTATTAAATGTTATGTGTTGAACATAGATGAGCAGGGTGACATCCCAGTGCCCATACAGGAATATAAACACTCCTAAAACACACCTCAACTAATCAAATTACCAGAAGTACCATAATTAAATTAAGGTAACAAAAAAAATAAATTGTACGAAAGTGTCGTAGTGGTTAGCACGACCGCCTCATGGCAATGAGGTCCTGGGTTCGAGTCCTGTGCTCGGCGAGTGTTTCCGTGTAGACTTTACATGCTCTCTGGGTACTCCGCTTTTTGCTACGCACATTTGGCTAATTTACCGTTCCAAATTGCCCCTAGTTGTGAGAGTGAGTGTGAATAGTTGTGTATGCAATGGACTGGCGAACTGTTCAGGGTGTACCCCGCCTTGTCTGAGATAGGACCCTGAGACCCTATGTGAATGAATGAATGAAGAAATGAAAAATGCCAGTAAATTGTTAATACAAAAATGTTACTTATTCACGTTGTTTTTTCTTAAGCCACCTTTGCTCTTTTTTAAGTTGTTTTCAAGTGTAAAGACAACTCTTACATTGCAGGAGAGACTGATTGGAGAAATTGAGAAGCTTCGCACAGAGCTTGATCATCTAAAGAGAAGGAGTGGAGCTTTTGGAGATGGAACACACCCCCGGTAATGATTATTTTACACACAAGTATTATTTGAGTTTCTTTCACTGGGGTTATAGGGTGGCACAGTGATGTAGTGGTTAGCACGTCCGCCTCACAGCAAGAAGATCCTGGGGGCATTTGTGCCTCGGGCAATTCTGCGGGGAGTTGGCATGTGTGGGTTACTCCAGGTACCTTCTCCCGCAGGCAAAAGATGTGCACATTAGACTAATTGGCTGTTCCAAATTGACCCTAGGTGTAAGTGTGAATGTGAATGCTAGTGTTTGTGTTAGACCTGCGATGTCTGGCAAGCTGTTCAGGGTGTACCCTGGTTTTGCCCAGTGTCAGCCGAAATAGGCTCCAGTCTCTCTGCAACCCACTAATAGGACAAGCAGTTGAGGAAATAAGCAACAGGGTTATCGATGTAGAGCTAAGCTTAAGCAAACTCCACACTGAAACGCCCCGAGCCCAGGAATCGACCCCAGGCCTTCTTGTTGTGAGGCAGGCGTGCTAACCACTGCGCCACCGTTTTCTAAGCATCTTTTTTTTTTTTTTGTGAATTTTTCCCGTTTTGACATTCTCACCAGGTCTCATTTAGGCAGTGCGACAGACTTGCGCTTTTCGGTGGTGGAGGGACAGGGAGAGCACTTTGCTACTACAGGAGTTATTCGGCGAACACAGAAAGGAAGACTGGTAGCTCTCAGGGATGAGCCCACGAAGGTATTGTACTGTGCTCCGTGTATACAGCCTTACTACCTTCATTTAAGTGGAACGTTGAGAAAAGGTCCAGATAGATTATCTAAATCAGTATTGAAATTGCAATATAAAATAGGCTAGACAAAGGATGCAACATAACATTAATATATTGCATGTACATTGTGCAAAATATCCTGCAATGCAGTCACAATGGATAGCTCATTTGCATACAGAAGCCCTGATACTAAGATCCCAATTGCATAAATTGGCTTTTCTGTGGGTAACAAAGAATAATTGGGTGATACAAAGAGTAATTACTTGAAATACACATTGTGCAAACTCAAAGTAAAATGCAAATTGTAAATTAGTTCTTTGTTTGTGGTGCTTGTTCTTGATAGCCTTGATGTTAGATCTTCGGAAGAATAGAGACCTCTTTTCAAATGCTGTTGGCAAATTTAGCTAAATTTGCCATGGCTATAATATCATCTATTTAAGGCCCCTGTCACATATTATTGATTTGAAGAACTTATGCCGACGTAAGACAAATGTCCACAAATCGCTGTTTTTTCGCTAACCTATCGATGTTTTTTCATGTTGTTTTTCATGTTGCATGAACTTTTTAGTAACTTATCCAGAAGCTATCAAACACTTATAGCTAACTTATATCCAACTTATTTCCAATGTATTTTCATGTATGTGAGCGTATCTGACGTGTTCTGGACGACCAGAGAACGTTTACTGAACGTCTTTCTAAATTACAGCAAGCGTACTATGGGCATAATGGCAGCATGTAGGGGAATTCGTACATAAAATAGGGTTCAAATGAGGAACCACTCAGTACTCCTCAAGACTCCATGGGGAGCAGATGTCCATGTCATCTGAGAGATGGAGAATCCGGCAAGGCTGAGATGAGACTACCTACTAGCTCTCCTCCAACATCAGCATGACCTCATAGATTTTTTTCGGCATGACAGTGATGTTGATACTGCGATGTCTAATGTGCATCTGATCCGAATCATTGAGCAGCAACCTTTTAAGCTATGTCACGTGATCAATCGTTGGGATACACTGTCGTTACTTACGTGTGAATGGTTGCATAACTTACCTACAACTTATGGCTTATTCAGAACATACAAGCAATATGCTAGCATAACATCGACGACCTGGCTGTACTACGGCTCATAGCAGAATGTTGTCAACTTACACAAAACTTACCCATAACGTATTCGCCGTATGTCAGCGTATTCATCAAATTTATCATACGCCGGCATTCGCTGGATAAATTGTCAATGTGTGACAGGGGCATGAGCAGCTTTGAAATGAGTTTGTCATTTTAAAATACAGTAGCACGACATCGCTAAAGCCTGTCATTATAAAACCCAGTGAATGGTTCAAATTTAAGACTTTAACAAATGTATTACATAGACTCTGGATGTGTTAATGCAAGCATGCAATCTCCAACCATGTGTTGCTGCCGAAAGTTCTGAATCTTGTTGGTAAAAGGGTGACGATTTGGGCTTGTTTTGCAGCCACAGGACCGGGATATTTTACAGCCATTGAGACAAGAATGAACTTCACACTGTACCAAGATATTTTTGAGGCAAATGTGAGGCCAGTTGTCCAACTGTGAGAGTACAATAATACTAAGCACATCAGAAAATCGCCATCTGAATGGCTAAAAAATAGATCGTAAGGTAGCAGGAATGAATGCACTCAAACATTAATGAATTGAAGTCAGGTCAAAATCTACCCAAAAAATTTGAGATACTTTATCAACTATTATTTATAAAGGCGGCTTACTTCATATTGACATAAACTGAGCTTACTTAACTTGTTTACCGAAAGAAATTGATATGGACCCCACCTTTTTTTCAGCCTTTAATAAGTAAAAACAAGAGGATATGCTTCCTTTTCCCTGTGACTGTATCTGCTGCTGCTGAATTCACATCATTTCATATGCATGCTTAGAATTAATCCACTACCTACACCAAAGTGCATTTTCCTTTATACATAACAAACTGTTGCTCAGAGGTAATACTGTATTATAAAATGACTGCAGCCTAATGCTTTTAGCTCTGCATGAATAATGCCATTATAGATCAGAAGCCTGCTCTTGAAAAATAAAATGCAGCACTTACACCGAACTGCTTTTTCATTTTCGTGATATATGGCTATTAGTGAAAAAATATCTCACTAGCCCTGTTGCATAAATACACCTAGTGGAAAGCACATCTAGACTACCGGAAAAGTGTCTCAGAATATTTATTATGTACAGAGTAATCTAGTAAGCTATAATATTTATACATGTCTTTTCCCCCTCATATCTTACTGCTTCATTGGATGTTGCACTACCCGTAAGTTCTGCTTTGAATAGCTTTAAGAGGAAGCTCTTATATGAGTGGAAATGTGATATAAAAGTGCTAATTCTCAACTCTCATATGGTTGTCTCAAACATAATGTAAATAATAAAAAATTTTAATTCTAATTTATTTGTCACATACAAAGTCATACACGGTACAATATGTAGTGAAATGCTTGTTACGACTGTCCTAAAATTGGAAGAATAAGCTATCAATATCAAGAAGAAAGGAACAATAACAATAACTATTTATAGGACTTTATAGTTAAAGGTCAATATAAATATAACAATGTAACATATAAAATAAAATAATATATAAAATAAAATATAGGATGCACAAATAAATAAAATAAAGTATAAATGCAGTGCACATATATGGGATGAAATGATAATAATTAGAAGTCACACATCATGAACGTTACAAATTTTGTGTCTAAAGGTATTTATAGACAGCTGTTTGCTAGAAAACAAATGAATGAATATATATATATATATGGATATGCATATATATATAAAATCCTTAGTCGATTTTCCGTAGTACAGTGCTCGATACAGTAAAGTGGAGCTATATATGTGGTATAAGGAAAAAAAAAAAAGAAGACTACAGTTTGCTCCCTACAGACCTGGGTAACCAGGAAACATCCCCTGATGAGTGGGCAACCACGAAACAGGTCTGTGGGGACATATATATATGTGTGTGTGTTTGTGTGTGTGTGTGTGTGTGTGTGTGTGTGTGTGTGTGTGTGTGTGTGTGTAATTTATTATAATTATTTGTAGGGTGGATTTTATTATACATTTCCCTACTTTATTTTCTGCAAAATGTTTATTAACATTTTTATTGCCCTTCATTCTTTTATTTACTTTTGATTTACTATTAATAATTAATATAGCACTTTTGTATTTAATAAAATAAAAATACAGACTGTTGCTAATGAGGATCATGGAATGTTACAAAATACTTTTATTAAAGAGTAAGACTGACATTATGTGACGCTGTGCGGTACGGTGGCGCTGTGGTTAGCAAGTCACCCTCACAACAAGAAGGCCGGGGTTCGATTCTTGAGCTTGCTGGGTTTGTTTCTGTGTGGGTGTTGAATGTCCTCACCATGCTCGTGTGGTTCTCTGGTTTCCTCCCACAGTCCAAAAACATGCACATTAGGATAATTGGTGGTTCCAAGTCGCCCCTACATATGAGAGTGAGTGTATAGTTGTATAGTTGTATGTGTGTTGGCCCGGCGATGGCTTGGTAGGGCTGTTCAGGGTGTGCCCCGCCCTCTCCCAGAGTTGTCTGAGACGCCAGCCTCCCTGCGACCCTAATTAGGTTTAAGCAGCTTAGAAAATAAATGACTTTATGTGACGTAGGATCACTGTCACTTTTTTTAAGCAGAGCTCTGTATTCAGAATGCAGTGACCTCCTAATGTGGGTGCAAATATGAAGGTCTTTTTAATCCACAAAGCCTTTAAACGTAAACTTTTTGTGAATATTCAAGTTGGGCTTGCTGAGCTGCCTTCTCTGTTTTTCTCTTTATTTACAACCATTTATCTCCCTTAACATGACAAACATATTTTCTTATTATTCCTTTCCAGCAAATTCAGATATTTGCATTAGGACATCTGTCAAATATGGCATGAAACAATAGAGTAAATGATTAATTTCGATGGATGGTACCAAACAATCTGGAAAAGATTAGGCAACACATGCAGACGTTTGGCAGGATTCATCTGAATGTATCTTGTATAGCAGACTGATTCTACAAGAACATCTGTTAAAACTGTACCATGAATAAAACTTCTGCTAACACTTTACTTGCGTTAATGGACTAACAAAGAACACACCTTACTGGAACAAAATCTATATTTAATTATGTATAATGCTGAGCAACACATTTATTAGACTGTCTGTCATTAAGAAAATAGTTTTTTGTAACGTTTATTAACAGTTCACAGTTCAGTTGTGTTACTTAGTCGAAGAAAGTAAATTACACAAATTACCACATTTTAGAAAAATAATTTAATTTAATAAAAAAATTTATAAATTAGTAGTTTAGCAAAAATCTAGCGTTATCATGCACAGTCAGAGTAAGAGAAGGCGTTGTAGCAATATTTAATGTTATTGTTCGTTCAGTTTTTCTTGTTTTTTGATTGGTGAAAAGCCATCAAATATTTCTTGATACTGCATTATTGCTTTCTGTTAATTGGCTCAATTACTGCATGACTGGCACTGGCAATGTTCCCCCTTATAAATATCATATAGGCTAGATTAGCTACACCCCGCAGCAAACTGCTGTAAGCACCACAGCACAGAGCTGTAAGCTTCATTTCATTTTCTCAATATTAATCCTGTTGTAAGCATAGAGATAGAGGACTACAACAGCATAAACATTGAGAAAAGTAAAGGAGGTTTACAGCTCAGGACTACCGTGCTTCAGACATGGTGTGGCCTTCTTCCGTGGGACAGAGTAGCGGATCTCTCTTATGATATCTATATTCACCTCTGCCCATCATCCCAGACAAAATGGCTGCCCACTTTGACGACTTGAGGCTCTTAGAGCTCGCTGATGTTAAATAGCTAGCAACATAGTAGTGTGACTGTTTTTCATTTACTTTATTCCCTAAATTTGAGTATTTAAAAAATATTATTATATATTATCGTATATTATTTGATATACATAATATACATATATGATTTTGCATCGTACATACAGCTAACGTGGGCGGCATGGTGGTGTAGTGGTTAGCACGTCCGCCTCACAGCAAGAAGGTCCTGGGTTCGATTCCCAGCTCGGGCGTTTCTGTGT
>JBCNYG010000021.1:22842326-22859826 GCA_039654305.1 Porochilus rendahli
ACTCACTCATACACACACTCACACTCACTCATACACACACACACACACACACACACACACACACACTCACTCATACACACACTCACTCATTCATACACACACACACACACTCACTCACGCATACACACACACTCACTCATACACAAACACACACTCATGCACACTCACTAACTCACTCACTCATACACACACACACACACTTATACACACACACATACACACTCACAGTCAGAGAGAGAGACAGAGAGAGAGAGAGAGTAATAACAATGATTTGTAGGCCTGTGTAGATGGTGGAAGACTGTCATCAGCCCCTCTTTGCAGCGCGACGCCGGTCAGATTTAAATTGTGCTTTATTTTCTCTTTTGTGTTTAAATGCTTTATTTGGAATACATGGTTTGTTCAGAACCCACCGTGAAATTACTGTGTTTGAGCCATGGTTTCTAGTCGTGTGTGCGTGTGTGCGTGTGTGTGTGTGTGTGTGTGTGTGTGTGTGTGTGTGAGTGAGTCGTGATGTTGTGATATCGATCCTTATCGACCAGCGAGATGGAGGCCGTGATGGCGGAGACTCGGTTCATCGCTCCGCACTCCCACTCCCTATATAACACACTTTACTCAGATACACGGCACCCGGGACAAGGCTGCACCGAACCCCTTTACCCTTAAACAGTGTGTTTAAACCCACTCCTGCTTCTGTCCATCAATCTTCACAAGCAGATCGGATCTCGGTTCCACCCGCGCCTCGTCTGGTCTGATGAGCCGGAACAGAACATCTCATCACCCCAGATTTTCACCACTCCGTCATAAAAAACTATCAGTACACGTGTGTGTGTGTGTGTGTGTGCTCTCCTCGCGATGACCTGTTCCGCGAGCTGTTCAGGGTGTACCCCGCCTTCGCCCTTCGCCTCGTTGGAGGCTCCTGAATACGAGAGGATGAATGCTGTCCTGTTCTCAGCTGCCCCTTTAAATAAATCACTATCGGAAACATTCTCAGACGTCTGGAGACACATCTGTACAGAACGAGTGAGAAGAGGCGACGGGACGAAAGCGCTCAGACCCGATTCCCCGACTCTCTCGTACGGCAGCCTACAATTACGAGATAAATGGGTCATGAGCCGCGTTGAATGACGGGCCACGCGAGAACGTCGCTCATGAGCGCGGCTCTGTGATTATCCTCACAAAAGTCTGCTTTTTCTTTAAACACAATACGAGCGCTGAGGCTTTATGAGGACGCGGAGGGACAGGCGCTAATTAGATCATAACGACGAGGTTTAATTATCTGGAGAACAACACGGAGCAATTAGAGAGACAGAAAGTAATATCAAGAGATGGGAAAAGTTTGTGTGTGTGTGTGTGTGTGTGTGTGTGTGTGTGTGTGTGTGTGAGGGAGCATTGGGAGCAGTCGGTCTATATGATGTGTGACACTGAGGTTTTGTTTGGCTCAGCTTTACTGAGGTCGTCACTGTCTGGGCGCGCGCGTGTGGACATGTTATTTATTAAGTCTGATTTAAAACCAGGGTTTGATTTGCTGAGAGATCTGAGAAGATCTCATCCCTCCGTTTAATAAATACAGGAATACCTACAAAAAATCCATAATGATCTCCATTCCCGTCGGATTAACTGGATTACGCCGCGTTCCTGAATCTCCATACTGAAGAGAACTCGGTCCAGTAGGTTTCTCACGCCATTCAGACAGTGTCCCGTTGCCGTCTGACATCAGCGACTCGGCGACCAACCAGAAACTGGAATTTGCTCCTTGTAATTTCCCGTCATCTGTTTTACAACATGTTTACAATAAATACGTTTCCTGCGATGGCCTGGCAAGCTGTCCAGGGTGTACCCTGCTCTGAGAGTCGGCTGAGATGGGCACCAGCCCCCCCGCGACCCTAATTAGGAATAAGCGGTTCAGAAAATGAATGAATGAATGAATGAATGTATTTAGTGTGTCCCAAATGGAATACATCGCCACTAAATCATATTCAGAGTAGTATAACTATATGGAATTGCTGACAAATTGCTATTTTATTTTGCTCTATTGATGGTATTTACCATTACATATGTGTAAACACAAATAGGGGCTCAAGAAAAAGTTTGAGTTGAAGTAGTTTCAGGACTTTGAGATGCTCCTTGGCATCTGGGAACAAGGATAGAAAAGATAACTGATAGCACTACATTGCTGCTTTGTCATGAATCATTACCAGTCTGCGGTGGAAGGGGAAGGAAGGGAGGTGGGTAAGAGCAGATGCAATATGTGGAAAAAGCTGTTTCCTAATCACGTGGAACTGCAGTGCATTCTTTTACACCACCTGCCAAACAACACAAGAATGAACAAGCCATGACTCCAGTCTTCATAGGTCCATCATCTGAGTTCTTGCATAAGTCACTGAGTCAACGAAAGATTCTTGTGATGCTTTGGTACTATTTGATACATAATCAATAAAAAAAAGTCATGTTATTACCTACAAACTGTTTATACCTTCATGTGGAGAAGATATTTTTTCCCCCCAGGCAAGTGCAGGGCTAGTGTAGCACGGTGGCATCGTATCATGTCTGATACCACATAGTAGCATGTATGCCTTACAGCAAGAAGGTCCTGGGGTCTGCGAGGGTACTTCTGTGTTGAGTTTACATGTGCTCCCTGTTTCCTGCGGGTACTCTGGTTTCCTCCGACAGTTCAAAGACATTTACATTAGGTTAATTGATTCAAATTGCCCCTAGGTGTAAGTGTGAGTGCGTGTGTGAATGGTTGTGTGTGTGTTTGCCCTGTAGTGGTCTGGCAAGCTGGCCAGGATGTACCCCACATTCATCTAGTGTTGGCTGAGATAGGCACCAGCCTCAGCTAATAGGATTAAGTGGCTTGGCAAATAAGTGAGTGACTGAGTACCGGCTTAATTACCATAAATGGGTGGGTCCTCTAGAAATGTAGGCCAGTGATTTTAAAGTACAAGGCGACTATAATAATTATAAATAGGTGGTTCCTTCATGAAGAAAGATTCTATTAATGTAAAATTGTGGACGTTTTTTTTTTTTTTAATTGTTTTTTTTTATTATTGATTATTTAAAAAAAAATACGACCCACAATATACAGTCTATTTCATGTGTGAAGTTATTGGCTGATTGATTGATTTGTAAATATTTGCATTCTGAGCATCAACTATACTCCGCCTTAAGGCTAAAGCCTCACTTCCATGTTGTGTCTACAAACCAGTATGGCTCTGTCCTCAGCACAGCTGGGAGCATTCAGCAATGCCACATATACTAAGTGTAGAGTCTTATCTGTCTAAAATTATTATGTTTATGATGCGCCACTTCAAAATATTAACAGGTGCATAATTTCAGCAAGGCAACACAAAGAGCAGCTTGTTGTAATGATGAACCCTGTCTGGTGGAAACACAAGCATTGACTTGAGTGGCTGTGATTAGCTGTGCTAACCACATTTTGTGAAAATCCAGCTGTCCCAGGAGTAATCTGCCCTCGCCCCAGAGTTAGCTAAGATGGGCACCAGCCTCGCTGCGACCCTAGCCAGGATAAAACGGTTCGGAAACTGAATGAATGAATGAATGAATGAATGAATGCCCGTTATGTTTATTCTTAAGACCAGGGAATTCAAGAGTGATATGAAAATCAGCACCTGCAATCTGAGACCATGGTACTCTCCCAGTAAAAGCTGGGATGATGTTCTCAGATGTCCTTGACAGGAAGTGCATGTATCTAGGGATTTTATTTATGAGTGTAGTAGTTGCTAGACTGGTCTATCATGTTGAAGCAGGAGCTCAGACTGCAGATAAAGCCCTTTGTTTACTCGTCAGCTTACAGCTGTAGGTAGTGACCGAAAGAAAAAGGTTGAGAACAAAAGAGCACAGGAGGAGATTTCAACCAATAGTTGTTGATTTCACTGTCTGCATTAGGGAGAGGTGGTGGCATGGTGGTGCAGTGCTTAGCACTGTTGTCTCAAAGTAGGAAGGTACTGGTTTTGAATCATGGCAGCCAACTGGATGCTTTCTGTGTGAAGTGTGCATGTTCTCCTCAAGTCACCTTGATTTTCCTCTGGGTACTCCGGGTTACCTCCCACAGTATAAATACATTCAGAATAGGTCTAATGGTGAACTGTTTGAATGGTTTGGGTTCCCTCTATGATAGATTGGTTGTGTAATGTACTGTACCTTATGCACAACTGTCAACACAACTGTCAAATAAGCTGCTACCTATAGCTCAGCTGCTAGTTACACATTTTGTATATTTTATTTTTTTATATTTTGTATTCATTCATTCATTCATTTTCTGAACCGCTTATTCCTAATTAGGGTCGCAGATGGGCTGGCGCCCATCTCAGCCGACTCCGGGCGAGGGCGGGGTACACCCTGGACAGCTCGCCAGGCCATCGCAGAAGAGGTAAAAACAAAAACCAAAAACACAGAAAAAAACAATTTTTCAGAAAAACTGAAAGGTCTTTTTTTTTATTTTTATGTTTTTACTTTTGCATAGCATTAATGAGCTTCAACCGTATGAAAAAATACAGTACACTTGCACAACTTAACAAAATGAAGGTAAATCAGAAAACAAGTACTATTCCAGTATTTATTTCCTGTAATATTGGATCATACTGATAAGAACAGGGGTGGAATTTAGCAAAACTAAGCTACTGGCCAACAGGACTAGTGAAATTATGAAACTACTAGTCCTCCTTCATATGCACAGGTCAGGAACTCTGTGTCTTCTTTGCCTATTGCATTTGTCAGGTCGCCAACAGGATGACATGCTAGCTCATTTCACTCGCCCTACAGATTTTTGCCTCGCCACAGGCCAGCGGACTAGTGTTAATGTCCCCCCAGAATATGTAAACAAACAACAATATATAGTCATAACAAAAATAACAGTCTCTTCAATATTTATTGTGAACACCCTTTAAATAAATTACAGCATTTAACCTTTCAGGCATAGTGTTCACATATTTTTTTTATTTCTTCACTCGCTAAACCATTCCATATGGTCTGAAGCTCATTCATGTTATTCAAAAGTTAAAAAAATAAAATTTGTGACACCTTTCAATTTTTTTGAAAAATTTGTATTTTTATTGTTTTTGTTTCTAAACGCAGGGAAAGCGCCTTCGTGCGGATGAGCTCACAACCCAATGATTGGCTGTTGATCACTGTGAGTGACAGGGAAGTGAGCGCATGCCATCCCTCCCGCCCATGATAACTCAGACGGTCAGCCTAGATTCAAATCTACAACCTCCAGCTTGATAGTCACGCTTTTTGTCCATGTGCCACTCAGGAGCCATTCAATAATAATTCATTATAGATCAGTGAAATCTGGGAAAACCTCAGTAACATCCATGGCACGTTTTTTTGGCTGACCTTGACGGAGTACGCGAGGGAAATAGTGACTGCAAGCGGAAGCCCTTCAGGAACAGCGACCACCAACACCGTCACGCCAATGATGAAGAACTTGACAAAGTACTGAATGTAGATGGGCGTGCATTCCGCTGTCCATTCACGCCCCTGTACCCCAAATGTGTCGATCACAAAGTATAGGATGAGGATAATGACCGTCACAGCAGACATGATGAGACCTATGGAGAAGAAAAGCAGTTAAAGGACAGCACAGCCGTAGAGGTAGGAATGAACAGGAAGCTGCGTTTGCTCACTTCTTCTTAGCCTCAATACTAACAGCTGCGCACCATCTGAATCTGATTTTATTAAGACATGCTGTAGAAAGTGAGAATTTTGTGGAGCAAGGCCCAAAGGCATGGCTCTGCTTTTATGCTCGTTGACACTGTTTCTTTCCACACTAAGTTAAATAAATGCTCTGAACTAGAAGAGAGTATGACAAATGAACTCATTTGCTGAGTTTGTATGCTCATGATAATGCAAACAAGCAGTCAGTTCATGTAGAACCTCCCAGGAACTAATTAATATAAATATTCAGTGTAGTACGAAATAGCAGGAGAGCTATAATTTTGGCCAACTCTTGTCATGCTAGGAAGCGATTATTATGCTAAATGTAATTCTATGCTGATGAATGTCTGCTTTTATCCACACTGTTAATTTTCCTCAGCAAAAATCCAACAGGAACATGTCGGAACGATAGCACTGTGTTAGATTGATTGCAAATCCGTTTAAATTCACCGACCTGCTTTTCCGATCTGGACAGCCAATCTGGTCAGCTTGCCCTGCAGTACAGACTTCTCCTTCTTAGTGACATTGACCTTCTTCACTTCTTTCTCTTCTTTCTCCTCACATTCTGCTGCCTCCTCACTCTTCAGAGGTTGGATCTCCAGAGCAATGCCATCTTGGGTCTTAGCTAGAGGAGAAAGAAATGGGAATGAAGGAAGAGCATGCAAAATAAAAGTTGAAAAAGATCAAATAAATAAAGAAAGGAACAAAAAGTAAAGGAGTAGGGATGAAGGGCAGAGGGGGAAAAAAGCAGGCAGTTCAGTGATGGCTAGAAGACAAGAGAGCTAGAAACACTTTCCTTTTAATGCAAGTAGATATTAATGGAATGAATCATATCTGGCTTGGAACAAGCTGTTATTAAAGCAAGTTATTTATGATCATGAATGGAATATTAGACAAAAAGAAAAGTCATTTAAATTTAAAGCACAATATTAAACATTTCTTTAATTGATACTGCTTTGTATTTATAATACTGCTGATCAGTGATATTGCCTGTGAGATCTTTCCAGAGGAGACATTGCTTTATATGCAAACCAGTGTTCAAATAAAAGGGATTCTGGGCTTCTGAGACAACCATAAGTATAAGTAGACCTAACCTGATATGATTACTGGTTGACTAGCAGTTATTATAAAACTATTAACTTGCAGACAACCAATGACTGTCGGCGCAAGAATACGAATGTGAATATGCCGGGAAAAAAGGGTAGAGAAGCCTAAATCAACTCGAAGGGTTACTTCAGTAAACGCAGCTTCCATCTTCTGTTTTTTGTGTCATCGCTAACCAGGAAGCTAACAAGCTATGGTTATATTTATACCCACTGCCATTGAATACGCAGCACTCCGAATAAATGATATATGTTTAAGATTTTGTCTTGAAATGGTGAATAAAATTATTCAAATCAATTTCATACATCATTTGAACAGTATTTATCAATAACAACCGAAAATCTTTTTTGGCAAAATATATGAACTTCAAACAAAACTGAGGCTCCCCTTCCTTCCAAAATCACAACAAAATGTCCATCTCAAAAGCCAAGTTCAGTCTGGAATATGACCTCCATTTGAGTTAATGCAGGCCGTCGTTCATCTGCGCACGGATCTGACGAGCCTCCGTATGTTGTCCTGTGGGAAGTTTCTCCACTCCTCCTGCGATGCCACCGTCAGTTCCTGCCTGTTCTGTGGTGCTGGTACTCGGCGTCCGAGCCGATCCCACGTGTGTTTGATGGGTGACAAATCAGGCGAATACACAGGCCGGCGAGGGACATTAAACGCCTGCTGTTGCAGATATCATCATCTGACAGTCGAGACATCGTCAAGATTCCACTGCAGAGCGCTATGCATTTTAGCCGAGCTTCATGTAGGCGAGATGAGCACTCGTTAAATGCCCCCATTTCTGATTATTGAGACCTCCAGACAAACTTGAAGCTGTAAAAGAGTCCAGATCCAGAGCTCAAGCTTAGTGAAGTGTGACGGTGAGAGCTGCTGCTGGAAATGAGTCACTGAGGTGTTAAGGTCAGTGAAATACCAGAACTCGTACTCGGATAGGATGGTCCCGAAAATATTACAAGTACAATTGTGTTGGGTTTTCATTGTCCGGTTTGGAAGCAATTGTTCGAAGCAGTCAAGCTGTGGGTTTTCTTGTGTTAGATTCTGCTTTTGTGCCTGGTTTATTCTTTATTGCAGCCAGTACACAATTTCAGTAACTGCATTAACGGTAGTATGTGAGACATCAAAATATACCACTATGTACAAGTCGTGGGTTCGAGTCCCAGGCTAGGTGAGGACTGTTCAATCTGGAGTTTGCATGTTCTCCCTGTGCTTGCATGGGTTTCCTCCCACAGTCCTAAGACATGCACATAAGTCCAAATTTCCGCTAGGTGTGTGTGTGAATGGGTGTGTGTGTTGGCCAGACGTGCATTTGCCTAACAGCTGAATCTTACTAGGTTTGTAGGGAGGCTGGTTCCCTATCTCAACCTGAACACCTGGCCATTCCATCGGAGGGTGAACTTTCACACTTACACCTTGGGGCATTTTGGAACAGCCAGTTAGCCTAATGAGCATGTCTTGGGATGGTGGGAGAAAACCCAAACAAGCACAGGGAGAATATGCAAACTCCACACTGAAACGCAATCGAGCCAATGACCTCCTTGCTGTGAGGCTGGCGTGCTAACCACCACCCCACCGTGCCGCCTATGGATGGACTAGGCTGTGTATAATTTAGTTTTTGCTTGTGTCGGGTATTAATTGTAATGACCAGGGCCATGCAAATCATTTCATGTGAGCTGATCAGAAGAAGAAAATCAGCAGAATTCAGTTGTCTGCGTCATCTCGCCAGTGATTTCTCTAATGGGAAACGTTCTTTATATGAACTACTTTCAGTTCCTTTTATCACTCAAAAGCTATTACTGGGATTATCCCACTTTCAGCAGTTGACTTAAGTAAGCACCGATATCAAATATACTGCATGTATATTTGTGTGTCTGCGTGTGTGAGAGAGAGTTAAGGAAATTCTGTGGTCCAGGGAAGTGATCACCAACTCAAACGTTCCATTACAAAATGGAATTTGACATCAGGAAACACTCGTGTGCCCCATCATATGACACGTGTTACTAAACTGGAACCTTTTCTGTTCTCAAAGCAGAATCATCGCGAACTTTCATGGCAATCATGTGCAGGCATGCTTATCCAACTTCCTTTAACCAGGAAGAAAAATGCTGCTACAGCACAATTAGTCGATGCATGCCCGGTCATCTGAGTGACTAATACTTTTACGGCATTTATAGCAGCCTGTCTTATCCAGAGCGACTTACAGAAGTGCTTTAAAGTCACTATCAGTATGAATATATTATTATACTGGTTCGTCTGGACACAGAAAAAGTGTCAATCAAACTCAGTAGGTAGGTCTTGTGTGAGCGTTTTTTAAAAAATATTTATTTATTTTTGTGTGTGTGTGTATAACATGGCGCTAATCCAAGTACTGCCGACAAAGGTAGGTTTCAGTTGTCGTATGAAGACAGCCAGATACTCAAGTGTCCGGACATTCAGAGGAAGTTAATTCCACCACCTTGGAGCCAGAACAGAGAAGAGTTTAGATGCATTATTCCATTGTCCCTTGGTAGAAGTAGGTACAGTCTAGCAGTGGTAGAGGATCTGAGAGAACGTGGAGCAGTGTGGGGTGTAAGAAGTGCTTTGAGGTAGGAGGGTGCAAGTCCATTTTTTTGCTTTGTAGACAGCGTTAGTGTTTTAAAATCTAATGCGAGCAGCTACAGGAAGCCAGTGGAGAGATCGTTGCAGTGGAGTGTTGATTTATGGTTAATGGAAGGAACCAGAGAGTAATCATACTCTTTAGGACTGCGATTAGTTTAATTTAATGAATCAACCCCTATGCTTATTAATCTAATTGGGTCATGTAACTAAAAAGACAAAAACAAATAAACAAAAACATGGATGTACAACATTGTGTTTAATGTACTGAGCAAAACTTGTATATACGTATGATTTAATGTATTTTAACATAGCCCTTTAAAATAATCTTGCACGTTTGGATCTACCTCTATATTACCCCCATCCCTGTTTGTTATTTAGAAAATAGCAGAATAAAGATTCCCCTCTTATGTCACACTTGTAAACCTGTCACATTAAAGGGTTCCTGCAGATGTTCTTGATTCCAATTTGCCTTGAATACGTTTTACATAACAGTTATTTGCTGAAGCCAAGGCGGATACCTTTTAAAAGGACTGTTCAGCTATATCCACCCACCTGTAGTGAATAATTATTTTAGTATGTGTGCCAGTTTAAGAAAAATGTACACCGTAACGGTGAGGACATTTTCTAAAGTAAATTTCATGCATTAAGTTGAAAACAATGACCTTACATGGAATACACACAGATTAATGGATAATATTGTTTTCTGTATATAACTGACCAAAACGCTCCCATAAAATCACAAGGGAAATGATACACCTTCATTTTGGTCATTGTTACCATTGGTAACGGAAAGGACATTTTGCAGTTTAGTAGATAACATTTCCTATGGAAATGATTACTTATGTGCTTGGTAATGGTATAGATTAAAGATAGCACACGAATTTCATTACTTGTGAGCTTTTTTGTCATTGTTTTCAATTTAATGCATGAAGGGCTGTCTTTCTTTAGAAAATGTCCTAACTGTTACTGTGTAACACAGGGGTGGAAATGAACACTAGTCCGCTGGCCCGTGGCATGTGCAAAATCTTTAGGGCGAGTGAAATCAGCTAGCAAGTCCTGCAGGCGACCCGACAAATCCAAAGGCAGTGTTCCTGACCAGTGCATATGAAGGAGGACTAGTAGTTTTATCATTTCTCTAGTCCTGTTGGCCAGTAGCTTAGTTTTGCTAAATTCCGCCCTGTTAACACAAAAGCAAACTAAATCGTGATTCTGATTTAAAGCAGCTTGATGGCATATTGGTTAGCACTGGGCTCCTGGGCTCGAGGCCTGGGTTCTGTGTGGAGTTTTCACCCAGAGTGAGCTGGGATAGATTTCAGCCTATCCTCTACCCTAGTAGGAGTAAGCGGTTCGGCAAACAAATAAATAAACGTAACCCTGATATATAGAATTGACCCATATAGAATTATGTACAGGCATATTAATAATTATATTTTTATATTATAATATGAGAACAGAGACATAATGCTCTGAAGTACAGGGTAAGGTTCAGGGTTATGACCTTGAGTGAGTTTAGCAAGCTGTTCCACATTGCCCCTAGGTGTGTGTGGATGCCCTTTGCACATTGTATGTGTGTTTACTATTTGATGGACTGGCGATCTGTTCAGAGTGTACCCTGCCTTCACCCAGAGTAGGCGGCGATATTGTCTAGCCTCCCTGCGACCCCAGTTGATCTTTGCCTGTCAGTGCTAAGCTCCGCCCCAGTCCCAGTGTCCCACACAGAGACACTCTCCTGACAGTATCTCCGTAGGTTTCTTGCCACATGTATGTATTGTATGCAAAATAATTTTTCAGTGAGGCCTCGATTATTTTACTCAAGTGTATGTTTACAAAATCAGGATTATGGAAGCAAAATCATTTATCTTTAAAAGAAATGCCTCACAGACATGTGATTGAAATGCAGTGGGACAAATTAGTGGAGTCTTAGTGCATGTGTAAAGCAGGCTGAGGAGTATTTTACTATTTATTTAAGCTACTACTTACATTCATTTACTGAATAAACAAACATGGCTGCCGACCAAGAGACGCAGCTGGTGAGCTGATTAGTTCTGTTTAATTCATCCTTCTTCATAAATGTAAGTGTTTATCACCCTCGTTTAAAAATAAGAAGCTTAACACATTTTTTATATACATATGTATTTATTTTTTTTATTTTTACTGTCTCATTATTTACTTTACTGCGTAATCCTTTTAGGATCTTCCGGAGGTTGTGCCTATCTCAGCTGACACTTGGCGAAGATGGGGTACACCCTGAAGGCTTGCACGACCATCTCAGGGCAGTCATAGTTGGCTTTGGCATTGAGTATGAATAAAAAAAAAATTAATTAAGCAGCATATCAAATGATTTATTAATGCGTATTGCTTTGCATGTTCTTTTCATGCTTAAATTGGTTTTATCTGGGTACTCAGGTCTCATCTCACCTCTCAAAAACATGCCAGTTGGCGGATCGGTTAAGTCAAACTGCCCTCAGGTGTGTGTGTGTGTGTGCACTGTAGTGCTCTGTGCTCCTATTTATGGTGTGATTCTGCCAAAAAGTGTACCTGATCCAGGTACCGGAAGTGTACCGCAACCAGACCAGGATAAAGCGGTTTACTGAGTAGTGTTTGAGTGACTGTTCTTTCCTTCCTTTGCCATAACATGATAACACAGTTCCACAGGGCATTGTCTTCATGCAAATTCAACAATTTGCCAATAAATTTTTACATTTTAATCATTTAAACGAGGTCAAATAATTTGAATGAACAATTGCTTTGTGATATGGTAATACCTTGTTGGCAACCCGTGCGCTACTAGCTTAATTCCTTCTCTTTGCTTGACATGCGAACACTAGCCTGATGACATAATCATGATTGTCTTGGTGTACTCTGTTGCCATGTGGTTGTCTTACAGACTCAGGCATGTGAAAAGATTTGAAACTGCAAAAAAGACAGGACTGCTCAGAAAAGAACCGAATATTTTAGATGGGAGGCCTGCGCGGAGATGAACATAAGTTCCTGCACCGTTACCGTGTTCGTGCCGATGGTGACAAACTGCAAATGTGTAATTTTAGTGGATCTGCTTTCAAGCTCCAACCTGTGGTGACACGATTAGACACACTAGTTGGATTTACATACAAGAACTTTGCTAGTATGTAACTGAGAACAAGTAAACGAGAGTACGCTAACTAGAACGCAAAATGTAAATTTAGTCATGTGCTTTCAAGCTTTAATATAAGCTTTAACACCTGACTCATTCTGAATGATGAGGTTCCAGGCTGCTGCTAGCTCATTAGCATGCTGTCAGTCAGATTTGCTGGTGAGAACTTCATACAGTAGAGAGGAGTCTGTAGTAAGTAAATAAAAGGGTGTGAGCGGCAGTAAGCTAGAAGCAGCCTGACGAAACCGTAAAAAACATTCAGAATGAAAAAGATAAAATACTGCCAGCTCGAATAAGACCCAGAGCAAGAACTCAGCATTGCTTTATATATATATGTGTGTGTGTGTGTGTGTGTCAGTGTCGGGTGGCACAGTGGTGTAGTGGTTGGCACGTCTGTCTCATTGCAAGGAAGACCTGGGTTTGATTCCCAGGCGCAAGCTTTTCTGTGTGGAGTTTGCATGTTCTCCATGTGCTTGTGTGGGTTTCCTCCAGGTACTCCGGTTTTCTCCCACAGTCTAAAGACAAGCACATTAGGCTAACTGGCTGTTCCAAATCGCCCCTAGGTGTGCGTGTGAGTGGTTGTGTGTGTGCGTGTGTGTTGCCTAGTGATGGTTCGGCGAGCTATTCAGGGTATATCTCACCTTCACTCAGTGTCGGCTGGGACTGGCACTAGCCTGAGCCACAGTATTTACATGTTTTTAAGATTCGAATGGCTGTTATCGATAAATTACTTGAGCTATGGCTTGATCGCCCACGCACTCACTCTCTCTCTCATTTCTTGAGTCGCTTAATCCCATCAGTGTCGCTGGAAGACTGAAGCCTATCTATGCCGACACTGTGTCAGCTTGCTGGACAATAGCAGGACCAACACGCAATCATTCACACTCACACACCACGGGGCATTTTGGAACCGCCAGTTAGCCTAATGTGCATGTCTAGGAATCGAACCCAGGTCCTTATTGCTAACCACTATGCCATTGTACCGCCATGTGTGCTCTGTGGGCTGTTGACAGATAGCTGGTTGGGGAGCTTGGGGCTTGAATTTGTGATGTTTGTATTGATCATTCTCAGCGCATCAGCCATGAGTGCACGGTAGTGATTAGAGAGCGTTATCAGACATCCCACCCTGCACAAACTCATTTCAGTGAGATGGTTTGCTGTGGCGATGCTGGACAATACACTAAACTGATAGATTAGAGAGAGAGAGGTCAGCCGTAAAGCCCTGCCACAGAGAAAACTGATAGGTCTACTCAGAAGTAAAAGCGAGACCAATCAGTATGCACTGTTTCTGTTACTCTCTTGTTGCGTGAACTAATCAATTGCTTTCCTTTTCAAAGATTTTAGATAAGCTCTGGGATATTTGCTCTCTCATACAAATACTGTCTCACCATAAAAAATTTTTTTTCCGTGATGTTGTATATAAATTGCGTGCGCCATAGCGTCGATATCAGTAAGCGGGAGACTCCTGGAACTTCCGGGAGAGGTGGGATGTCTGTGTTATAGGAAGATGGCTGTACCAGGGGAGAGTGTCTGGGGTTTTTACATGTTTCAGTGTCAGCCTTCCGAGTGCCAAAGGGGAAATATCTTATTAAAATGAATTTTTATACAACTATAACTTTCCATTATAAGAAATGTAGCGCAATAAATGGTATTCAAGTGTTATATATATATATATATTATATATTATTATTATTATTTTTTTTTTCAAAAAACAAACTGCTTATCTGTCAGGTATAGTTGGTTATCTTTCCACTCCAGAATAATAAAGTACACACTTTTTCCTTTTGTTGTTTATTTTTTTCGAGAAATGGAACTAGAGAGAATCTTGTATATGCCACGACTGCCCACATATTAAACCAGCATTTAAGGAAGCAGCTAAAATCTGTGCGGTGTATGACGGTGTGTGCCGCATGACCTTGCACTGTCAACATCAGGACCTGTGTTAGCTGTGTTTTCCATGACACTGTAACATGCACTTATGCATTTGGCAGCAGAGACCACTTAAATGCTTCAGTACCCTTATGGTAATGAAACCGAACTGGGTGTGATGTTTTGAGTGAACTCATGCATTAAGAGGGGTGGGCTATTCCTGGAGGATGACTTGCTGCTTCTGTTGATACACAAATGGCAATCAAATCCGCCCGGGTCTTTGCTTCATTGCTGTAGGCTTCCTAAAGCTCTTGATTTCTCATCTGAGTAATATTAAACCGTAGTAAAATTGCAAATGTGCACATGCCAGGGCCACAAAATACATAACACTGGTCTCAGTGTTGGCAGAGCAACGTCACATGGTATGCTAACGTAAAAGGGTTATTATTTGCTCTTGCTGTTAGCACATGACTGTAATTTGTTATGGAGACTTTCTGAGGATATTTTTCGAAATGAAGCTAATAGAGCCCATAATGTTATGTATAACAATCACATTACATTGTTGTGGACACTGCGAACTTGAAAATGGAACATCAGTGGGACACCGTTCACTCACTCAGGATTTCACGCACTGCTAAATCCTATTAAGGTAAATCACCTGGAGGCTGAAGGCTGGAGCCCATCTCAGCTGAGTCTTGGTGAAGGCTGGACACACCCTAAACAGCATTTCAGTCCATCGCAAGGCCAAAGCTATTTTCACACCTAGGGGCAATCTCTGGGTACTCTGGTTTCCTCCCATATTCCAAAGACATTCACATGAGGACAGCTGGTGACTCTAAAATGCCTGTAGCTGTAAAAGTGAGTGTGAATGGATGTTTTGTGTCCGTGTTAAGCCTGCAGTAGACTGTCGTCGACCTGATCAGGATGTAATCCCGCCTCTCTCTGGGATTGGCTTCAGCTCTCTCTGTGTCTCTGACGGATAAGCTGTACAGATAATGGATGGATGTTCAGTTTGTTTTAAACCGGGTCTGCGGCTTCTGGTAAATCAAAAAGCCTTTGCTAGCATATGTGTGTCTTAGTGTAGTACACTTAACATAATCCTGTGTGTGTGAGTAAAGCATAACCATGAAAGTTTAAAATCTGTGAATGCATTAAGCTACGCTCACTCTATCATCTGTTCTCTCTAATTGGGAAAGAGTGCTGACTTCAGTTTCCTCCCCACCCAGAGTAGATTGAGTCTGGGAATTAGCAGGCTTGAGTCCAGTAAACATGGCAGTAAACATGTAGATGGTTCTTCATCACACCCATAGTGTGACCAGATGCATTTTCAAGACTGCACCAAGTTTTCTATTTTGTGGAGAATGTGTCGTAGGGTACTCGTGGAGTGGTTGAGTAATGGATTTCAGCAGAATGCATGTTGCGAAAAAGGAAATGCAAATTTAATTTGTCATAGCGGTGTGCAAATTTGTGGTTTTCCTGTTGTTGGGACCTTTTGTCCCAAAGCAGCATGTTTATGGGGAAAGTGCTGGAAAAATGGGGTCTGTTACACCGAGTTCGATACAGACTGGAATGGACATTGGTTAAAATTCTCACAGAAAAATTGGCGCCATCTTGGAGCACTGCACAAGGATTTCCGTGGTTCTATTCAGGGTAGACTCTAGTAATACCAGACACATGGCAGGAAGTGCAGAGCTATGTTACTGCTAACACAAGGGTAGAAATATGCAGTATATCTATGCTTGAGACATTGGGAATGGACTGACTTATTCTCTAAGGTGGACAGAATGGTCAAGGAACGGCGCGCTCTGCCAGCAATGGTTGACAACCTCTTGTCACTGAAAAATGTATACACCGAGTTGCCAGATCTGCTTCACTGACTAGACTACCTGTTTCATGGCTGACTCAAATGTCAACAGGAAATATTAAAACTGAGGAATCAGAACTTTGAGTTTGATGTCCAGCCGTCTTGATGCTAACATGAATTTTTTAAATTATTTTTGGGCTATTAAATTTTATAATTTCTGCAATGCATACCTAAATTTACACTCATACAAAGATAGTGAATGCAAGTAACATATATAGTCTCAGCAATGGAGTTGGTTTCAGCTCCAGTTTATTTCAACTGGAAATGACCCTTTGGTGGACGGGTGATCTCCGCAGTGCAGGGTTCCAAGATGGCTGCAAAATTTTCACTTTGCATATCATATCGACCAATCAGGCATGTCTATTTCTGTCGGTATTGAGTTCAGTGTTTCATCACCTTTGCCCTTTTGTGCCCTCCAGTTTGCCATTAGACTGAATATATACATGAACCTTTTTGAAAAGGCCAACAGTTGTTCCCAAGTCAGAAATGACTGTAATGATTAATGAGTTCAGCTGAATATCGGCCTGCTCGCCTGTTTTCTCTCTAATAATATAGCGTGTGAGCTAATGCTAATCGAGCCAGTCAGCTATGCAAAGAGAGACTTCAACGAACTGAGAATGGGTACACCTGGAGATTACCACAGGGTCCAAAAATGTATCTGTAAATAGTGGAATTGCATATTTTCTGCTCAGTATAGTGTTTTGAGAGCATGTTGCCCACTGAGGTGACGTTCAAGGTCTGCCTGCCTGTGACAGATGCTTCTACACGTTGAGCCACTTCATTATTCATGCTTCCCTCACGCAGTTAGATTTGCCACTCATGCTGTTATCAGGTGTGTGTAAGGAACAAATGTACTGTGTTCTTTTCGTTTCCTATCTCCCGTATCAGGGACGTAACCATTATTCAATATGAATACCAAGGGTTTTTTTTTTTTCTTTTTTTTGCGTCCGTCATCATTATTTAGTCGCCCGAGCTGAACACTGCTTGACTAGGATTCCGAATAAAACCAAATTTCTCTTTCAGTCCGTCAAAGCAATACACTGTTCTTTATAGATCTGGCACTCCATATAGCTCACACAGACCACATACTGCGCACAGAGCAGTATACCCTTCCTTTTTTTTTTCTTCATCAATATTAAATAAGAAGCTTAGCAGGAAGTCAGACAGGCACTATAATGGAATGCTGCTGAAAGAACCTCACTTTGATTAGCTCTGCGTCTCAGCTGTGTGGTATATTCTTCTAGCATGTCGGT
>JBCNYG010000021.1:22914656-22932865 GCA_039654305.1 Porochilus rendahli
GACCATGTCAGGTCCTGCGTGATGTAAACACCTAGGTACCGGAAACTGTCCACTCTCTCCACTGGGGTCCCGTTGATGATCAGGGACTGGTAATTCCTCTCCTGCTTATTACTGAAGTCCACTATCAGCTCATTAGTTGCTGCCGTTGAGGAGGAGGTTGTTGACCTGGCACCATAATTCCAGGTTTCTAACCTCCTCTAGGTAGGTCTTCTCATTGTTGTTAGAGATCAGGCCCACCACCACAGTGTTATCCGCAAACATAATGATGATGGTGGAGCTGGAAGTGGCCACACAGTCGTAGGTGTATAATGAATACAGCAGGGGGCTCAAGGCACAGCCCTGGGGAGCTCCAGTGCTGAGGGTGAGTGAGGATGGATGCCCAACCATACCGCCTGTGGTCTGCCTGTCAGATAGTTGGAGATCCAGCAACACAGGGATTAGCTGAGGCCCAGGATCTCCATCTTGTGGAGGGGATTATGGTGTTAAACGCTGAACTGTAGTCAACAAACAACATTTACACCTAATCCCCCATTCCGCTGTCCTTATAACTCAGGGCTGTGTGATGAAGGTGTGCGATGGCATCCTCGATAGATCGGTTGGGACGGTACGCAAACTGTAGTGGGTACAGGGTGGCTCGTACAGAAGAAGTGATGAAGTCTCTGACAAGCCTTTCGAAGCACTTTATCTCAGGCAAGCTGGCTGGGGTTTCTTCGGAACCGGAACAATGATGGACTGTTTGAAGCACGTCGGGATGATAGACTGATCCAGGGAGAGGTTGAAGATCTCAGTGATCACTGGAGCAAGCTGGTCGGCACAGGCCTTCAGGACTCGACCTGTGATGCCATCTGGTCCTGCTGCTTTCCTCATGCTTTCACCCTCCTGAATGCCTTTCTCATGTCGTGCCCTGAGATGATGAATGAGTTATCCTCTCTGGTGTGCTCCAGAAGTGTGCTGCTAATAGCGATGCTAGCACTGCTAATGCTGTTAACGCTGTGAGCTGCAGCCTCGAGGCGAGCATAGCTCATCTGCTAGAGAAGCATCTGATTTCACCGATCTGGAAGTTGGTGCTTTGCTTATTTTTTGACCTTCCATCATTGTATTCCATAATTACATCCATTTTTTCATTTCCTTCCACCTATCTGAGGTTGGGTTATGAAGGCAACAGATCTAGGAGGGAAACCCAGGCACCCCTCTCCCCAGCGACACTCTCTAGCTCCTCTTGGGGGTCCCAAGGCATTCCCAGGTCAGAGTGATCATGTAATATCCCCAGCGAGTTCTGGGTCTGTCCCGGGGCCTCCTTCCAGTTGGAAGGCCTCTAAAGGGAGGTTACCAGGAGGCATTCTTATTGGATGCCTGAACAACCTCAAACAACTTTCGATGCAAATAAGCAAGAGCTCTACCCTGAATTGACCTCAGATGTCTGAGCTTCGCACCCTATCTCTAAGGATGAGCGCAGATACCCTCCGAAACTCATTTCGGCCACTTGTATCAGTTGTTCTTTTGGTCACTACTTTAGAATGTAAATAGAGTATAAGGTATCACATGCACTGTGAGTATGCACACACACACACACGCACGCACGCACACACACACACTACAAGTGATAATTTCCCAAAAGAATAGACAGTCCCCCACCAGAGAAGAAAAGATACCTTACAATGTCAGAGAAGGAAGATCACAATCTACAGAATAATACTCCTCTTTGTCTCATAGAGATTCAGATTCTCAATTAGAGTAATTACCTCTGCCCAAAAAGAGTTTAGGGAAAGGCAATTTAATCACCAGTGTCTGTTTTTTGGCGAGGGTGTTTCTGTATAAAGTTTACACGTTTTCCATTGCTTGTGTGGGTTTCCTCCAGGTACTCTGGTTTCCTCCCACATCCCAAAGACATGCACATCAGGCTAACTAGCTGTTCCAAATTGCCCCTAGGTGTGAGTGTGAATAGCTTTGTGTGTATGTGTGTGTTGGCCCTGCAATGAAGTCAGCTGAGATAGGCAGCAGCCTCCGTGCGACCGAACAGGATTTAAAGATTCGGCAAAAGAATGGATGAATGAATAAATGTCAGGGTCAAAGGTGATGGTCAGAGCAAGGTCACAAAGTTTTCACTGACACACATGCATTTACTATGGAACACTTATAGGAACCCACATATGGACTTTTAAATAAGACCATTACCTTCCATTTTGACTGACCTTGAGAGGTAAAACCTAATTTTGTCCATGTACTACAGGACATGTCATAAGACAAACACATGGGTAATTAAAATCAGTGCCCACACAGGGCATATTTGCTACTGCACCTATATGCGGGATGGAGGTACTGTGTGTTTTTCTTTGTTGTTGTTTTTTGTTTTATTTTTGGCAGTTTTGCAGTTTTAAACATGGTGTCCTCAAATATTTGTGTTTAAATGTTTTTGCAGAATGTAAATGATGAACTAATGCTTTGCGCTGCATTAGGGAAACGTCCTGATTTTCAGTGTTACTTTAATTCTTAACCTAATTATCATGTAAAAGAATCTCAACCAACCCGCCTGAATATTTGTGAAATGAGACACCACACAGTAAGGGCTGGAAGTTAAACCTGAATCATGAATTAACAACGGTTTGGAATGCAATTTTCTACTCATGGTATTTTATTCCACGAATGTGGGTTGACTGACATCTTGCTCAGCAGAACTGGACAGAAACTGTCTTCAATCATACTGGAACAAGTCTCTAAAATTAATTAAACACAGCAGAAGAAGCAATTCCTTGCTATCACTTCAGTCTCAGATCAATCTTAGAATCCTAGGCCTCGGCCATCAGTGTTGTATTGAAAATCAAAGGGGTTTCATCACTGCATGCCCTCCCGGGCTACCGAACAGTTGTATTGTAAGTATATTTTAACAAACAAGCAGACAGTGTGGACAAGAAACAAATATTAAAGGTTATATCTAATCTTTTTACAGTAAGAATGGTCCCTTTATCAACTATTGATTGCATGCTGAGAGTAAAAGGTTACAAAAGCCTCAAAAATCCATGACATGTTGACATTACGTCTGTAACCAAGTTAGCCCTAATAGTGGTGCAGTGAGGGGGGGTGCACCTGATTCCATTACAGTCAGTAAAAAGATGATCAACTACCAACTAAATTGGATTCAGTGACCTCTGTGTGATCCCTGACATCAAAACATGGGGAACACACAACCACCAATGCCTTAGGTAGAAGCTATCATTTCAGCCCAATACGTTTCCCTCCTTATTAAAACAAACGAGTGTGTTTGTGTGTACGTAATGTTTGGAGCTAGCCGGAGGACATCAGATTGAGTTTAACCCACACATTAGCCTGATGTAACAGAGGTGTGTAAATCGTGGGTAATGGAAATGTCAGATACTGGGAACAAAATTGTATTTTCTATGTAAAAGGTCACAAACCCCCAAAGGAAAAGGTTTAAAAAAAAAATTAAAGAAACAAATAAAAAATATATATATATTTTTTTATTTTAACAAACCAAGTTGTAGCAGAACTTCCCGAGTTGTTTTAGTTATGTGGTCATACTCAGTTTCTTCATTCTGAGTTTCTGCTTGCATGCAGCACTAGTAAACCCTCCTACTTAGCAATTACACTAATATAAGCATACCTAAGAATTTAACAAGACAATGTACAAATATATATACTTGTAATGGTATTCAGAATGCAGTGTTTGCTACTGTAGGACTGATCTATGTGAATGATAATTCATTATAAACAACTTCAACTTCATGCCCCAAACTAAGAGAATGTAACACCAGAATTCTTCTATATTGCTAATCAGCAGACATGTGATGACAAGCTGGTTGCTGCCGTGTCTCTCTCTCTCTCGTGTTTTTGTTGAGCTACACATGCTACTTATAAGACACCACTGATCGTTCTGCTATTACTGGATGATGTTCTCATCTTGGAAGCCCCTCGGTCCTGCTGATGATGATCCATCTGGACCTAAATCTACACTCAAACTGTGAAGATGACTTTTCACTGCTGGTGATTTAAACTCTTTTACTGGAATGATTTTACTACAATTCCCATTAAAGTTATAAGATAACCAACCAGACTTCATGATAAACTCTAGTGACATTTCTGCTACGTGATTTGTATTTTTATCTGGTTTCACCCAAGCAAGGATGGGTTTCCCTTTTCAGTCTGGTTCCTCTCAAGGTTTCCTCCACGTGTCGACTGAGGGAGTTTTCCTTGCCTCCGTTGCCCCGGGCTTGCTCAATAGGGATGTATAGTGTTTATAAAGAAATGTTTAAATTCATAAGTTTTAATTATTTTGTGACAATGTTATTTATAAAAAGTGATACACAAATAAACCTGAATTGAAGTGAATAGTATAAACGGATGGCTCAGGGTGAGTAAAAGTAGCTGCATGACCAATCATTTTGAGTTGAACAAAAAATTTGTCTATTAGTAATCTCTTTCATAGTTAAAAATAAAAATAAAGAAATATAAAATCTACATAAACAAAGCTCTGGAGATTAACTGTGATTTACTGTGCAGTGATGAATGCATGATATTGCAATAATTATTGCAGCTTATATGCTTTATTAGCCCACACTGTAAACAACAACAGTAAACAAAGGTACCTTGTGTAGTAGCTTTTCATACAACATTTCTTAACGTACAAATTCTTAAAATGCACTCGTGCACAAGATGCAGATTTTGAGGCAGAGCGCTCAGGCGAAGTGCAGATGATCCTTTTTTTTTTTTTTTAGCTTAATGATAGTTTTTACTGTAATTACTGAACATCACAATTTCCGATTTTTATAATGATTCGCACACTAAACCAACAATTTAGCCAAAACGTCTCCTTGTCAGGAAGTGTATTCCTAATTTCTATCGGGTGTTTCCTCACATTCCTTTAGAGCATCCCTGAAATAGGAGCAGGACGGCGTTGGGCTCCAGCCTCCCTGCAAGGATGATGGGAATAAGCAGTTCAGCAAATGAATGAATGAATGAATGACTGAATGAATGAAGCTCTGAAATAAAAACACAGATAGTATTTTAAAGTATGACCAGATTTCTTTTTTAGGAATGTATGCAGCTTGACACAGCGACCCATTTCCCATGAAACAGATTCATCTTGAGTCAGATTAATTTGTTTTTAATCATCTTTAGCAGTAAATCAAGCTGCTATGACAAAGCTAGATTCCAGCATGAATGAATGTCTCCATTAAAACATTGCATGGTAAGTCCGGATGAGATTCTGGATTCAGTGATCATTTCATAAATGGCAAATAAAGGCACCTTTTAGAAGTCGTGAACTAAGTACGTTGAGGCAAATCATACACTGCAATTAAGTAGGGGGAAGTCATTTGGCTCGGAGGTCTGGAGTGGCATCTTGCTGTGCCTTGATGTCCGTACCCCATCTGTGCTATAATATGACATTTTAATAGAAGCAATTAGGGCAAGTAATAAAAAAGGAGGGTGACGAGGATGGGCTGAAAGTCTGAATGTGTCGGTGTTAGCACAACAAGCAGCTAGTGTCCTAGAAAGAAAACTACAAAAAAACTCTTGTATCCTCAAGCTAGCTCACAGCTTCACATGTAAGTAAAAATAATAATGAATATTCCACTGAGATATCCATGAACACACTTATTGACTCACTGAACCGCTTGGTTCTTACACGAAGATGTAACACACACCCAACCCTTCACACTCACACATAGGGGCAATTTGGAACAGCCAATTAGCCTAGTGTGCATGTGTTTGGACTATGGGAGGAAACCAGAGTCCTTGATGAAACCCACACAAGCACAAGGAGAACATGGAAACTCCACACAGAAACGCCCACATTGAACCGAAGACCTTCTTGCTGTTAGGCTGACGTGCTAACCACTACGCCACCGTACCACCCACGGTATGTGTTTGTCTGAGCAAATGTTATGTTAAAGCAAAATACAACCTGCAACAAAAGATTTTTCTTTCTAATGTCTTGTGTTGACCGTGTGCGTATCGAGCCTCCATGAACATGCAGAACATTTATGTCTGTTTTCTAATTACACATTTGTTGAGTACGGCGCTTTTAGTTGGCTTTAATGCTCTCAATTAACTATGCATTACTGCTGTATGGGGACTGACTCGCGCTCTTGTCTGTGAACTTTTGGCACTGGTCGTGTATTAAAGCAATGCTGGAAAGCCCACACAGAGAGGCAGAGCCGGTGCATCGAGGGCAGATGAGGAGTGGAGGGAGGGAAGTGCCTGAGCTGCCCACGTACAGTTCTTCATGCATATTCATGCATCAATCTGAGCTACTGAGCCTACGCAAACCTGACATCATACTCTGAGCAGTGATTAAAAAGCAGGAGCAATGTGCCGGATTCACAAACTCAGCCAAGATGCTTTCCCGATCGGAAAGCGTTGAGCCATTTCAAGTCACAATCTTCACATTCGATTTCAGAAAGTAAAGAATGCCAACAATAAGACTGCTTAAGACACCTGACCTTATTTCACAGTCGGAATCCATCAGCACCAACCACTTAAAGTAGATCTCCACCCTGAATGCCTTTATATTCATGTTTTTCTGATATACATGCTGATTGGTGAGGGTGTTTCCGTGTGCTTGAAAGGGTTTCCCTCCTACAGTCCAAAGACATGCCTTTTAGGCTACCTGGCTGTTCCAAATTGCCACATGGTTTGTATGTGGATAAATGTTTTTTTTTTTTCAAAAATAAATTTTTATATATAAAGATTTCTATATAACGAATAAATTTTTAATTTTGGTTAATTACCCACAATGCCTTTCGAATTCCTGATTTCCTTTCGTATCACATCACAAGCTGCGATGTAGGATTTTAAACCAAATCAAAATAACAATAATAATAATAAATAAATAGCAAATTTCACACAGCAAAATTACTTTTTTGACTCATTGGGACCGGTGGTGAAAATACCCCTAAGATACAGAACCAACCATCAAATTAGCGCCAACCATAGTAAAACCATAGAAAATATTCCAGTATAAACAGGTTTAATGTTTTAGTTACAAAATTCGTACTTTAAACCAACATCCACCAAAGCATAAGGATTTTTGCTCGCCCCAGAACTTTCCCATCTTTCACTTCGTTGCCATAAACACACGGTCAGGGGGAAAGTAATAAGGAACAATAATATCATTACATCAATCATCAATACCAAAAATATCATGAACCCACCCACATCCCGCTGTTGTCAAGGAAGAGTTTGTGTCTGTTTCACTTATAAATACATCATGCTGTGGAAGAAAACCACACGGGCAGTTACTGCTTACATAACTATAAATATAAATAAAAACCAAATCTAATAAAATAACAGAATACACAAGTCATCTTATTATCTTGGCAGACATAATGGATATTAAAGAATCATGGCGTACATGGTGCATTCTGGGTCGTTTCAGTTCTTTAATTCAGTGATGATGTGCATGTCCTTGGACTGTCAGAGGAAACCAGAGTACCCTGAAGAAACCCACACAAGCACGTGGAGAACATGCAAACCCCACACACAAACACCCTCTCTGAGCACAGGATTCAAACCCAGGACCTTCTTACTGTGAGGCTGATGTGCTAAGCACTACACCACCATGCCTCCCTCATGTCCTGGAATGGGCAGTGCTGGGTCAGTGGTTAAGGCTCTTGGTTGCTAATCTGAAGGTGAGCGGTTCAAGCTCCAGAATCACCAAGCTGCTACTGTTGGGCCCTTCAGCAAGGCCCTTAACACACAATTACTCAGTTGAATAAAAAAAAAAAAAATATTAAGACACTCTGGATAAGGGTGTCTGCCAAAATGCCCTAAATGTACTCTTGTACTAATAAATATTTTAAAACTTTACCTTAGTTTTTTACAATGCCGAAAATGAAACACATGTGAGTTTTAATAAGCTCATTGTAAAATTATTAGCCTTTAAAAAAAAACTAACAAAAGTTACCAAAAAACATGGCCTAACGATTTTAATGACCTCTGAAGATGGAGCGGTGAGAGGTGGCGTCATTCAGGCAGTCACACAGGTGCATCCCAAACGAACCAAACGGTGGAAAATATCGGCTTTAAGATATGATGATATAAACGATAGAACACAATATAAAACAACGGACACTCATACATATCGTCATCTCGCACGTCCCTAGGAAGAGATTATAACAGGCTTCATATGACATTTCTTTACAGAGTACGTAAGATGACATCACTGGCTGCTGATTCACAGGTGTTTTCCTGCAATCACCTTGAAAAGAGTGGCAAGTGTAACGCAAGTGTAACCCTTAAAAACTGCTGGAGGCACACACTCCTACTTTCTCTCGCTGTTTTGGAATTAACTAAATATTTTACCACGTTTCAATTTCAGATGAGTGTTAAATTCCTGAAATAATTCATCCCGCTGTCTGACAGTTGCCGTCGAAGCAGAGCTCTGAGCTTGTACATCTTCAAATCTGCATACGGGCTTCACCGGGTTGTAACGTACACATAGTACGGTTGCTAGGCTCGGCCATAGCACTTCACCGCTCTACTGTCCTCGAACAATGAGCAGAAATTGGTTTAGTACCTAATTTTGACTAGATGCATCGTTTGAAGAAGATCCTGTGATCTGCGCATGAATACAGACTCAAGACGCATCAACTACCAGGATAATGGTGTTCTGTAGCTGGCATGTTTGTTAAATTGAACTGAATCCAGATAGAACAAGTGTGGTATGTAATACAGTACAGCAAACAGTCCTGCCAGTAATGCACCATGAACTGAATGAGACAGAATGAAGTGTGGGGGCAGAATGAGAGACGGGGGAGTGAAAATAAGAGAATGAGCGAGAGGGAGGCACTGCTCTCAGATTAAAGAGCATGAGCTGGAGCTTGTAGGCAGTAGCTGTAAATCATCGGCCCATGCGTTTCCTCTGCAGTCCTGCACTGGCAATGCCAAGGTGGGTCGTCTTAAGGCTCTGGATCCACCTCCACATAGCTGGGGCTGCACAAAAGAAAGGCTTTACTGCTCCCTCTCCTCCTTCCACCTCACTCCACCTCCTTCCCTTCCTTATTTACCCTCCGCCGTTCTCACTCTCCTTTTACGAGATGACTCATCTGTCTATGCCTTCAACTTTAAATGTTTCAGTCCAAATCCACAACGCTAAGAAGGTGTCTAAAAACCGCAAAAAAAAAGCAGGTGGAGTAGAGAGCGTTTAAATATCCTAAATCCACTTGTTTTTCAGTACCACATTTCAGTTCAAACCTGACCGAAGTCTTGGCAGCGTGTATGATAGTCCCTGACATGCTTTCCTTTGTTTTTTTTTTCTAAAGGAAGCGTCAGAAGGAAAAAAAAAACCCAGTAAAACTCAAAGTGCACTAGGTCATCACAGGAGAATCAAACAGACTGGTGCACTTCCAATAATTGATGCCGGCGCTCAGCATCAATTGTATTGGCTCTGAAAGGCTGAAATCAAACACGGCTCAGGCCAGGTGTGTGTATGTGTGTGTGTGTGGTCAAATCCACCGAGATGCAGCGCTCGAGTATCAGCCCAGTACTTAGACAACACATATGCACAACAGGGCATTAACAATCCGCTGCCACAAACAGAAGAAAAACACACATTTAATGATAATGACCTTTTTTTCTAGGTTTAGGTCATTGTGTGTGTTGGTTATTTTTCTGACGTTTTGGAAGCAGTGAATTAGAGCCCATCCCTGTTGTCTAGCGTTCACCAGTAATCTGAGCCTCGGACAAGAGAACAAAAAGAGAGAGAGAGAGAGAGAGAGAGAGAGAGAGAGAGAAAACACACTGAACGGCAAACATGCACTAAACAAAAGTGGGAGGGACGATGGAGAGAAAAAAGAGAGTTTAGATCAAAGCAGAGGACAGGCTGCTTGATGTTTGTGCAGCAGGGTGACAGCCATGATGAGAAGATACAGCGTGTAAGAGAGAGAAAGAAGAGGGAAAAGACAGGAGTGAAAAGAAAGTTAAAAAAGCCTGGAAACAGGCAGATGTGTCTAACTGCAGTCATGAAATTTGGCCCATAGAGGAACACGGAACGTGTGTGCGACCATGAGCATGCTTGAATGTGTGTGCTTGTGTGTCTCTGTGTGGGCGGCGGCCTGCGCCCATCCTCCCTCTGACTGCAGCCACACCTGCCTTGCATACTAAAGCGGCAGAATGCAGAGCCCGCAGCTCGGCTGCTCTCCCTGCACCAACCCCACCTATACGCAAGCCCACGCTCGCCATGGAAAGGAGGAACTCCCCGAGACGTTGAGGGATTGTGTAATACTTTCATAATGAGTCACGGCTCATTGAGCCAGGTGTTTGTACGCAGGGCTCACTTCTCATTTGTGCTTCTATGCACAACAATTACAGAGCTGGAGCCTTCCCATCCTTCAGTTATTAGATCCGTTTCAGCTCGCAGTGACGGCCCAGACCGAAGCACAATTCCTGTGAAACTGAAATTAATTTCATTTCCAAAAACGGCTGCAACCTGAGCGGACATGACGGTCTGGACAGAACATACATGCTGCTGATCCTGATTTCTGCAGAATTCTGCAGAAAAACCCATTTGCAAATCTCTTTTTTAAGGTTCCGTCTACCATCTTTTCCACCAGCCCATATTTTCTTCCACACATTTTCTGATCCGCTGTTTCCTAGGGTTGCTGGGCGGATAGAGCCAATCTCAGCCGACGCTGGGTGAAGGTGGACCTCACTCTCTCCAAGCTTACCAGAGGACAACTTGGAACAACCAGTTAGATTAATGTGCATGTTTTTGGACTGGGAGAAGAAACCAGAGTACCCAGAGGACACCCATGCGATCTTGGGCGAACAGTCCAAAGGCATGCACATTAGCTTTCCCAAATTGCCTCTAGGTGTGTGAGTGGTTGTGCGTGTGCTACCCTGCAATGGTCTGGTGAGCTCTTCAGGGTGTACCCCGCCTTCACCCACTGTCGGCTGAGATAGGCAGATTCACTGCGGCCATAAAGGAATTAAGTGGTTTGGGAAATAAGTGAGGCTGATGTTAACGAGGTACTATTGGTGAGCTAGGCTTATCGACTTTACAGCTTTAGAGTTTAAGTTCATAGATTTCATTTAAAGAAATGACGGTGCGTCAGTGCAGCTTTCAAACAGCAAGATTGAGTCGAGACAAGAGCACTGCTGAAAACATTACTAAAGGAAAAATTTGGGGAAATGAGAGTTCAAAATAAATACGCGGATTCAGATGGTGACTGATTCATCTGCAGATTTTTTGGCAAAAAAAACCAATGGAGACAGCTTATTGGCCTATTTCTGAGTGTTAACACATCCCAGTGTACTCTGATGATAAAATATGAAGCTCCCACACAAAACGAGTGAAGGTTGGCAGGTCTATATCAGTGTAATGTGTGTGTGCACTCCCTGGCTCATACTGGATTACTGAATCATTCACATTGCCCTCGAATACAAAGCCAACACCCTCACGTCACGTGACCGGCCTGGGGGGGAGGCCACTAAGGCTACAGAATGGGGAAGTTAAAAAGGAATGAGAGGAAAAAGGAAGGGAGGGGGCTGAGGAAAAAGACAGCCGAAGTTTTATGGCCTTGGTGTAGGGAGAAAGGGAAGTGTAGTGTTGAAAAATAGGAAAATCACCGGGAGACACTCAGAAACAAAACAACATGAAAAATGTGAGTGCGGAGCAAAGCTAGAACATAAAAGAGCAACAGGACCACGACTGACCTCGGTTTCCATTTTATTTTCCTCCCTAAAAATAACGTCATTCAGTACCTGAGCATCTAAAATTACAAAAGGAGGGCTGCAAATTACTCTTTAAAAAAAAAAAGCAGCACAGCAGAATGCATTAACAACCAGCAGTATGGACTAAACCATTACGACAGAGAAAGGTCCCAAGGCGCTGTTCCCAGAGCCCATAAGGCACGCTTGCATTTCAGAATCAACCAAGAGCCCTCAAGTCATCTCTCCTGCTGAAGGGCTGCAGTGCTATAGCAAACATTTCACAATAAGCCTGAGTTAACAAGCTGCTTACGAAACAATTTATACATGATCACCGATTCTGGAGCCACTTTTCACCAAAAAATGTACAAAATATGTTGGGCTAATTTACATACAAGGGTCTGAACCTCATGTAGTAAAAGTGGGCACAAGGAGCACATGTAGAAATCAGAGACCCTGCTTCGAGTAAAGGCACTGTAACTAGCCACGCCTCTTCTGAAGACCACTCTCCACCTAGCCAATCCCGTGTGAACTGTACATAGCACTTCCTTTGAACTGACCAATCCTACAAAGGAAAAACTTGCCTTACCCCAGTGAATACGCATGCAGGCCTGTAGAACAATAATAAAAATAAACAGAACATTGTCGACCACGAGTCCTGTACTACTCCCCCCCCCCAGGCCTGACGAAGTAATGTATAGGTCCAACAGAAGTCATGGATTTTTGTTTCAAAACTATTGTGCGGTCCCATGTTCAATTTCACTTAATATGCATCGGCGATGTTTCTGCAAACGTATACAGATGTTTCGGGTAGTTCAAGAAAATCGGGTAATGTCTTCCGAACGATGTCGGTGAATAATCGGCAATGACCCGAGACGTTCTGGAAAGACACGGGGGATATTCTCCGACAATCAGCGAGCGTTCATGGGAACGTCTGCGATATTGAAAAGTACTCGAGGTGTATCCACAAAGGTCAGGTGATGAATCTGTGATCCCAGCTGCATCTTCTTTTCAGACTTCGGAGAAGCCATTCGGTTGCGTGGGGGCATGTCGCAGCAATAATGCAAGTGATCCCTGTATAACACTTATTTCTTATGCGCGCGTGTGGAAAGTTCAGCAAATCATGGAGCTAGAAACAAAGCACCGCTCCACCCTTTCACAATTAGCGGTGAGTGTTCAAAGAGGATGACAAAAACTTCGAAAAGGTATCTCCGTATGCTAACCGAAGTGTCGCAGAACTTTCGCCCAGTAATCTACTTTCACCGAAGTTTCTAACATATCTCAGTTAATTGATGCTTCCGGGATGCATCGGGAATATGAATAGTTCGCAAAATATAAAGGAAAGCATCCCTGAACCATCCCTGTTTGTCTGGGAAGCTCCTGGGAGGCCTCCGCATCCTGTTTTCCCGACAAAGTGTCGAATACATCTGGAAAAATGTCAATTGAAACACTGAAATTTTTACATGGTAATCCCAAGCCTCCCGAAGTTTCAGGATGGCTGAAAGCTCCCGAATATTAGCTGATACATCGGGGAATATGCTCAAGATCCCTTCTGAGGCTGATCAATTTCCATCTGACCCTTCGAATTATGAGGTTTGGTGAATGAATAAATTCACACACAGTGCTCAATAACCATATTTGCAGTGCAGTGTTTTGTCGGAATGCTTAACTCGTACTGACTGTTCATGTGAACAGCAGCTGCAGATCTACAAGCTAGCGGCACATCTCAAAGCTAATGCATTCTTCAGTGTAGGGAGTCCAGCTGGAGAAAGAGTATTAGAGAAGGAATAATTATAGACAGCTGACATTACTTAACATGCACATGGCGTTCTCTGTGCTATTGCTCCACTCCTCTGCCTGGGGTTCGTCACAAGAGTGTAGCAGTGAGGAGAGCCATAACAGGGTTAGATGTCGCTTCAAACTGAAATAAGAATTCCAATACTCATGCTTATAGAGGAACAAGCGATCATTACGAGAAAATGCGGTTGAGAAGTACCTCTCTAGAGCTGATGTATTATTCTTGACTAGGACAGAAGGGCATTAGGGCTTGGCGTGGACACTCTGAGACAACAGCAAACATGATGTTACTGCAGCTCCAATTTCTCCTTGAGTAGCGTTGTTATAATAGAAGCTAAACAGCCAGTTCTCGCAGGAGTTCCAGGTTGAAGGGGCAAAATGACAAGTCAGGGCCTCGGGGGAGCAAGCAGGACAAATGGCAATGTTTGTGCACTGACAGGAGGCACACCAAGGTCAGCACTCAGCAGTGATGCTCAGCTAGTTTTAAACTGTGTCACTGGAAATGAGAAAGGAAGTGCTACTTTATGAAATGAACACAATAATAAAATTTCAGGGCTTGTACCAGAGCCCGCTCTCAATGAAAAGGATACTTCATAGTCCTTTTTGTACATCTGTTCACCAGCCTGTCAATCATTTTGTATCTAATATCCCATTCGTCCTTGCTCAGATAGCCTCCGGACCGCATTGCTATGAAGAATTTGCACAAGTCCCCACCACTGAACACATAAATTAATTAATTAATCAAGGTCTGGAGCTAAAGCAGGAAAGGTTAAGACTAGCTGTTTTACTTTTTCCATGTTCATTTATATCCCCTCTCTTCTTAGCTGAATTATCTGTTTAAGGGGTTCATGTCCCGTGAAGGGGTTCATGTCCCATTCATGTTTCACAGGCTTTTGCTCGGTGAAAGTCTGTCCTGCCCATCTGTCTTTTATTCTGTGCGAGTCTCACAGGTGGCATCAACACAGAAACATATGAAAAGCATCAAAATCCTAGACTTGGCCATTCCAACATATTGAAATGTTTCCCCTTAAACCACTCGAGTGTTCCTTTAGCAGTGTGCTTCGGGCCATCGTCCTGCTGGAAGGTAAACCTCCGTCCGTCTCAAATCACAGGCAGACTGAAACCATCTTTCCCTCGACTTGGATCAGTTTCCCAGTCTCTGCTGCTAAAAACATCCCCACAGCACGATGCTGCCACCACCATGTTTCACTGTAGGGATGGTGCTCTTGGGGTGATGCGATGTGTTGGGTTTGCACCAGATATTGCACTTTCCTTGGTGGCCGAAAAGTTAAAGCCCAGCTAGATGGAGTGTACGGCTTATTGTGGTCCCATGCACAGATACACCAGTCTCTGCTGTGGGACTCTGCAGCTCCTTCAGGGTTACCTTTGGTCTCCGTACTGCCTCTCTGATTAATGCTCTCCTTGCCCAGTCTATGAGTGTTGCTGGGAAGTCCTCTCTTGGCAGGTTTGTTGGAGTGCCATGTTCTTTCCATCAACACATACTTAAGGCGCAATACTCCTATTACATATCAAAATCACATTATCTATGCAAACTTGGGATTAAAAAACAACTATATTTCCAGCTGGAACATACAGTTTTAAACCTCATGTTAAAACAAAAAAAAAAATGTACGTTGATGAAAGTTTAGCTGCGAAACCAACCAAAGCCAAAAAAAAGTTACAATAGTAATCACACTCATAACCATAACATTCGAATGTAGCCCCTGGTAGGGGGAGGGCGTAGAAAGATCCCACAAGCAACAAAGACAAATGTACATTTACACCATTTAGCAGACACCATTGTCCTTACATTTTTTCTCTCATTTATATAACTGACTATTTGAGAGTTTGAAGGCCTTGCTCAAGGGCCCAACAATAGCAACAATAGTAATCTACAGAGTAAGTCAGGCTAGTTAGTAGGTAGATATGACGGATAAGACGATTGTTGCCATTATAGTGTTGTGTTGCATGATTATGTCCACCATTACAAATTTGACTAAACAAACCTTAAAGCTGGGGTAACGTTTCAGCTGGATATACAAACCATTACATTGGTTAAAATGGTCTTTACACACTGACGGCTTTCAATAACAAATGGGATATGAAAAACTCATCATCTGTGGCTACTGTAATCCTATAAAAACGCCAATCATTGCTCGTGGTCCACTGGGAAATATCCAATAAAATACTCCCGTGTGTCTGTGTCACCAAGCATGAACTAGCAGCCAGAGCAAAGGTCGTTTGTGTGTGTGTGTGTGTGTGTGTGTGCGCGGAAGGGAGAATCCTCAAGGGCAGGCGATGGTTTAGCCGAAGTGCCGAAGACATGCTAGTTTCAAATCTTGCTAGCTTTTCAGATTACTAGCCCCCAGATTTCATCCCTTCAAGAGATATGTTGTAGATGCTCCAAGTGTCCAAGACTTTCTCCAAGTGTGCCGTGATAAAGAAACAAGAATGTAGAACAAGACCAGAGTCGAAGATAATTGCAATTTAAAAGGTGAAAAATCAAGCAATAAGCGCCACCATGAATGAGCTCTCAGCTGCAAGGGCTTTCTATTATCATGAGGGTCATTCTCCAAGCTTCAGATCTTATCAATTAATAAAAGAAAATTAATCTATTCCACATCCTTCCCTCCAGTTCACACCACTCCAAGACTACATCATCCTTATCCCCTCTTTACACAGCCCTATCAATTGCCCCTTCTGACAGACTCAATTAAAAAAGGTGGTAATAAATGTATACATCAGACTGCATGAGATCATTTTACACTTGCGCTCAAACTGAGTTCGGCTCATCAACCAGCAACTTAAATTCTCCCGAATTATTTTTATCTACCTGCTAATTAATCGATGCAACGGCCGTGTGGAAGATGGTAATGATAGCCAAATCGTGGTTTGGGGGCTCGGTGGCACAGTGGCTAGCACGTCCTCCGCATAGCAACAAAGCTCCCTGCGTTCCTCCCACAGTCCGAAGATATGCACATTAACCTAATTGGCTGTTCCCAATTGCTTATAAGTGTAAGTGTGAATCTTTGTGCGGGTGTTGGCCCTCCGAAGGTCGTGCGAGCTGTTCAGGGTGTACTCCGCCTTCACCCAGTGATGGCTGAGATAGGCTCCAGCCTCCCTGTGAACCCTAGTAGGATTAAACAATAACTAAATTGTTTTTGTGCCAGTAATATTCTCATACAATATTTTCCAGTCTCCAGTAAATCGGAGATGCATTGAGACTTGATTGCTAAAAATATGGTTAGAATTTCCCTAGAATCTTTCTGAGAGCTCTGCCCATACCTAAATGCATCCTAATGAGTCTCTCAGCGAATTCTCACTACACAGGTCAGGCAAGACTGAAAAATCGCTCATCTCTCCAAGCCTTACTGCAGACTCTGATAGCAGGCTATCTATCAGGCACCCAGTCAATAGCAATCCAGCTTTTTTTTCTCCTCCATATCACCACATTTAAAAAGAGGCATCTCAAGCCCATCCAAGTCAATGTTAAACTCTGGGGATATGAAAAGAAAGAGCTCAGGAGACCATCAATCCAAGAACATGCACGAAACCAATGATGCAAACACATATCTTACAATATTATTGCCCCAGTCACACTACAGTGTTACTGCATGAACACAAGAACACATAATAGACTGTGTACTCCTGCTGCCCAAAATCACTTCACTGCGATATGCTGATGCACATCTCCTGCCATGTTTTGTGTAAATCTTAAACCTAAACGCAGTGAAACCCCGCGTGATCCAGATGGGGATTCTGCCTTTCCTGTTTCTTCACTTCAGTGATATTTGCACTTACAACGTGGCTTCGTGCTGCAGTAACAGTCTCAACCGCAAAGCCCGGAGGTTCCTAATAACTGCACCTGTGATTGCATCATCTCGTTCGTATCTCACTGCTTCCATTTACACCACATCATCGCATAACCTCCAGCACATTTCAAAACCCAATTATCTAATTTTACATCGTAAACAACCAAGTGTTTTACTGTCATGTGGACAGGGGGTCAGTCAGACATGAGGGGGTATGCTGGAAGCAACAGGTCTGCTTGTGCGGTGCATGCAGTGTCCAGTCATTAACCTTCACAAACTCTTCTGTGCTGGTCAAAGACATAATTACGAATTACGGAGGCGTTACGAAATAATAACCAGGAGAAGGCAGACTCGTCAGGATGTCTTCAATAGTGGATGAGTGTGGGTATGTGTGTGGGGGGATTTACTCATTAGTCAAAATGCTTAAGACTACTCGGGTTGCTACTCTGGGAGGTGTACACCCTGAACAGCTCGCCAATCCACCAGCCAGTTATCCTAATGTGCATGCCTTTGGACTGTGGGAGAAAACCAGAGTGCGTAGAGGAAATCCTCGCAAAACATGAGAACATGCAAACAACCGCCTTCGCTGAGCACAGGACTCGAACCCAGGACCTTCTTGCTGTGAGGCGGATGTGCTAGCCACTACACCACCGAGGCGCCACGTGAGAAAATTAATCAAATAACAATAATAACAATAATAACAATAATAATGATTATGATGAACAGTTTTACAATGTAACACCAATCCATGGCCAGGAGCAGGGGAGGGATGGCACTCTCTCACCTGTCAATCACAAGAAAGTAACCAATCACAGGTGTCTGTGGTATGGGAAAGGGTGGCAGCAATTTCCTTAAAATGTGTTGCGGTGCCACGTGGCGCAGTGTGAGCAAAAAAAAAAAAGGTTTCTCTCTCTCTCTCTTTCTCTCTCTCTAACT
>JBCNYG010000021.1:22957718-22968416 GCA_039654305.1 Porochilus rendahli
AGGGGAGGGGGAGTGGGGAGGGATAGAGGGGAGGGAGTGGGGAGGGATAGAGGGGAGGGATAGAGGGGAGGGGAGAGAGAGGGGAAAGAGAGGAGGGGAGAGAGGTGACCAGCCTATTAAACACAACTGATCCAGGATCAGAGGCTCACATCATGTTCATGCGCACTCAACCTAAACCTGGAGTCAGGTTTAAGCTGGACAGATTCGAGTCAGGAGTAACAGGAAACTCAAACCAAAATAAATAAATAAATAAATGAACACACATTCTGGCTTATTGTCTGTTCACACCAAGTTCGAATTACTCCAGGTTCTAATGCCCACATCCCATTGGAGGAAGAGGAGCCGATCTGACTCACACCCCAGTAATGTGGAGCAAATAAAGCTGACCAGTGTTCTGTGCAGTGCAGTTAGCACGTCCTCCTCACCGCCAGAAGGTACCGGGTTCGATTCCCAGGCTCAGCGAGGGTGTTTCCGTGTAGAGTTTTCACGTCCTCCCTATGCTTGCGTGGGTTTCTTCTGGGTACTCCAGTTTCCTCCTACAGTCCAAAGCACATTAGGCTAACTGGCTGTACCGTATTGCCCCTAGATGTGATTGTGAGTGTAAATGGTCATGTGTGTGTAGTGTCCCTGTGATGGTTTTGTGAGCTGACATGGGCTCCAACCTCCCCGTGACCTTAGTAGGAGTAAGCGGTTCTACACAAAAGTGAATAAGAATTTTCTCTGTTTTAAAATAGTCCTTTTAGGAAAATGAACTACGACTTAAGTATGAGTTTATACACTGTAAGCGTTGTACACCATAGCTGGCTTCACATGGGACAGTCCTCCTGGAGGTTCAGTGGGTTCCAAACAGTATTGGACCGCAGTGACTTCACCTGACACTTTACACTGATGTTTGCCATCAACAGGCACTGAGCGACATAAACCAGTTGATTTAACGGCCGTTCGCAAAACTGCGTATCACCGCCTGGCTGCCAAGTAGCTACCGTATTGTCACCTTTCACCACCTTTCTGAACCACGTTTAATACAACCTCAGTACAATCTAGTGTTTTGCCACAGCGCTATCATTTTAAACCGCATTGAAATCCCTTTGAGCCACCCCCATGTGAGGCTGTTTTGCCACAGCGCCATCGTATTTTGGCGGTTTGGTGCTGTTTACAAACGTGCAAGGTCGGGCTTCTCCAGGAATAGGGCTGGAAACCTCTGCTATAGAGAAGTATAAATGCCTCACAGCTTCAGGATAATCAGTTTGGTCTTGAGCTCAGGTTACTCCGGTCAAGCTGTGCATTCTCTCTAAAGTATCTGTTTCACTTTCTACCACGGTCTTCAGTCTCCTCCCAAAAACATGCAGTGTGCCCTTTCCTGTTACACTAAAAAATGTGTATATTTTCATCATCAGGTGAATTTTACTAAAATGCGTTCGATAGTTTGCATTAGCCTGTTTGACAAGGCTGCCATTTGTAGCCCGTCTCACTCTCAGTAAAGTGAAAAATAATGAGAATAGTACGTGCACGCATCAGTTCATGTAAGGCAAGATAATGGCAATAATAACAGTATACAGATATTAAACTGACACATTTTATATCAACTAGTGAAACTCTGAATAAAATAAAAGTAAGCACATATGCACATAATAATACATTACATTTACACACACCACACAGGCGTCTGCTCATTTACACGAACCCATGGTACATACCTCAGTGCACTCTAATGCAAAACTCCTCCGCAATACCATCTTCCTCTATGTTTGGAACATCTGGCTTTTCGCAGTTCTATGGCGCCTGTGCCCCCCCACCCTGTGTGAGGGTTTATTACTTTTTTATTTTTTCCAGGAAAACGTGTTTATTAAGCATAATGTGTCTTAATAGGAACAGATATAAACTCTGCATGCAGGCTTTTATTATGGTTGGCTTTAATTCCACATGTAATGTAATAAGAATAAATTATTAAGGATGAACAGAGAATGTTATAAATTTATATAAATACAAATAGAATATAGACAGAAAATGTGAAAGTTTTACTTTCTTGACGGCACAAATGATTGTGTAAGATACAATATACAGCCTGTGGATCAAACAAAGGCCCTGTTCAGTTGCATGAATGCACACCCTTCTGTTATTCGCCATTAGTAACTGCCTGGTCATGGTTGCGGTGAATTAAATTAGGCTGCTTCTTTGTTGATATGCTTTGGAATTAGAGTCAGCAAAATTACATATAGATTTAGGTATTGACTAACAGCGGAAGATAGATATCTCTATTGATAGGTGTCCGAGGCTGGTGTTATAAGAGTAGCACATCTCCTTTAAGGGCGGAATCAATTTCATCCCTGGAGGTAATACATAAATTTTTCCTCATTTCCCGACTACAGTGAGTTTTCTTTTTGCTGCCTTTTAATTGCTGATTTCTATGTTAATTTTTTTCACCTGTCTTGTTAGTTTAACTAGTCCGTTTAACGAGTTCATGTTCCGTAATCCCATTCATGATTCACTGTGGTTTGCTTGGTGAAAATTCGTCTGCCTACCTGAGTTAGATGGTGGTGGCATCAACTCAGGCACTGACACGCAACAGGCATCGAAGTCATGTTCCATGCCTATAGAGCTCCGCTCAGGAGCTCCGCTATTAGAAAGTTTTGTTGACAGGCGCAAACAAAAATAATAACTGAGTGAGTAGGTCCCATAGTCATCTTTAACTGAGACCAATTATTAACTGATGTGATGTCGCTGAGGTTGGGAACTGTCAGAGCTAGAATCCACAGTCTAGGCTCGAAATACTGGCATATTACTGGCATAATACTGGCAGTGACATTCTTCAGGGTTGGATTAAAATGCTAGTTTGAATTGAAGCATCACTGTGAAATGTACATCAGACTGAAAAGAAATAAAGGTGTGAATGGGAACAGGCCTGTTATCAAACTGATCATGCTGGATTTTTTAACCAGTCATCATTCTTATCCTCAGCATTTTTCAAAAGAAACTTAAAAACAAAACAAGTAGAACTTGATTCCAGTTTCATGTACTGCCATCAAGTCTAGTTCTTCCTGTTACTGATTTCTACCTCTTAAATACCCTCAAATATATATATTTTTACTGTATTCATATTCTTTATATTCAGCATAGTGGTAAGCATGTCTACTTCACATCCGGAAGGTCCTGGGTTTGAGTTCTGGGCCCAGGCGTTACGGTGTGGGGTTTGCATGTATTCCCTGTGTTTGTGTGGGTTTTCTCCGGGTACTCCGGTTTCCTTCCACAGTCTAAAGACATGCACATTCAGCTAATTAGCTGTTCCAAATTGCCCCTAGGTGTGTTGGCCCTCAGATGGTGTGGCGAGCTGTTCAAGGTTGAAAACAACTCCAACCTCCATGTGACCCTAATATGATTAAGCGGTTTGGCAAATGAGTGAGTGAGTATATATAAATACAGTAAGTTCTTATCATAAAATACTTTACAGGAGAGCTGATTAGCATGGAGCTAGCTGGTTAGCTGAAGGCCTGTTCTTTTAGTAGTACCGTAGTCATATTTATCCTTCTGCTAATCAGCAAGTTCCGTGCAGCTAGCATATGGCTAGCTTTCTCTGGGAGGAGGGGAGGAGCAAGGAATAGTAATGAGACCGTCAATCATGCAACATATCCATGATGATGTAGCAGGTTGGCTCATAGAAGAGTACCAAGAATTAGCTGGTTGCTTTCCACCAGTCAGAAAGGAGAAAATATTTTGCATGAATAATAGACTAAATGAATGCTGCAACTGTTGGATAATCCCGATTCTTATAAAAAATGTAACAATAAACCGCTAAAATCATTTATAAATGAAATCATTTTCAACATTTTTTTTACAGCTCTCTGGTCTTCATGTTGGTTTGTTCTTCTGTTGATAAGCACATTCCAAGAGTAACAGTCAGAGCTATTTATTGTATTCTTACTGCACACACCTGGGCAACAAGAAAGACCCGTCAGTCACATATCCCAGTGTTTTTAATTACATAAAATGGGTGGGTTTAAACCAAAGGTGTTCCAAGGAAAGACAACCTTCTGCATCTTATCGGCTCCCGAAGAAGAGATACTGCAGCAAAACCTGCTGAAACTCTTATGATTTAAAGATGTCTCAATAAATATGTACCATGACCTATTGTTTTGTAGTTGGGAGTGAAATAACTGCTTTATACATATATCTAATGAGCTGGGATACAATATACTGTACATACAGTATATAGGGTGGCATGGTGGTTAGCATGTGCACATTACAGCAAGAAGGTCCTGGGTTCGAGTCCCGGGCTTGGGCGTTTCTGTGGGGAGTTTGCATGTTCTTCCCGTGCATACGTGTGTTTCTACTCTGGTTTCCTCACACAGTCCAATGACATACAGATTGGTCTAGCTGGCTGTGCCAAGTTGCCCCTAGATGTGAGTGTGAATTGTTGAGCAGTTTAGGATGTATCTCGCATTCGCCCAGTGTCACCATGACCCAGTTAAGATATATATAATATATTACGAGAACAATTTTATTAGGGATTACCATTAAAATATTCATTTTAAATAATTGGATAATTTTTGCCTTTTCATTGATTATTTATATATATATGTTCTTTTTCTGCACTGACAGAGTTTGAAATGGGCCCCAGGTAGTCTCACTAAAGGAGATACAGCTTTGGGAGACATGTGTCATAGGACCGGGTACAGTGGATTCTTGTTGTCCCCCACGTACACTATAACTCAAGCACTGGAAAAAAGGAATAGGAATATTTACATTTGATACATAGTAGTGTTGTGCCAGCACTAGCAGGTGACAACTGAGAACTTTGCCAGAAGCCAAAAGGACACTGCGGTCTTTTCCTTCCCTCAACTTCTCATAATATGGCAAAAAAAAAACCACCTCTAACTGACATTTATTAGCACAAAAAGTGACATTCTTCACATATTCTTGTTAAATATATAGGCTTCATTGTCAATCCTGCACTGTTGTTCAACAAATTCTAGGAAAGTTTAAGCAACTATATTTTAACTCTTTTGGATAATATATAGACAGATAGTATTCTGTCATGGTTCATTTAACTCAGAAGATACCTGTATTAGTGTGCACTTCCCAATAGAAGACATCTATGTCATCATCCAGCAGTTTGTTCAACACCAGAAAAAACATTAAGTTTCATTCATTCATACATTCTTTCATTAATTCGCCAAACTGATTAATCCAGAATAGCAGAGGGCGAGGGCTGTTGTGTGGACGGTACTGGCACCTGTACCCCATTTGATGTTAGCAGGCTTCTTGAGAATGGTGTTTCTGGCATTAGCGTTTGCCATTTTACCCTGGCATATAAGCATACCTCCAAACATCTCCAAATTTTGGGCATTCTGCGTGGCTGTGCCCCCCTTTAGCCTGGCATCGGCCCTGGTCATGGGGTATTTCCAGAATGAGAGTCATACGAGGAATGTGAGGACAGGTGTGTGACAGACTGCGATGGGTCTCCTTGAGGTAAAGGATGTCACACTGGTGTAGCTTGCATAAATCAGCCAAAAGATTTTGCTTGGCACCTGTTATGGCTTTGAAAATGCACAGTCTGGACAAGGAACCATATTAAAAGTATAGGGGTTTCGAAAAAGCGCAAGCAATGCCTAACAGAGATCATGATGTGAATGCTCCTTCAGTGGTCCCCATTTATATACTGTAATCTAAAATATATAAACACTAAGATGTATTATTAATAATAATAATAATAATAATAATAATAATAATAATAATAATAATAATAATAATAATAATAAACTCTGTAATAATTGGTGTCTATCAACTTTTAATATATCTGTGTGCAGTATAAAGCTCATAAGTATAAAGTGCAGTATTTCTTCTGCTGTGTCTATACTTCTACATGACTACATCTACCCTACACTGAAATCATTCCAAGCCTTTATGGTGCTCTAATCAGAATTTGATTGAAGAGGCCTCCCACTACCTTGGCGCTGTCGATACTATTAACTATTGTCAATGCTTGAACAGTGTTGTAAATCTATACGCCCATGATCAATTTTATTAGTTGTAGCTGTGTTGCTTTACAGCATGCCAGTGTATCTCTGGCATGTTTTTACCTCTCTGTTTTTTAAATCTTTAAAGGTAAAACTCAGAAGAGTGAACTGGTGATAGTGTACACTGTTGTATTCAAGGTGATATATATAAAAAGTGGACATATGAACATCGTGTACTGAAGGGTAGGGATAGGAATCACAGCTCTGTGCCTACTCCTCCCCATTTTAGGAGACTATGCATCACTGGAATGTTATCTCTAGCTTAGCATTTGGTATTTTACACCAGGGCCATTGGCATGCCAGTAAAACAGATTTCAAGAAGCTGAAAAGGTATCCATGTACAGCTGATATCTGATGTAATGCAGCTGACAGATTCTCACGTTTCTTCTGCTCTATCTTCCTCATTCATCTTAATCCTGGTTTTGTTTGAAGAAGCTTCTTCTTCCTTCGGCTGCTCCCATTATGGTTCGCCACAGCGGATCACCCTTCTCCCCATCGCCCTGTCCGCTGCATCTCTCTCCATCACGCCAATCACCCGCATATCCTCTGTCACTCCCAGCCTCGTCTCATTTGCCACACCACTTAATCCTACTAGGGTCACGGAGAGGCTGGTGCATGTCTCATCCAACACTGGGTGAAAGCGGGAAACACCCTAAACAGTAATTCAGACCATCACAGGACAACACACACACACACACACACACACACACACACACACTTACAACCATTCACATTCAAGAAACAGAGTACCAGGAACAAACCTAAACAAGCGCAGGGAGAACGTGCAAACGGTACACAGAAACAACCAAGCCCAGGAATCAAACCTAGGACCTTTATGTTCTGAGACTAACCATTACGCCACCATGTGCCCTCCAAAAAAAAAAGGGTTTTTTTTGAAAATCAGAATAACAGCTAATCACAGTCCTATTAGACTGCTGTGGCTACTGGATTCATTCCAGCCTAATAGGAGCCACGTCTAATCCATTCATTTACTGAACCATTGAATCCTACTAGGGTTGCAGACAGGCCATCTCAGCCAACTATGGGCAAAAGTGGGGTACACCCTGAACAGATTGCCAGTACATTGCAGGGCCAACACACACAACCATTCACAATCACATGCACACGTAGGGGAACAACCAATTAGCCTGATACATGTTGCATGTGATGCATGTCTCTGGACTGTGGGAGGAAAGCAGAGGGAACACACGGAAGTGCTAACCACTACACCGCCATGCTGCCTTCCATATCTACAGTAATTACTCCTGATTAATCAGCCGTACTTGGTTTTCAGTTGGCTGTAGCTGCCTTGTACATGACTGGAATAAATGGCTTTGACAGATAAGATTGAGTACTTCTGGTTTAGTGTTTTATTAAGCAATGGTCATACATTAAGGAAGAGAATGATCTCAGAGGATTTATTAGAAGACACAAACCTCTGGCAAGCATCAGAAACAGAAAGGCTCAGTTTGATTTGGTCTTAAAAAGTACAGAGAGATCCAAGAGTACAGCACGTCCACTCTTCAATTAAAGCACACTTTCTGCCCTTTCAGATTTACAGACTTTTTTTTTTTTTTCCATTTGAATTCCAGTGTGACAAAGCAAAAAGGTTAAAAAACTTTTCAAGTTAATAGCCCACAGAAGCTCTGGGTTATATTGTATAACATCCTTTATCAAAGGTCACTCTTGTCAAGTGTCAGAATTTTCCCCTGAGACCCAATTTGTCTTAATATATTGGTGAATTCACCGAGACAAAAAAAAAAAACTCAAATAAAGTGATCACTGAGTATCTGTGCCTACCCCATTTCAGAAATTAGAAAGTCTCTTGGGTAACTGTGTCATTTAAGGACAAAAGAGCTAACGATATTTAATCTTTTAAGTAGCATTTGGTACATGAAGAACAAAGACGTGACTGTCAAGCAAACCACGAGGAGCCTGAAGAGCACAATGCATCAATTCAAAACTTTGTGCATATTAAGTGTAATGGCTGAGTCTTCAATCATACTTTGAAAGGAAAGTGAACACTAAGCAGCCAAAAAATATCTTTATATTTAAACACCCTTCAGTCTAATAAAAAATTACTTTTAAAACTTCAAAAAAAAGTACTGCACCACTCCCAGTTAACAACAGAGACACGTTTGACACCTTGTCCTGATATAAACACCAGTACTTGCACAGTCAATTGCACTTAGAACACAGATGATGGGTTTACATAACATAAACACACAATGTAGCGCCCACATTTATACAGAACATTTATCATGGTTTTTTGTTTTTAGTTGTCACAGAAAAATGTGTGGTATGCATCAGGAGCATTTCTCCTGAAAGAGGAAACCAACCCCAGCTTCTTCAGAATCAACCCTTTGCTTCAATGTCGGGTGTTTTCGAAGCCGCACCGGTAGTTCGGAATGTAAATGAGCTTACAGTTTTGAGAGACGCGTCCATATGGCCTGCATGTGCTGTGAGCCTGTACATGCTACATACCTTTCATCTCGACCCCAACAGACGCAAAATCTGTCTTACAAACTTTGCCGCTCAGCACTTCCCCTCCGCGGATCTAAGCGTGCACATCTTTTAGCCCTCGATCAAATTAACACCTCAACTAACAGCATGCTAAGGTTCCACCCTGACCGGATACTGACTTCACACTTCCAAGGTCTCACCATTAACACCTCTATGCACACACTATGGGATATTATCCTGTCCACACAAAATGAAGAGTAAGTCTTTAAGTTTTTGTGTGGTGGTCTGCAAACACCATCAGTTTTGTTGTGCCTGAATTCCAGCAAACAGCTCGCCAAAAGGTATAACTGTATACCAGAAGGGGAGTGGCTACATTAAATTGCCTCAGGTGTGAATATGCATGTGTGGTATGAATGCACTTGCTGTAGTGAAGTGACATCCCTGGGCTTAATTCTCCTGCCCTGTGCCCACTGTGCCCAGGAGAGTCTCCAGATCTGAGATCATGTTGTTACTGAAGGAGAGTGAACGGCAAATGATACTGAAATAATGAAATGAATGTAGCTGATCTCCTGAATGGAGCACCATAGGCTTGGAACATGACTTTGATGGTTGTCCTGTGTCCATGCCTGAGTTGATGCTCGTGCAGAATAAAAAATCTAACACGGGTAGGCGGACAAACTTTCATCAAGCAAAATCACACCAGACTTTAATGGGAGCACGGAACATTACACTCGTTGACAGATTATTCATCTAAGACGGGTGTCAGGTTTATTTATTTCCTCCAGGGCTGGAGCTCTCAAAGGAGCTGTGCTACCCTGTGTTACCCTTTTAACACCAGGCAAGATCATCTGTTATTAGAGATCTATCAGGGGCTCTACCATGAGGCAGTACATAAATGTAAAATTATTTTGTTATGATGACCTTAATTTAAATTGATATCTATTTTACCATCCTGCAAATTTTGCTTTGTATTAGGAGCTTGTTTATCCAGGACTGGTATGAATAGTCTGTCTAATTTCCTCCAATACTCAGTGTCCAGTACTGATCCAATTTTACATAGCTATGTGCATGCGGTAAAGAAATGGGCATAAACCTTCATTATTCATTCGTTTTCGAAGCCGCTTAGTTCTAATTAGCGTTGCAGGGAGGCTGGCGCTCACCTCGGCCAACTCTGGGCGAGGGCGGAGTACACCCTGAACAGCTCGCCAGGCCATCGCAGAGCCAACAAACATACAACCATTCACTCTCACACCTACGGGCAATTTGGAACAGCCAATTTGGAACAGCCAATTGTTTGGACTATGGTAGGAAACCAGGGTACCCGGAGGAAACCTACACAAGTAAGGGGAGAACAAGCAAACTTCACACAGAAATGCCCCGAGCCCAGGAATCAAATCCAGGCCTCCTTGCTGAAGTGGACTTACTAAGCACTGTGCCACTGTGCTATCCGGGGCGTAAACCTAATGAAGTAATTCTGTAGTCAGATTCCAGCTCTGTTCAGTACATCCACAATGTTCAGGCACAACAGTTGGAATTGTCTCCTTTTTCATATTAAGGTGAACTTTACATATATACAGTTATGTAGATCTTCTGATTCAACCTTTTCTCTTCCAATACTGACGTACAAACCAATCAACCACGGCAACCTTGCACTGCCACCTGCAAAGGTGTGGGATATATTGGGCAGCAAGGGAACAGAGCAGTTCTTGAAGGAAGTTCTTGAAGGATTTGGCTGACTTCAACATGGGCCAAATTGTGATGGCTGGATGCATGAATCAGAGAATCTCCTAAATTGCAGGTCTTTTGCAGGAGTGTTTTCACGTCACGGTACGCAGCGCTATTACCTACCAAAAGAGGTCAAGAGACGGACGGCTAATGACAGGGTCTTTGGCCCGCAAGGCTCATTGATTAGTGGAACTCTCTCCACAGAACTTCTGGACAGCATAGAACCCTCAAAAAGTTCATTCTGGCTATGGTAGAAAGGTCTGAACACACAGTCCAGTGGGCATGTGAGCATCAAAATTAGACCATGGAGAAAAAAAGGGGGCATGGCCTAAAGAGTCATTCATTCATTTTCCGAACCGCTTATTCCGACTCTGGGCGAGGGTGGTACACCCTGGACAGCTCGCCGGACCATCGCAGGGCATCAGTCACACAACCATTCGCACTCACACTCACACCTAGGGGTGATTTGGAACAGCCAATTATCCTACTGTGCATG
>JBCNYG010000021.1:22993504-23007999 GCA_039654305.1 Porochilus rendahli
ACCTAGGGGTGATTTGGAACAGCCAATTAGCCTACTGTGCATGTTTTTGGACTGTGGGAGGAAACCCATGCAAGCACAGGGAGAACATGCTGGGAATCGAACCCAGGACCTTCTTACTGTGAGGCGGACGTGCTAACCACTACGCCACCGTGCCGCCCTGTAAATGTAAATATATTAAATAAAGATGAAATACAGTGATATCTCTCAGAGATAAAATGGAATCAGCCACAAAGTCTTTCTGAGATAATTTGCTTACTCCTGCATGTGAGTGTTAATGACCTCCGCACCGGGTGCCATGGGCTGGAGGCGGTAAACATCACCATCTTGAGGCAAGAGCATGCTTAAAAAAATTGCGGATTTTTAGTACAGATAAAGACAAAACGAGCAGTCAAAAAGGTGATAACTTCAAGCATGATGGATATAATTTGTGTGTGTGTGAGTGTGTGTGTGAGAGAGAGAGAGTGAGAGAATGAGAGAGAGAAAATAAATGAATGACTTTTTCAAAAGTTTTTTAGAAAATAACTATAATAATATTGTGAGACTCATGTTATCACTTACATTATAGCAGCTATAAATGTTCGCTCTCTCTTAAAGGCTTTTCCATGGTGGATAACTTAATAAACACTGACACTTTATTGAAATGTTAAATAAATGTCTCCTTACAACAAGCTTCAGCTTATAAACGATTATATGTTAAATAACAGCGTAGTTCTGCTTAGCGTTTGTGGATAATCCGTTATACAAGTCCCTTTAAATGAGTTGTTACCATAGCAACAATGACATATTAGGGTGAGTGCATAAATATAAATCTGTGATTTAAATTATAGCTGGTACTTCTGTCTGAGCTACTGTCATACAAAATGTATCAACTTCGGCCAAGTTATTGTTAAGAATTTAAAAATCTGGCTACCCCGTGGTATAATTTAACACAATCGAATTTAATATGTTCTATAATGTCAAATACAAGTATGCCTTGTGTGTCAGTAAGTTTCTCTCAGGGTATTCTTATGCTTGACGACAGTATAAAAGATGGCAGTCTGAAGATTTCCAAATGTGTGGAGTCCATTATGTAGTTGGAGATAATGACAGACTTGTCAGATTGTTAGGATAATAGCAGCACTGTGTTATTAATAATGCAGGAGTGGGAATGATAATTGTGTGGCACAGATTCCATGTACACATTTTGCAATTAAAGCTGCTGTCATATTTTTTGTTCATGAACACCTCATCTAAAACTTTTGTACATGCCAACAATTTTGTACATTCCAACAAGTGGGAGGGGTTAGGTATTCTTGTAGCAGTGTAATGGCAAGCAGGGACTCCGGCATGACTAACTATGGCAGCATAACTAAAAAGAGAGAAACCAGAAGAAAGGCAGACATGAGGGCACCCTGAAACATTGGGCAATCAGCCATTCCACTGTCAACGGACCTGGGTGAGCATGTAGATTTAGGGGGGGACAGCATCCCAACGTTACAGTTTACCAGAACTCTCTATGCCTGAGAACCTCCAGATCTGCTGCTTTACCTAATAAAAGTCTATGAACAAAATGCTTAAATAAACAAGTAGGTTTTCAGCCTAGTCTTAAAAACTGTGTCTGAGTCTCAAACATCTAATGAAACATTCCTTACAGTTCTTCCTGTATGTGGCACAGGCTCCATACTTCATAGCTGCCAGGTCTACAAATAGCTGGAGTAAAAGTTTTCCAATGTAAAAAAAAAACCCAGAACCAAGGAACTCCAGCTGTACCAGATTCATAACTCTGGCAGAAGCAGCAGGAAATATGTTGCTGTGTTTGAAGAATATTTAAGTTTCAAGTTTATTTGTCACATACAGGTAACAATGAAACATCGCTACCAGCAATGAAATTCTTGGACTCAGAGCCCCCTCAAAATTGCACTTAAGAACAAATATTGCACATGAATTAATTATTGAGGTAGAAGCACAAGTAAGAATAAAACTATATAAGTGAAATGAGTCAAATGAGGCAGAAAAGTCGAGCTCTTTCAGGATCCAGGTGTTTCTTCACTGATACGGGCATACTGATCAGGAATTTGGCCAGGCCTCAGGTTCCCCTCAAACCAGAACATACCATTTTATGCTACATGACTCTGGCAGCAGCACTCTCTATGCTTTAAGATGGACTACAATCCCCAGCATGTAAGGTGACAGTGGTGCATGCACTAGAATGCCACTACTTGGCTGCTAGCTTCTTAAAGTAAAAGCCCATTTAATGAGGGTTAATAATAGATACTATTTGAAAAAAATCTGAGTTTGCCTAATTATGAGACATTGACAAAGCTTCTGTGCTCCTGTTGGTTTATCTCTATCATATTAGAGATGTTCTCTTGTCAGCATGTCTGTTTTGTTGTGCTGATACTCTTGGTTCAGTTGTTTTGTATAAGTGTCTTGATTGTTTAAGTAGTTTATGTGACAGGCTTCTTGCCTTAGGTCACAGGGTGCCCTCATGTCTGTCTTACTTCTGGTTCTCTCTTTTTAGTTATGCTGTCATGCTGGAGTCCCTGTTGCACTCAGCACTAACCATTACACTCTCATGAGCATACCTAACAACTTCTCTGTGTGTGTGTGGTTTTGTTGAGGTACACATGCTACTTCTGAGATACCAGTGATCCAGATCCTTCTGCTCTCTGAATCCTGTAATCCATCCTGATATGCTACTGTTGATTTAGTTTTCATCTTAGAATCCAATTGTTCCTACTGATGTTCCATGGACATACATATACACTCAGAAACTGTGAAGATGACTTTTCACTGCTGCTGATATAAACTCTTTTACTATTTATAATTGCACTTATCATATAATAATCATTCATTTATTTTCTGAATCGCTTAATTCTATTAGTGTAGCAGGGAGACTGGTGCCCATCTCAGCCAACTCTGGGTGAGGGCAGAGTACATCTCACAGCTCGCCAGGCCACTGCAGGACAGAAACATGCTGAAGGCAATGCAGCGTACTCTTTACAAAAATCAACAGTTGTTCTTTTACATGCCTTTTACCATTGACAGTGAGAGACATAACCAGCCTTTGATAACCCAGTTAGCTGCACTGGGGGGTCAGCAGTGACATACTGTTGATAGTGGGGCTTGAACCCCCATCCTTGGGATCAGTAATCCAGCAGCTTAACCATGGAGCCATCACTGTCCTGTAAGATAATCAGATAGACTTCATGTTCAAGTTTTGGCTATATAATATGTATTTTTATCTGTTTTCACACAAATAAGTATGGGTTTTCCTTTTAAGTTTCATTCCTTTCAAGGTTTCTTTTTCAGGTTGACTGAGAGAGGTTTTCCTTGCCACCGTCACTGCGGGCTTGATCATTGGGGATGTGTAGGGTTTATAGAAAAAGTTTAAAATTCTTTACCAAATTTCTTAATCCAAAGGTTGGTGGTTCAAGCCCCAGTCCCAGCAACTTGCTGCTGTTGGGTACTTGAGCAAGGCCCTTAACCGTCAATTGTATAGGAAATTATTAATGTACATCACTCTCGATAAGGGTTCCTGCCAAATTCTGTAAATGTAAAGATGCTTTGTGACAATGTCAATAGTAAAATATGCTACAAAAATAAAATTGAATTAAATTAAACTAAATTTATTTTTTTGTTTATAGTTTAAAACACCTTTCAAAGTTAAGTATTCCTACCCTTCAGTCTTAACTTGTGTTCTCTTTTCCCTTGGTTATTTATTGTATTATTTCAAGGAATGAGTTCTTTGTGTTCAATGTTCTCTTTCTGCACGTCTGCCCACTCACTTCTCTGACAGAATGCAAATATACGTGTGCAAACTCATTGCACATGCTAAAAAATGTATTAGCTGATTTACTAACAGTGCGCACTAAGGGTTGCATCTTTCAAAGTTGCAAAATAGTGCGTCTGCATCCAGTATTACCGCAATGAATATGCAACATGGGGCGTTTACACGCAATTGTGCATGTGCTGGATAGAGAAAATGTAAATATATTATTTTAGCACACGCAAAGCGATTTATTAAACCTTAAAGCAATCTTGCCAACGCTCAACTGCATATATATTTAACACTTCTCAAAGAGAGGTGAAAATGGTTTGTATGCGTAATTGCGCACGCAAGGCTGGGTTATTGTGGCAAGGACACATCAAGATGATGAAAGAAGATGCAGAGAGCGCATTTTTCACCCTCGTGTGAACCTTTTTGGAATAAATGAGGACACAGTCATTAGATCATATCGCCTATCAAGCCTTGCCATTTTGGAGCGGTGTGGAGCAACAATCCAATGCTGCAGGGTTGCAGGGATGCCACAGTCTCATCTTGTGAGCTGTTTGGGGTATGCATTAATTTTTCTATTTTTATTCAATAATATGTAATGCAGAAAAACACCTAGATTTTTGAAACACCAATCTTGTATTCTACTCTACAACACTTGAACAAATGTTGTAGAGTAGAATACAAGTGCCAGACCGTTCCCTCTGACCTAGTACTTCATCAAACGAAATGCGCAGCCTCGTTAACGTCGAATGCAACACGCATTGGCTTCTTTTGTTCCCGCAGCAACTCCAGATCAATGCCACAGGAGGTACATTTTGCTATTAGGTCCAGTGTGTCAATCACGGCAATTCGCGGCTGTCAGGACTGGTATCAGATAGAACAGGCTGACCCAAATGCACGACAGAACACGAGAGATCAGGTGTAACAAAACATGGTCCTTTATTAAGGAAGCAATCAAGAACTGACGTGAAAATACGTGAAGGCGGGATCGTGGCAAACTTAGCAGAGGAGTAGTGCTCTTAGTAGGCTCAACGATCTGGCAGGGAACAAAGGAGGAGAGCCGGCTTATATCCCTGAGGTGGCTGATGGGGAGCAGGTGTAGATAATTAGGGTGGAGCCAGCAATTACAGCCAGTGCAGGGAGGAGGCTCAGGGAACCTGAAAAGGACAGAAGGAACCAGAAACATGAGAAAAGGCAAGATCAAGGCTTCCGGCGGGTTCTTACATATATATAAATATAGGATCAGGTGCAAGAAGTAAAAGGGCACAGCATAAATCCAACTGGATAAATAGTACATAGAATGATTTAAATGTACAGATGTGAATATATTTATTTGTCAAGCTGCTTACTTCTACTAGGATCACAGTGAGGCTGGAGTCTATATCCACCAAGTCTGGGTAAAGGTTGAACAGCTCATCAGTCCATCACAGGGCCAACACACACAACCATTCACACCTAGGGATGAGTTCAAACAGCCAGTTAGCTGAATGTGCACGTCTTTGAACTGTGGAAGGCAACCAGAGTACCTGGGGGAAGTCCATGCAAACTAAAATAAAAATGTATTTTAATATGTATTATATTTAATTACTATATTATAGAGCATGGTACATGGACTCAGAGAGACAAGCTGGTAAAGACAGCCAAATTGTGACTACAAGATCCAAAATCAAAGAAACTGTCAGCAGAACATGACACTTGAGGCCATGTGACCAAGAAAATCTTAACAAAGGTCACTGATGTCAGACTACACTCTTGAAAAAATCGTGACAAATCTTGGTGTCAATTTATTATAGTCATATCTTATAAACATTTGTAACAATGGCATGATAATGGCATGATAATTAAGTACACTGTCAGCGTTAGTGTTACATAACTGACATATCACTGCTGTTTCACATCATAAGAGCTTACAGGTCAAAAACTCAAAACATTTCTACAATAGAGCAAGAATTTTTACACAGTGATAAATATTTCTCTATCCTCACAAAAATTATACAGGGGGGTGGGGGTGTTGGGGGTATGCCTAAAGAATCTGTTTCAGAACTTTGTCCTGTACAGCCATGAATCTGTTGCTTCTTCCAACCACATCTAGAGTGCTGCAATATTTGCCCCACTCTTTTTCACACAGCTGTTCAAACTGCATGGTTAAAGTTGGTAGACTGCAATTTTCATTTTTTTTTTATGTGTGTGTATAGATAGCTGGCATTCAGCTTTATGTTGTATTTTATGTACAGTGCAAACAATGTTGATAGAAGATGGCTGATTTTACATGAATCACAGATTAAAATGCATGCAGGTAAAGAATCAGTTTCAGCCATTGGCATTAATCAGAATGTCTGTTTGCTCAGTTGAATATGTGTAGTTTATTTAGCTACACCTGTGTGTCCTGGTTCAGCTGGCATGATAGCTGGGTTGAAAAAAACACATTCAGCACAGATATATCAATACTGCATTACTTATTGGTGGAAATAGCAAGACTGAGGCTCATTTCCAGAGCTAAGCCTTACAAAGCACTTATTTAGAATTTTACAGAGTAGAAAATTCTAAACCATTTTATCTAAGCACACAAAGTATTATTTAAAATCAATTATTTATTTTAAAAAAATAGCCCACCCACCTTTTGTAGCCTTTAATAATAATGAACATGGATGGATAGGTATGGAAAGTCCTGAAAGAAAATTTATTTTTTTTTGCCCTACTATTGTGTATTTAAAATTGCTTGTGTATCTGGTTTGTAGAGATAGGCTCTTATCTGTTATTGAGAGGTGGGCTGTATCTGGTATCCAGTGGAGTGGCTTGTCGCATAACTGAAATGTGTCACTGTGCATTGGCGCATCATTTGAGCGCAAACCACTCAAGCCTTCACTAAAGCTAAGGCACTGAAATGTACTGTTCCTGTGCACACCTTGGTCATGGAATTGAATTTTTGCTTTTACATTTTGCTTTTACATTTCAAACATTAGCCCTTCGAGATAAGTGGAATATTTTTGTATTATTTAGTTAGATTTTTTTTTTACTTTATTGTATCAATAGTGTCAAGAAATGGAAACAGTTTGATGTTTAGATTTTTTTTAAACATCGAAACAAATCAGTGGTGTTGGGCAGAATTAAAGCCGGAATGCAAGCATGACTCCAGTGATTATGCAAATAATAATATGTAATAAGTTTCAACAAAAGTGTGATTTCACATGAGATCTGCTAAAGTTATGTCAGTTGTGTGATCTATGCAGGCTGTAATTCTGCACTCCAGGTGTATGATGATTGTCAGTCCCGCCCTGATTGTTCCCACCTGTTCCCTATTGTCTCTCAGGGATAAAAGTTTCCCCCATCCTGTTGCCAGATCGTCACATGTTACATGAAGAGCCAGAGTTGGTTATTGAAGCATCAAGATCTCGCCTTTTGTTTAGCATATTGCTATCTTTTCCAAGTCTGTCATTTGGAGACGCTAAATAAATTCCTTCTATTAATCACAGCTGCCGAGTCTGTCTTGCTTTTGGGTCTGTCCATCCAGACAGGGACATGGTCAGTCATGCTCTGACCTCTCAGGAGCAAAAGATAAAAGCTCATGAGACTCAACTTAACACCATAGTCATGGGAGTACAGCAACTGGCAGATCACCAGGACCGGTTCGAACAGGACATGTGGGCACAGGTCAATCAGCTGAGTGCACAGCTGTGGTGAATCACCACACACCCAGAACAACTGGCTTCCCCTCCGCCAACCACGCTGGCGCCCCCACCGCCAGCCTCAGTCTCACCGCCTGAAACCCTCCTGCCCCGACCTGTTTGCCTAGCCCTCTCGGGTAAATATTCCGGTGAGTCCAGAAAATGACACTCATTTCTAGTTCAGTGTGATCTACATTTTAATAATGATCCGGCAGCCTTCTCGTCAGAACAAGCCCAAGTGTCCTTTATGATCTCACATCTGACGGGAAGAGCAGCAGCATGGGCAACAACTGAATGGGCTCGAGGCCTGACTATATGCAAGAGTAACCAACAGTTTACTGAAACATTTATCCATCTGTTTGGTCACTCCTCTTTTGCTTGCAAAGCTTCTAGAGCTCTGCTTAGGCTGTGCCAAAGATCCCAGAGAGTAATCAAGTATGCCATCGAGTTCCGCATGCCGGCTTCTGACAGTGTCTGGAATTCCCTGGCCATCAAAGATGCATCCGTCAATGGGCTCAACGAGGATATCAAAGACCACCTCACCCCACTTCAGACTCCCGCTGAGTTCGAGGATCTAGTAGACCTGGCGGTCCAAATCGATAATTGGCTTTAGGAGCACCGTGCCACCAGGAGAAACCCTGCTCCCGGGGAGCTTCACCATGAGTTTCACCGGTCTCCACCTCCCAGCATTGAGTAGGCGCCCTCTGCAGGTCAGGAAGAGCCCATGCAATTTTGGACACGCTAAACTGGATCCAAAAGAAGGCAAATGCCGTTTGAAGGAGGGGGCATGCTTCTATTGTGGACAGAGCGGCCATAGCGTGGATTCTGTCCAGCAAAGAGATCGGGCTCACCTGGCATGAAGGGGGTGCGAGTAAGTCAACATAGTTCCTCCAACCCTGCTTAAAGAGCATTGACTACAATCTCCTTGCACATCAACCAAAAGTTATCTCCTTACAGGCACTCATAGACTCAGGGGCGGATGAGAGTTTAATGGACCAGGGCTTGGCCCAAAAACTAAAAATCTGGACAGAACCTCTCAAACAGCCCATTTTGGCCCAATCCTTAGAAAATACACTATTAAGCAGAGTCACGCACAGGACCAAGACACTCACCATGACTGTAGATAAGTTGCACAGGGAATCTATATTTTTCCATTTAATTGGAAGCACACACTATTCTGTCATACTAGGGCTATCATGGTTAAAGATTCACAACCCCTTGTGTAATCTGGGAGACAGGCAAGATTAAGAGCTGGAATCCGGCCTGTAGTCAGTCCTGTTATGTTATGTGCTCTTCTGTCCACAGACCTCTGGATGCAAAGCCTGACCTGAACCCGACACCTTCCCCCAGTGATTTTCCTGACTTTTCAAAGGTTCCGCCATGCTACCACAACTTGAAGAAAGTTTTCAGTAAGACCAAAGCCATGTCCCTCCGCAGTCTCTAATTGGCCAACTCTAACCTCACGGAAGAAGGTGCAGCAATGTTTGGGGTTTGTTAACTTCTACCGAAAATTCATGATGGTGTAAATTCCGTGGTGGCACCACTATACACATTAACGTCTCGGTTCATTTTCAGTGGGGTCCCGAAGCTGAGGGGGCTTCAGAACAAAAAGAACCAGAATCATACTCCTAGCTGCAGTAAAAATGCTTTAACAGATTAGACTATACTCAGTCTATTAGACTTGGTATCACAATTACAAGACACTAAGCATATACTTGGCGATTTATGAGTGAAGTAAGTGTCCTTATATGTGTATTGCTGAGGGTTAGTATGAGCAGTTGAGTTCTTCTGTGTGCTGTTGGAATGGAGGTAAATGAAGGCAGAGTTTGTGATAGCTGTTAAAAAGGATAAAGTGGTAATTAAAAAATAAAGAAAAGTAATCTGATGTGATATAAAAGCAGAATACAATTTAAATATTAAGAAAAAATATATATAATGCGATATGTTGAAGACAGTGCCAAGCATTGAAATATGTCCAATAGTCTAGGATATTGCTGTATTAATACTTATATTTCTAATTATTACATCCATGGCTGCATATTTGCTTTAATGTTGTTGGGCAGCATGGTGGAGTAGTTGTTACCACATTGGCCTCACAGCAAAAAGATCCTGGGCATTTCTGGCATTTCTGTGTGAAGTTTGCATGTTCCCACTGGGTATGAGCAATCTCTTCTGAGTAATCTGGTCCCTCATGTGTCAGTTCTGGTAGTAACTTTAACCGAAGATTAAATATTTTAATGATTTTTCTTTTAATGGTTTTGGGGGGATTTGGGGACCTGACAATACAAAATAATCTTGAAAAACAAACAAATAAGCATATTTTATCATAAAAACCTAGTTTAGGCTGCATTTTGCATAAAGCTGTCATGGCGTCCCTCAAATTAATTATGTGTCCAGTATGGAGCCAGATCTGTGTGATATCCAGTATGGTGCATGCCACCACATATACATATACTGTAGGAAAGACTTCTTTCATTTTGGATTGTATCTTCTCATAGCTTGAATATTTAAAAGATTTAAAAAGCTATTCATTTGTTTTTACATTTTAAATCACTTTAAAATAATAAAACAATATTTGCTTAAAATGAGAAGTTCCAACCACACTTTAAGAGTAAATAAATAGAAAACACTTCCTCTTATTGTACTCTTTATTACGTCTGCTGAAGGGGTTATGTTTTCACCTGTGTTGGTTTGTTTTTTTGTTTGTCTGTCTGTAAGCACCATTACCTAAAAACCTTTAAAAATATTTTGATAAAATTTTTAGAATGAGTTAGAAATGGTACAAGGAAAAATGTACATTTTGGCAGTGATCCAGATACTTTTCTTCTAGCATGGATGACATAGTGATCCGAGTTACTGTGTCGGGACCATACGGTAGCTTAACTTCCAGGCTTGTGTTTGATGCTGTAATCTCATTTTTACTTTTCTGTACAACTTTAGACCAATTATTATGGGGCACCAAATTAAAAAAATTTATGCAAAGTTTTAGTGCAGTTTTTCCACATTTAGCATTTTCCCCAGGTAAAAATTTGACTGCAATGTTTCAGCACACACTTTTTGCACATTTAGCTAATTTTTCCTCACATTTAATTTTGAGTCACATCTAAAACATGTTAAATTTAACCTAAATGCTAAATCTAAATGTAAATGTTAAATGTTAAATCTAAATGTAAATGTTAAATCTAAATCTAAATGTTAAATCAAATATAAATCTTAATCTAAAATCAAAATCTAAATGTTAAATTTAAATCTAAAAGGACAAAGGATGTTTAGGATGGATCTGTCACAATCAAATATTTGCTCACACTGCACTGATAACATGATTGACATCTATTTCCATGCCTTGTGGTCCTGCACACCTGTTTGCAGGTTCTGACTCAAGGTGTGTGGAGATATGTCAACGTGATTTAAATGTAACATTCTGGCAAATCACTGGTGATGGCTGGGTCGGCCCCGGGGCCTGGTGGCCAGGCTATTCTTGGGCAAACTGGGTGGGGGTTATGGGCTCTGGGGCCTGGGGGTGGCCCCCCACTCGTCGACTGGTGTCACTGGGTGGCCTCCCGGGGAACGGGGGTGCCTAGTGCTGCTTGCAGCTCGCTATCTGGAGGGTAGGTTGCTTCCCTCCAGACTGACATTACCGACTCCCTCTTCTACCCTGCACCCTTACTCTCACACATACATATAGGGACTTTTGAGGTGTGTATGTCACGTGGGGTGGAGCAGAGGGGGCCATCTAAATGTCCTTCTTGGCTGCACCATGAGGTGACTCACCTCTCAGTTTTAAAAAAACTTTAGACACCAAAAATACAAGAAACTCAGCACACAATCAGTGGTCACTGCCTCTTAAATTTTAAGTGCAATCAGCACACAGCCAAGAGTGGGGAGGCTGAGGGTAATGGGGACCTCTCACACAATGGCAGCGCCCAGGGCGTGGTGGTTGTCCCCGTGGCTGGGACCCAGGTTGGCTGCACTTGATGAAGGGCTGCTGGCCTTGGGGAATGCCTGTTCTGCCGCATCTGGAGGGGGTGTGGTGGACGGGTGCCTTCTGGGGTCAGTGGTGGCTCGTTGGCTGCAGTCATGGGGGGCGGCTGCTGGTGGGGGTGTGGTGGTGGGGAGGTTGACGTGGTGGTGGGACCTGGATTTGGGTCTCGTCGTCCTCCGGTCTGCCTGGGCCGTCCCACGCAAAGCATGGTGGAAGAGGTGTATGTGAAGTGGACATGTGAGACTGGTAGTTCTTAGGGAGAAGGGTGGGGGGTGGGGAAAGAGGGTCGGAGGTGCCCAGGTTTCCGGGCTGTGCAATCGGATCATCGGGGTGGGTGCTGGCCCGTGCCGGGTGGTCACCTGGGGGGCCTGTGTCTCCTTGGTGTGATGTGGGCCCTCTGCCTTGGGGAGGGAGGATTGCCTCTGGGCACTTGTGGCCCTGGGCCGTCTACTTTAGCCTTCCAGGGTGGCCGGGACCTGGCGGGCTTGCCAGCTGCCAGTCTTGGCTCACTGGGGCCTCTACACCGCGGCCACGGGGGGTACTAGCTGCGGCTTTTCTCTGCCGCCCACTGGGTACGCCTAGGGTCGTCTTCAGTGTGAGGTGGCTTGGGTTTGTGCTCCGAGGTTGCTTCTGATGGCCCGGGTCTCTTGGCTGCCCTGCTCTGCCTCTGGCCTCTGTGGAGGTGTGGTCGAATTTATACACTCTTGCTTGCCACTTGTCGCCGATTACTCACTTGTTCAACATGTTTTGCATGCTGGCACTGTTACTATGTTGTCCTTTTTTTTTAATTTTGTATAATTCATTTTTCTGAACCGGTTATTCCTAATTTGAGTCGCGGGAAGGCTGGCGCCCATCTTAGTCGACTCTGGGCGAGGGCAGAGTACACCATGGACAGCTCGCCAGGCCATCGCATACGATAACACTTGTTCAAAATGAAATAAGGTGCTCCACTTAGCACTTCGCAAAGGCTACAAAAATATATGGAACTGCAAAAATACAGTATTAGAATAAGCAGGACAAATAGGAAGTCCTGATAAAGAGGACACAATAGACTTTAATCTTATAAGATAACTGTGTTGTCTTGGAATGATAAACACAATAACATAATATTGGCGACACTGGAGACACTTTATAAGCATAGGTTAAGGGCAGTTGTTTCAGCTGGTTGTGGTGCAGGGGATAAGTGTGGTGCTTCCACAGATATTCTTTTATTAGATTAGTCTTTTAATGCGCTGACCAGGGGTTCGAATCCTGTTTGCGCTTATTTTAATTATATTTTTTAATTTATTTATACTTTTATTTTTTTCATATGTTTTGAGATATGGCACGTTTCACTTTATTGAAGAGCAAAGTGGAGCACCAGATTTCTCTTTTAAGATTTTACTGCTGGGGGCATGGGCAATTAGCATGTAAACATTTAGATTTAGATTTAACATTTAAAAATTAAGTTTAGCATTTAGGTTGGAAAGCAAACATTTAAATGTAACAACAGTTAAATGTAAGACATTGCTTTAAATGTAACTCAGGCTTAAATGTGAAAAACAATGGAAAAAGTGTGTGTGAAAACTTAGCATCAAAATTTTGCATTTAGTGCTCCATAAATTATCACAAAAATAATAAAATAATAATACTTCCTCATTCCAGTACAAGTCACCTTATCAAGGCAGGGCCTATACACAATCATATAAATCAGTCACATAAATGGCTGCCCGTTTGCATTGTGGGCTCAATTAATAAACAAGTTTTGCATTTATATAAAGGCTGCGTTTCTTACGATACCATATGGGGGTACTAAAATACCTTGACCTTCATTATAAGAAAACTTTATTAAACATTCCATTAAATAAATGCCAACTCACTTAGGTATCTGCAGCTGTGTTTGCTACAGATTGTGATCCTATTTTCTCTTTCATTATTATACAGATTTTGTGAGGGTTTCTTATAAAAGATTACCACTGATAAATAGATTTCATAGGAGCACTCACATTTTACATCGTGTTAGTGATGTCTACAGTAGTTTGCTAAATTTGCCCCATGGTATTTTTAGTGGCAGTGAAAGTTATGTTTTCACCAGTGTCTATTTGACAGTTTGTCAGTTAGCAGGATATGAAAAAACTACTGAACTGTTTTTTTTGTTTTGTTTGTTTGTTTGTTTGTTTTTTACCAAATTTCGTGGATGGATGGGGTATGGGCCTAACAAAAAATTATGACATTTTGGAGGTCATCTGTGCTGGCGTTCATGTTGAAAAAATTAAAAGATTATAAAAAATCCTTATCTTTAATTGACATCAGACTAAATGTTAATATGGTGCACAATAGAGGGAGAAATTTCATTATAACCTTGCCAAGTTATAATAATCTATTTGTGCCTGGTGGACGTACCTTGTATTCTTGCTGCTTTTAAATGTTTTTTGTTTTAGTTGAATTTTCTGTTTTTTTAGGATTTTATATAATAGAACTACACAAAGCAGTCCAAATTGGCCCTTTGATACTACCAATCACATAATTAGTTAAATAAGGTCCACCTGTGTGCAATCTAAGTGTTATATGATATATACATATATCTCACTTATAATACTTAGATTGCACACAGGTGGATAATTATGTGCTTTAACTAATTATGTCCCTATATATGGGAGCTATGTTGTTGGGAGCATTATGCCCCTGGTAGGGTCACCCAACTCAAACAGCTCCTAGATGAAGGTCCAGACTAAGCGCAGTTCAAAAGACCTCTACCAGCAGGATTAATTCAAGGTCACAGTTTCCCTTGCGCGAAGTCAGGTTACCAGTGTCCTCCCATAGATCCAGGCCTGGGTGAGGGGCTCGAAAGTGAGCACCTGGTGGTCAGGCTTCTGCCCATGGAGCTTGGCAGGGCCCAGCCTAAAGAGGAGACAGGGGTCTGCCCGGCCATCAACCCACCACCTGTGGGCGGGGTTATAGGGGTCAGGTGCAGTGTGTGCTGGGTGGCAACTGAAGAAATCCTGAGCAACATATTTACATGTGTGTGTGTGTGTGTGTGTGTGTGTGTGTGTGTGTGTGTGTGTGTGTGTGTGTGTGTGTATCTTCTCTAAAACATATCCTCTTCTTTTTT
>JBCNYG010000021.1:23031373-23043509 GCA_039654305.1 Porochilus rendahli
CATGCAAACTCCACACAGAAACCCAGGACCTTCTTGCTGTGAGGCGGACGTGCTAACCACTACGCCACCGTGCCGCCTGATTCCTCTTTATGACGTTTGCTAAGTTTGTTGATGATGCCTTTTACCTGAAGCAGATATACTGGTTTTCTGTGTTCTGATCTCTGCCTGTTCTAGCTCATGCCTGTGGTTTTATCTTCACTTTAAATTCACCCTGAATAAAAATGAGTCTGTTATGACACATCAGTGAAACTGGTGTTAACATTAATTATTGTTAAAAATATTGTGAGTTTAACCAGACAGTCCATGGATATTTTATATAAACATTTAAATTACCAATTCCTGATAACATTACCCCTTCGAATATCTTTCATTCACACAAAATGGTGGATGCTGGTTTACTGATCCGTTGTCACTGCTGTCTCCCCAGTGCAGCTAACTGGGTTATCAAAGACCAGCCATTTCTCTCGTAATGAGTAGGCCATTGGGTTGCCATCTGCGTGTTTCTGCCCTGTGATGGACTGACGAGCTGTGGAAGATGGGCGCCAGCCTCCGCGTGACCCTAATTAAGATTAAGTGGTTCAGAAACTTAATGAGAAGCGGTTTTGGGACCAAAAGGTTGCTGGTTTGATTCCTGAACAAGCAGGAAAAATGTGTGGCAGTGGTAAAGTGAGCTCTCCCACTGCCACACATTTGTGTGGGAGACCTTCCCTTTCTTGCCCTTGAGTAAGGAGCCCAACCCTCAGATGCTCTCTGGGCACCCCAATGTGTGTGGCAACCCACTGCTCCGAGTGTATGTGCTCACTTTTAATGGGTTACATGCAGAGGCAATAATTTCCCTTGCGAAATTATTACAGTATAGAGGGGGGAAAAAAAACCCCAAAAAAACAACCAAACAAAAAAGTATACAGTGGAGCAAAAAAGTATTTAGTCAGCCACCAATTGTGCAAGTTCTCACACTTAAATGATGAGACACAGTCCTCAATACTTTGTTATATACCCTTTGTTGGCAATGACGGAGGTCAAACGTTTCCTGTAAGTCTTCACAAGGTTTTCACACAATGTTGCTATTATTTTGGCCCATCCCTCCATGCAGACCTCCTCTAGAGCAGTGATGTTTGGGGGCTGTCGCTGGGCAACACAGACTTTCAACTTCCTCCAGTGAGTTTCTATGGGGTTGAGATCTGGAGACTGGCAAGGCCACTCCAGGACCTTGAAATGAAATTCTTACGAAGACACTCCTTCGTTGCCCGGGAGGTGTGTTTGGGATCATTGTCTTGCTGAAAGACCCAGCCATGTTTCATCTTCAATGCCCTTGCTGATGGAAGGTTTTCACTCAAAATCTCACATTACATGACTCCATTCATTCTTTCCTTTACACGGATCAGTCGTCCGGGTCCCTTTGCAGAAAAACAGCCCCAAAGCATGATGTTTCCACCCCAAGGCTTCACAGTAGGTATGGTGTTCTTTCGATGCTCAGCAATCTTTCTCCTCCAAACACAAAAGTGTTTTCACCAAAAAGTTCTATTTTGGTTTCATCTGACCATGTGACATTCTCCCAATCCTCTACTGGATAAGATAAGAAACTTTATCTTGATGATAATAAAAAATATATATTATAACTAATAACATACCTGTATACAATTCTGGTAATGTATTGCTTAGCACATCTGCTTGACAGCAAGAATGTCCTCAGTTTGAGCCCCATAGTCAGAGAAGTTATTTCTGTGTGGAGGTTGTATGCTAGTTTGGGTTTCCTCCGGGTACCCTGGCTTCCTCCCACAGTCCAAAGACATGCACATTAGGTTAATTGGCTGTTCCAAATTGGCCCAAGGTTTGAGTTTGTGTTGGCCCTGCAATGTTCTGGTGACTGGTTCAGGGTGTACCTAGTGGTGGATAAGATAAGATAAGCCCAGCCCCCGGCCTTCCTGTGACTCATGTGATTAAGAGGTTCAGTAAATAAGTGATGAGTGAGACTGTATATGATTCATGATTATATTTATTCATTCATTTATTTTCCAAACCGCTTAATCCTAATAGGATAGTGCTAACACACTCGATCACCCTCACACTTGGGTGCAATTTGGAACAGCCGGTCAGCCTGGTGTGCATGTCTTCGGACTGTGGGAGAAAAACGCAGAAAAATTATAAAAAATTATAAATATATATTATATTGCTGGGATTATAATACCATAAATTATTTACAGCACAGCAGCAGAGCCCTTCACTGCAGGAAAAAAACAATAAAGATGAAAAAGGGCATTAATATTTGCAAAAGATTAAATGTACATGAATGTCTCGAAGCCCATCTCAGAGTGCAGTTACTAGGGGACAGATAAAGAGGTCAAGTCAAGAGGTCCAGATTACCAACTGTTAGGAGGTTTTAGAATTTGGTACATTCGCAACCCTTCACCTCTTTACATGTCTGGGGGGGTATGGGCAATTTGAATCCCATGAGTGATGTCTCGAATGATTGTGTACTATTGTTTTTGGTAATCATGTTATGAGTAGCCTGGCTGAATATAACCACTTATTCAAAGACATAAAAACCCCAAACAAACAAACAAAAGACCCACAATACCACAATCATTTCTATGTAAAAATAGACTTCCTGCCTCTGCATGAAATGTGGTCAAATAATTATTAAAGGTACAATAGAATCTCTTAAGTCCTCATACCAGAAAGAAAATTCAATTGTATATAAAACATTTTTGTATTTTAATGATAGTAGCAAATACGCACAGCATAGGCATTGTTGGTTTCAGAGAACTAATACACACCTTTACTTGATTTTAAGGACAAGGGAACATTCAAACCATTGTGTATGTACCTCAAAGAGTTTTTCCTATCCTTCTCAAATTAATCATGCTTCATTATAGCTGCATCAAAACATTCATCTCTCAGCACTTTCTGAGCCAAAGTTCCAAAGAGAGTTTCATTAATGTACCTTTTTTCCTCCACAAAACCCACTGTCTACTTCCACAAAGCATCATCAGGACTTTTACAGCATTTTGCAGACCCCTTTATTCAGAGTGACTTACATTTTATACAACTGAGGGTTAAGGGTCTTGCTCAAGGGCCCAGCAGTGGTGATACAGGGGCTTGAACCCCCAACCTTTGGATCAGTAATCCAGAGAATTACCACTGAGCTACCACGTTTTACTCGCTCACGCACTCAGTCAACCCCTCTCGTTTGCCAAGATGCTTAATCCTACTACGCTCACGGGGAAGCTGAGCCAAGCTGAACCAGGCGAAGGCCTGGTACAGCGTGAACAGCTCACCAGACCATCACAGGGCAACACACACACACAAAACCACTCACACCTAAGGTCAATTTGAAATGATGTTACGATGTAGTGACTCAAACCCAGGACCTCTTGCTGTGAGGTGGACGTGCTAACCACTACACCACCATGTCTCCCACTAGGATGTTTAGCACCACAATAGTAAAATTAGTTGTGCTACTGAAAGAGAAGCCTGGTTCAAACCAGTAAATTTTGCTCTAGGAAACCCTCAGATATTACTCCCATTTTCACACCTTTATTTTTCAGTTCAGATACCAGTAGAGCACCAAAGTATAATCCAAAAATATGAAACAGTCCTTTAGTGCTCCCCCCCCCTCCACTAAAACCCTTATTCTAAGTGTCCCTGCTCACCGGCCTGTTTGGCTTTCATGGTGTTTCCGCACTTTGTTCTGATTGGTCACCTCTGGACAACTGAAAGCTTCCTGCTTAGTGCACTGGGAGGTAGACCGAGATACCACTGCGCATGAGGTTGGACAGCTAATCAGACGACCATGACGCACTAGTGTGAGAGTGTGAGAACTAGAGAACTACAAAACCCACTATCAGGCTTGTCGTGTGGTGTGCATGTGCCCGTGGTCATGGCACAGGTGTAGACCATCGGTGCAGCTTTTAGGAAGTATATTTAAACACTTATTGTGTCCTCGTTGCCAAGCCTTTATTTCTCTGGCTTGCTTTTATGCGTAGGACCTGTTTATTTTCTCTGTTCCTGTATTTTTTAGCCTAGCCTTGTTTATGAGCCCTATCTGCCTGATACCTGTGAGTTTAGTTTTGTCTATGGTATTCTGTTTGCCCAAACTCTCGACCCACTGCTTGTCTCGTTTGTATGTATTTGGACTGTGAGTTGGATACCTCTGGTTTATGAATAAACCCCTTTTATTATAAAAAGTTCTGCATCATGGCCACACAGCTGTGTTACACATGTTATTTGACACTCTGGTGTCACCTTACATGGATATTTTTTATTTTGGTTTTTACGGTATTCATCTCACAAGGGAAATTATTGCCTCTGTGTTTAACCCATCCAAACTGAGCACACACACACATGAACAGGGAGCACACACTCGGACACACACATTGGGGAGCCCGGAGAGCAGTTGGGGGGCTAGGTGCCTTGCTCAGGGGCACTTCAGCGATGAAGGTGGAGGAAGGGAAGGTGCAGCGCACTCCCTCATTTGCCAAACCATTTTATCCTTTATTAGAGTCACGGGGAGACCAGAGCCTATCTCAGCCAACACTAGGCGAAGGCTGGGTACACCTTGAACAACTCACCTGACCATCGCAGGTCAGCACACACACACACAACCATTCACACACACATCCACACAAACAGCAAATTAGCATAATGTGCATGTCTTTAAACTGTGGGAAGCACCCGGAGAAAACCCACTCAAGCAACTTTACATTAAAATGCTTAAGCCTGGGATTTGAACCCAGGACCTTCTTACTGTGAAGCAGACATGCTAACCACTATGCCATTGTGAGGCCCCATAATTAAATTAAATCTCATGCACCAAACGAGAGGTTTTTTGTATTAAAAATGTGTGTTATACTGGAAAAAGAACAGTTTAAATAAAGCACTAAAAGCCGAATATTTCCATGACATTCATTACCACTTATCTGTCAGGGTCACGTATGGTGCAGACAATCCCTGCTGATTTCAGGTGAGAAACAGGGTACACACTGGGCAAGTCACCAATCTATCACAGGGTAAGATAGTGCCAAACAACCATTCACACTCACATTTACACCTATGGGCAATTGCAGCTAGCTAGTTGTGCATATTTTTGGACTGTGGAAGGAAACCCCCTGGGGAGTGCATGCAAAGTCCACACAAGCCCAGCTGGCAAACAGGTTGGATCGCAGATTTACTAACCAGTGCACCACTGTGCCATCCTCTTATAAACAATATACTCTATGACCTTTATATATGTCCTAACTCTTATTTATCCTATTTTGTACTATCAGTGTCACATCATCACGGTTATATAACGCTGACATGCCAGAAGCACACTGTGCTGCAAAGCTTTCAAACATCAACCAGCCCCCAAAGAGTCAACACTCAACCCTAACCAAACTCTGTGTTATTTCACTTGGATGAAAAGTCATCATGACATTAAAAGAATATATATATATATTAAAATAAATAAGCGGGCGACACGGTGGCAAAGTGGTTAGCTCGTCTGCCTCACGGCAAGAAGGTCCTGGGTTCAATTTCCAGGCTCAGGTGCTTCCGTGTGAAGTTTGCATGCACGCTGTGCTTGCGTGGGTTTCCTCCGGGTACTCCGGTTTCCTCCCACAGTCCAAAAACATGCCCAGTAGGATAATTGGCTTTTCCAAATCGCTGCTAGGTGTGAGTGTGAGTGTGAATGGTTGTGTGTGTCTTGGCCCTGCGATGGCCTGGTGAGTTGTTCAGGGTGTACCCCGCCCGAGTCTGAGATGGGTGCCAGCCTCCTTGCGACCCTAATTAAGATTAAGCGTCTTAGAAAATGAATGAATGAATGAAAATTAAAAAGCTGTATGACATTGGCCGCCTGTTAGAAAAGGTTTTATGATGTTCATGCGTATTTGTAGCTGGTATTAAAGGCTTATAATGCTGCCATGTAGAGCATTTTTAATGAAAGTGCTACAAATTTCCCTAAAAGTTCTTCCAAAGAATATTGCCTTCAAATAAATAAAAAAAAGGCAAAGAGCAAGAGCTCATATTTTGAGCAGAAGGTTAATTTCACAGTGATTTGCACAATATCCAGACCCCATTACAAATGTCATGACGGCTGAAATCAAGAGATAGAAAAGCTTTTTTGGAAGCAACTCCTGTTTCATTTTGATTTCCGTCCAGTTGGCCGTTTTTCATTCTTGTAATTGTTGCCCAAAGGATAGAAGTCTGGATATGGAAGCTGTTCCTAGAAGCAACACACACTCCCCCAACACACACACACACACACACACACACACGATAAGTCAATCAGTACAGCCTGTCAGAAGAAGCTCCACCTGTCACAGCCTTCATCCATTGTCTGACCTTTGTGTAGTCAGCAGATCAATGGTTACGCACTGGTGGGATAATGAGATCAAGCAGAAAGCAAAGTGCCATGGAAAATGTTCAGGGAGGGAGACGCGCGTGACATGCATGAAACAAAGAACAGGCGTAAATGGAGGAGGAGAAGGTGAGTGTAATGGTGAATGGAGGTGGATTAATCAACAGGCAGGGTTATGGAAAGATAACACACACACACACACACACACACACACACACACACACACACACACACACACACTGTGTCCGCAGTACACTATACATGGAAGGTGCTGTGCTGAATGATGTGCTTGCAGGACAGACTGATAACGCTGTGTCCTTTAAAACATGCACTCCATTAGGCTCTCAATCACGTCTAGGGTTTCCTGTGGCCAGGGGAAAGGAGTGTGGATGACAGTAATTGTGTGTGTGTGTGTGTGTGTGTGTGTTTAAGGGGGGGTAGTGTGGAGAAAACAGGAGGAGGAAGGTAGAATAGAGGGAGGGAGGTAATAACTGAAATATAAGAGATCAGGAAATTAGGAAAATCATCTTGACTACAATCCCGAAGTGTATAATGCACCTGTTGACTCTAGCAGGAAAGGAAATGTTCAGTAAGCAGCAGCGCCTCCCTGATTCATTATGTATAAATGAGTCTTTGCTGAATTTGTAATTAGACTTATGAATAAAAACATAAGCAATAATGGAACGCTAAACAGCGCGTTTCAGCGGATAAGAAAAACAAAAACAAACAATTGGGCGACGGGCGGATAGCACGCCGTCTGTCATGCTAATGGCACTGTCCACTGATACAGGTCATCTTTTCATTTTTGAGAAACCTCAGTTATTATTAGTAACCGATACTGAGAGAGTTAAAGAAACAAAGGTTATTCTCGTAGCTCTGAGTGTACAGGTGGAGGTGAAAAGATGAAATGTGATCGGTACTAAGAACACTATTTATTTCAGCTTACTCTTAGCCATAGCTTCAGTTTGAAAATATAAACATGTCTTTGGACTGTGGGAGGAAACCGGAGCACCCAGAGGAAACCCACACAAGCACCAGAATAGCATGTAAACTCCACACGGAAACGCCCGAGCACGGGAAACTGGACCCAGGACCTTCTTGCTGTGAGGCGGACATGCTAACCACTTCACCACCATTAATTAAATTGATTTCTCTTTTAATTCAATACTAAATAAAGGTGGAAAGGCACAGCAAAATGGTTCCAATTATTTCTTCCTCGTCTTGTCTCACTGTAAAAAAAAAAAATAAGTGTGACAATATTTCAGGCACTGTATACTCCTGTCCCTGTCCCTCCTCAGACCATAGCCAGAGAGTCCCCAGTTGCCAGACTGCTTATTCATGGGGTGTGCTGTCTGAATGTTAATGAGATGTCTGCCCAGTGTGCTCTCTGCCCACTGCTGCCCCCTGTGGGGTCAATATAAAGGCATGATGGAGGAGCACACAGGAACAGGCTCTATTAGGCATGGCTGGGTCCGATCCTGACTCAGGACACCAGTTAATTTCCCATGGCACGTCCACCTGGAAAAGGTTATGTCATGGAAATCAGAAGACGATTAGAAAATAATAATAATTTACTTAGCTCGGATATTCCAAAGTGGAAGTGGGCAATGGAAGGAAGGCATGTCTGGTTTTATTTCTAGGTTGGAATAGGGTGCTAATGTCATGGGGAAAACATCTTTCCATACAGCCAGTTAGCAAAAAATACACAGTAGTTATTACTTGGTTCCTTAATGATAATTCTCGAACCAGCTCATTTTTTAAAGCGTTACTGGACATACTCGTGAATATAAGCTCTAGCTTTTCCACTGAATGTTTCTATAATAATCAAACACCCTCCACCTTCATCAACACATTTAAACACTCTTTTGAACATTACCACTGTTGGATAAACTCTGTTCTATTCTGTACTGTGCCCTGTTGTGGCTTGTCATTGAGCTAATCATCGTTTTTATGCAGTTATTTCCAGTATGACCTACGCGACACAATAATGAGGAGACATTCTTTGCAACCACAGATGAAAAAGACATCCCATGGTGCATGGCCTTGCTCTCTGCTTCAGGCATGCTGTTGTTTGCTCATCAGCATACTGCTATTAAAGCGGAGATATTTCTGCAAGGAAGACACATCAAAATAAACATGCACCCCATTACGGAACAAAAGAGTTTCTTTTCCCCCCTCGGGGTTCGCTGGCTTCAAACACTTGCCTCAGCTGCCAAAGTCTTTTTGTCTTACATTCGTTTTTAGGAATGTGATTTTCCCTTTTCAGAAGCAAAGCTGGAAACAGTAAACATCACACAATTTGCCACAACGGAAACGCAACAAACATGCAGTTAGGTCCGTAAGAATTTGGACACAGTCACGATTTTTTTTAATGTTTGCCTCTGTACACTCTGGCAATGGATGTGAAACGAAGCGGTCCAGACGGGAATAAAGACTTCCAGCAGTAATTTTGCAGTAATTTTATAAGAATTACCTTCGTTTATGCACGCTGTAGGGCGGCATGTTCTCCTCGTGCTTGTGTGGGTTTGTTCCGGGTACTCTGGTTTCCTCCCACAGTCCAAAAGCATGCACATGAGGCGGTTCCAAATCACCCCTAGATGCAAGTGTGAGTGTGAATTTAATTCAATTCAATTCAATTCAATTTTATTTGTATAGCGCTTTTTACAATTGACGTTGTCGCAAAGCAGCTTTACACAGTAAATTAAGTTGGGGAGGAATCTAAAAATGTTTTCTACAACCCTCTACACATGGTCGGGGCTTGGGGTGGGAGAAAAAAGAGAGGTTGTTAGGTGTTATTGTAGTAGTGTAATGATAAAAGAAGAATTTATCAGTGCTGGGTGCAAGCAGTGACTCCGGTATGACTAACTATGGCAGCATAACTAAAAAGAGAGAAACCAGAAGGGAGACAGACATGAGGGCACCCTGCAACGTTGGGCAATCAGCCACTCCACTGTCAATGGACCTGGGTGAGCATCAACGGACCTGGGTGAGCATGAATGGTTGTGTTGGTCCTGCGATGGCCTGGCGAGCTGTTCAAGGTGTACCCCGCCCTAGCCCAGAGTTAGCTGAGGATTAAGCAACTTAGATATCGAATGAATGACCGATGATTGTACACATAGTCCATCTATTTTCAAAGGCTCAAAAGTAAATGGACCACAGAATATAATTATTAATTATGGCCGTAATTTTTGTATTTTGATGCAAATCCTTAGCAGTCAGTGACTGCCTGAAGCCTGGAACCCATGGTCATCAGGAAATGCTAGGCCTTTAGTGTAACTGTCTTCAGTGCGCATGCGTTAACCAGCATGTACTCTTCCCGAACTTTTAAGGTTTTTTTCTAACTTACTTTAACTTTTTTCCTCTCGCCCTTATTTTTTATGATTGTTTATAAGTAGCTGCTTTTCAATATGTGGGTTGAGAGGTTTTTTTGCTTTTTATTGCTGCGGAATTTTTACTTTCATGGAGAGTTGGGACCGCAGCACAGCAACAACATGCCGCATTATTAATTTATTTTTGATTTTTGATTTTTTTTACACAATTTCCTCTGGGATCAATAAAGTATTGCTGCTCATTTTTGGGTCTTCTTTCAATATGTGAAGAGCATTCTCAGTTACCGTGACATTCTATTTCTTTGGCTTACGGAGGTTTTGGGTTGCTCTCAGTGTGTGTTTTGAGCCGGACCCTGTATAGAACCTGATAACCCACATGACCCCACGCACAAACATACATCTGTTTTTTCCTTAGCTGTTGAAAAAAGCCTCAGTGTAATTTTCTGAATAAGAGGAGACATGCGTATGGAGCCATCATAATCCTCAAATCCACGTCAGGTTGACTGATTACAAATTTACAGATGCATTCAGAGTAAGTACATTAAGAACATTAAGAGTTGTATTCAGATGTATTCTAATTTTTTATGAACGTGTGGGTTATCAGGTCCATGTATGGGGCTAGAGATAATTTTTTTTTCTGACCAGTAATCACAGTGAAACACCATGGAAAGTCAACTGTAATACAGGTATGATTATATTATGCTAAAAACCTCTAGGGTTTTATGGACTATCCCCACGTTATTATATGATTACATATACATATGATTTTTGGCAGACGTGGCCTGATTGCTAGAGAAGCGGGTTTGGTAGCTAAAGGTTGTTGATTCGATTCCCAAACCAAGAAAAAAATGTGTGGCGGGGAGTGAGCTGCGTCTTCCCTTCCTCCACCTTCACTAATGAAGTGCCCTTGAGCAAGGCACCTAACCCTTAACTGCTCTCCAGACGACGTTCTTCAGCAAGCAAGCCGAAGCGAGCTAAACCGATAGATCACCATCACCTAGAAACAGTGCAGCTACTAGTTCCTCTATATCCCAGTTTCAGGTTAGGGGCTATTATTCATTTGTACTCTGAAGTGCCTTCCTATTATTTTTGCAGCATTTGACAGAATCTGAATAGAAAGTATAGCACAGTACACTTCAGAATTCATCCACTTTCTTCTATTAGCAGTGACATCATGAATAATTATTAGTGACATGGTTCCACTGGCAGCCATGCATGCTCATGTCGACCAAGAATGACACATGATGTGGAGTTTAGAGCATCACAAGCCCCCATTTCCTCTTCATACTTTTCTTGTTCCATCATTCTGATACATGTTAATCTTAATATGATCTGTCTAAGCACTTCCAGAACGGTGGGCGTCTTTTTAGCAAAGTGTAATCCAGCCTTTCTTTCAGTGTATCCCTTCTTTTTGAAAATGAGCTGAAGTGATGGTTTCTGTTAGGCATGTTTATTTTTTAGCTTAATGATGGCCTCCTTTACTTGCGCTGACTTTTAGGGGCACATGTTAAATTCTCATATACAGCCGCCAGTTAAGAGTTGCTGAACTGGTGAAACCCGTCTTAGCCGACATTGAACGAAGGTAAGGTACACCCTGAACAGCTTGCCGGATCATCACAGGACCAACACACACATAACCATTTACATTCACACTTACACCTAAATGGCAAGTTGGAGCAGCCAGTTGGCCTAATGTGGATGTCTTTGGACTGTGAGAGGAAACCGTTGTACCCAGAGGAAACCCACCATGTGAGACTTGAACCCAGGACCTTCTTGCTGTGAGGGGAACATCCTAACTACTACACCACTGTGCCGCCCAACTTGGAATCAATTGTAGACATTCTATTTTTAAATATCTGTATTCAGATACATTGTGCTGTACTCAGTTCATTGTTGTATCATCTGGTTAAACGAATGAATATGGTATGTTTAAAATAAATGTATTAAATATATTTTGCCTATTTTAGAGTTTCTTTACATTCTGAGAGGAGTGTTTTTTAAAGTCGGAATTCACCACAGAGCTCCTGAGGGGTATAGTAGCCAGGAAGGACAGATTTGTCACATACCCTCTGAAGTGGTTCACATATGTGACCCGATCTGGCAAAATGAGTCGGAAGTCGCAGGTAGTGATTTCTAGATATCGGCCAATTTATATGAAACAGTGTAATTTTATAGATTTTTTTATTTTGGTAAATTTCAGTAGGAAATATACTATATTTTCACCTGCGAAAGCCATAACAAGGTAACTGAATGCTAAAATGCACAAAAACAGCGTTTTGTAGAAAACAACCACCGCTTACCTTGAGAAATACCAAAAACAAAGCAAAAAAAATTTTCAAATTGAACTCGCTTTTGTCTGCGTTTCGTCGGGGAAACCCCCATGACGCGCATATAAAAATAAACCTTGGACGTCCCTCTTTCTATTTTTTGGCATCTACAGTGACGTCACGTTAATTTTCAGCCAATCGCA
>JBCNYG010000021.1:23072110-23082338 GCA_039654305.1 Porochilus rendahli
ATTCTACACCACCTTTTTTGTCTAAAAGGGCTCCTATTTAAAACAAATAAATAATTACTTCTGTATAATTTTTTGGTAAAATGAATTGAACGATGCTTTTGTAGGCAACGAGAACCAAAAGATCATTCCGAAAAGAATATTGAGGTTAAAGTATCGATGATATACAAAAACACTGAACATACCAGTTTATCAGAAAAATTGAAAGGTGTTGAAAATTTCAATTGCATGAATGAACCTGGAACCATATGTTATAGTTTAGCGAGTGAAGAAATGAAAAAATACAGAGATGCAGTGATGATTATACACTTAACAAAATGAAGATTAATCAGAAAACAAGTACTATTCAAGCATTCGTTTCATGTAATATTGGGCTGAAGGAACCCTGAGCAGCTCTCCAGACCACTGCAGGGCCAACACACACACAAACAACCATTCACACTCACACCTAGCAGCAATTTAAAACAGCCAGGTAGCTTAATGTGCATGCCAGTTCTCACAGAAATGGCCTCGCTGAGCCCAGGACCCAAACCCAGGACCTTCTTGGTGTGAGGTGGACGTGCTAACCGCTACACCACTGTGCCGCTCTTACATCAAGATTCCCTAAAATTGTTTCATTAATTTTTTAGAAAGCATGTCCAGTACTTTAGCATGATGTTACAGAGGGGGGCGCGGGGAGATCCCACTCACAGAGCTTTACACACTTCTTCTATTTACATTTTTAGAAATGTTTTAATCAACGTCATACATGTTACACCACTGTACTCAATACCTACATTGGAAACCCCCTTCATATATGTTTTATTAAGATCTCCTTCACAGTATAAAGAAAGCTACACCGTGTAAACAATGCTATTTTTATTTTGTAAATAAAATGGGCCGCATTCATTTTTTCAGACATAAAAAAAAAATTCTTAAGAAATGTCCTTAAACCTCGATTTTGTTCGCAGCTGTGACTGGTAAAACCCCTTGTTCCAATGCCCCCTAAAGGACATAGGGGTGTGTATGCAGACAAATATTTATGAAGAGAGAAACAATGGTAAAGCTGTAAATCCATAGAAGGACTGGAATCTAACAGGGAGAAGAAATTAATTTCTTGTAAAATAGAAGCGCTGCTGCGATATTATATTCAGTTGAGTAAATACTGGAGAAGCAGACAAACCAAACAAAGGTGTTTGACCAGAAATCCAAGCCGAAGCCCAAATTTCCAAACACACATGTGACACGCTGCAACGGCGAGTGCTGTCCTATATGCACCTAGTCTGGTGTGTAAACCATTTTATCACTGGTTGTATTTTAAATACACTGCATTAGATATAAACAGTATTAAATTCATACTGTATTAAATTGATATACTGCAACCAAACACATACAGGGTGTAAAAATTTGATTAGAAGCTGTTAATGTTCAGGATCGAGGGATGTAATATACTGTCTGGCCTGTTGATTTATACTCATTAGGACTTATAATGTAATTTTCTACATTGACACTTTATTGTAAAGTCTGAATTTCTGTGTATTGTTTTATGTTAATTCTGTGTTGTTGAGAGTTTTCAAGGTTCCGGTTCACCTGTTGTAACATGGGGGTAATGCTTAGTACCCTTGCAATATAGGAGCTATACATAAGTTAATGCTTATGTAATAATTCGTAAAACACACAAGAATGCATCAGTAACGTTGGTCCAAACAAAACTACTATAGCTGTTGTGCTGGTAAGACGTGTATTGTGATGTTTTCTGTTTGCCTGCTAAGCTAGCACTTAATGAGTCATTTATTTTGTTTGGAGCTGCATATAAACATAACAGTGGGCTTATTGTAACATATCACTAGACTTTTCCATTGTATTTTATCCCCCAAAACAGATGTAATTTTAGTTGAATCTGCAGATGTTTTGCCCCATTTGCATATTCTCTGATTGGCTGCAGGAGCCAGTGACAGACCCTGCTGTGGTGTGTGTACGTGTGTATGTTGATTGTGACCTGTGGTACTTTCATAGGTGCGTTTAATGTAAAAGTATTTTGATATTGAAGTGTTTAAAATGTTTATGCACTTTTATTTGAGGTTTGCATTATAAGCAAAGTTTAATTACAGGAGATGAGTGGAGAAGATGCTTAAGCCTATGTTTACATGTGGTAGAAAGGGTGAAGCGTTTTGTCCCATTGAACATAAATCTTTTTTTTCTTTCTTGTAATAATTACTTTCAAATGAACAGTAGGGGACATGCATATAGTGACCACATTTCATTTTATTAATTTCAGTGGATTTAATGCACACATACACAAACCTGCTATAGCTATTGTGCTGGAGACAGAAACAGACCCTGCTCTAGTGTGTGAATGTGTGTATGCTGATTGTGCCCTGTGGTACTTTTCTAGAATAAATGTGCAGATCCAGATTCCTGGTGTGATTGATGTTCTTCATGCCTGTGAGCAACCATCTTACCGCTGCTACACAAAACTGGTGTCATGACTTGAATCCATTGGTTAGACACTGACGATCGCCGCTGTTCTGCAGTGTGCTTGTGACGTCTGGGATACCTTGTTGGTATACCTGTGGGTAATATTATTCGCCGAAGTGATTGCTACTTTCCTGTATATACAGACATTCAGAATAATTAATTAACTAAGAATAAGAATCATATTAGTACAAGTTGTAATTTCCCGTGAGATCTGTAAATCTGATTTTTTTTTGAGTGTTTATTCTATTTTTGTATGTTCATTCTTTTTGTGAAATACACCAGGCAGAGGCAAGAATACCTTTAATTTGTGTAGACCAGCTGTTCAGAGAGGCCAGGTTTTGTTTAACACAGTTGGAGTAATTCTCAGTAGGGCTGCAGTGTTAACTAGAGAGGAGCCCATAAAACCAGATGATTTTCCTTCACACCTCCACTTGAGCCTCTGTTTTCCACCCCTGATGCCAACCCTGAGAACCCCGCGCAGCAGCTATGTGACCTCATCAGTCAGTAAGGTGAATCAATAGCCACCCGTCTGCATGCCAATTGGCCCCTATTCACCCCACAGCAGTCTTCCTAGGCTAACCCAGCTAGAGTTGAAGAACAAGATGCAACCATTGACCTTTCCGAAGTGAGGCTGGTCATCAGATCTGATGTTAAGGAACCTCCCATGTATCGTGGTGGTGGAGATGATAAATACCTCATTCAGGAGTGGATTGATATGATGGATGAATACTTGCACAAGTGAGGTTTTTCAACCCATGAACAGAGAGATGACATTCTGAGTCACCTTCTTGGTAGAACAAAAGGTATTGTCAAAGTGGGATTGAAGAGCAGCTCATCTGGCACAGTTGTTAATGCTGAGACAACTTATAGTGTACAGAGACGCTATTTCAGCAAAGCCCCTGGTTCCTGTTTACCACTGGCCAACGTCTATGCCACAAGGCCAATGGCAAAGGAAACACCAGTAGATTAATGGATTAGGCTAAACGCAGCCGCGGAGGCAGCAGACAGGTACTTGAAGCACCAGGGAAGCAAGGGATAATATGGATGCAGAGATATGATGCTAATTAGAAATTGCACTGACCCCAGTCTTGCCTGTGTTTTCGAGTGTAAACCTACAAATAGGTGGTCTCTCACAGAGGTGCATGAGGCCATCAATAAACTTCAGAGAGAGTGCATATATAATGCAAATACTGCCAAAATGCATGTCCTACGAGTTGCCACAGGTGTGACAGCCATTAGCCCCCCTGAATCTGAAATTGATTGTGTCCAAGTGAAGCTGTTGCATCAGAACCAGGTGCTCTGGAGCGTGTGCTAAGTATGTTTGAGAAAGTGCTAGAGCGTACCAACCAGTCTGCCCACCAGTCCTCAGTTTCCTGTCAGCTCATTTCACCCCATGTCGGATTAGTGGTAACAGCTCTCACTCAACACGAACACACTGCATAAGAGAACGGAGATGTCTAAACTGCCTAGAATCAGAACATAGACAAAAAGTCTGCTCTGATGCCACTGCTAGTCAGCAGGGTAGCGGCTCACCTGATCAGGGAACTAAGTCACTCACACCTGTGAAGGGACAGTGTGGGTAACATGAACCCTCAATTCCAGTGAAGACATGCAATCTGTGTATGCAGAAAGCTTTAAATCTGCCCCACCTGGTGCTATTGTATTATTCCAGAACATAACCTAGCTCAAGAAATCTGACAGTCTGTTCTACACCGATGCTCAGGTGGAAGAAAAGATTTTATTATAAGCTTTACTAGACACAGGCTTCATGGCCTGCACCATTAGCAAAGAGGCTAAGCACCCTGACATTATGCTTGTTGGTTATGGTGGGACTCAAGTCAGGCCCAAATGCACCCATGGGATGGAAGTGTACAGATGTAAATTCACTGTGCCTGTTTTAGTACTCCCTGGGCAGAAAGATCAGTTGATTTTGGGCACAAATGCCATCAAATACCTCCAAAAGCTGGTTAAATATTATCCCCATTTCTGGCAAGTATTGAGCTACATCCTCACTAAACCCAAACTTGACACGTGTGCGCAAAGATGGGTAGCAAAGTTGTCACCATATAATCAAGTACATACCTGGTAGTATGAACACTGTTGATGATGCTTTGGGCAGGCGACCATTGAAACCCATGTCTGCCAGAGGCTCATAAAGTATATAAAACTTTTGGAGGAATTGCAGCAAGTCCATGAGGGTGTTGTTCAAGAAGTGTTCCCAGCTGGCACAAACCACCAGGGTTCCCCCTTTCACCAAGGAATTTGGAGTGTTGTTCTCTGACCAATGACAACGTATCTGCAGCAAATTGTCCCACTGGGTCAAAGCACCCTATCCATCTTTTCACTTCAGCATCTCCAGGACGAGCAGAGAAATTATGCCATGCTGTCGCAAGTCACCCCATTTGTCACTCACGGGAAACAACCTTTAAGGAAAGAGAGGGCTGGACTGTCATTAAGAGTGCTTAAAACTCTAAAATAAAAAAAAAAGCCAGAGACTGAAAATACTCAAAGGCATCCTGTACAGGGTGTGTAAGGGCTCACTAACTGTAAAGAAACACCATTAGTACATTGTACCCTCCATCATGGGCACCATGCAGGACACCACTGACCAAGGTGATGATGCCCATCAAGGTCAGGGTAGAACCATATACCCGGCATGACAGAGAGTCTTTAGGCCTGACATGGAGCATGATATAAGAGAGAACATGAAGACTTGCAAACGCTGTTGTCAGTAAGACCCTGGAGCCTGAGGGACGAGCTCTGCTTGAAAGTATCAGGACAGAAGCTCCTTGGAGCTTGTCTGCCTGGATTTCTAGTCCACAGGAGACTCCAAAGAAAGGAGTGTGAATGTGTTGGATCACTTCACTAAAATAGCCCATGCCTTCAAATATGACCAATCAGCAAGATTCCCACAAAGGATCCATTCAGACAAAGGTGCAAATTTCGAGAGCCAGAGGCACAGATATTGAGGAGGTTTTGGCAAACAAAGGTGGACATGGATACAATAATCTGGCTGACAAGTGGGAGTCTGCACTGTACACAGTTATCTCCAAAGACTCAAGGTGTCAAACGTACCGCATCAGAAACACCACCACCGGTCAAGAGAGAATTGTTCAAATTCAAATTCAAATTAAAATTTTATTTGTCACATGCAAAATCATACACAGCACAACATGTAATGAAATGCTTCTTATGACTGTCCTATATTTGAAGAAGAATAAAAACTAATAAGGACTTTTTTTTAATCAATAACTATTAGGAAAAAAAACATACAAACCCACCAATAGTTAGAAGTCAAATATAAATATAAAATATAAAATATAAATGTAGTGAGGAAAAATAATACGGTATGTAAAGTATCAGTGCAGTATGCACACAAAGATGTCCAATGAGTGTGGTTATTGTGTGTGCAGAGTAGTCCAAGATATACAGGAAGTGCAATTTGTGTGTGCAACAGTCAGCTGTTCTAATCAGACACCTGAACTACCTCAACTGGCTCCTCTCAACACGGAAGAGCAGCGGCTGCACTCCAATTTTCTCCCGTGTGGCCAAGCTTCCTACCCTATATATGAAGGTGAGTACCGCCACCCTGCAAAGGAAGCTCATTTCAGCAACTTGTATCCATGATCATGTTCTTTCGGTCACTACTCAAAGTTCATGACCATAGCTGAAGTTAGGGAGGTAAATCAACTGGTAAATTGACGGTGTTGAAATCTGGCTCAGCTCACTGTTCACCATGATGGACCGATACAAGCTCTGCTTTACAGCAGAGGTCGCACCGATCTGATCCGTTTCTTCATAAGAACAAATATTTACTATACGTGTCCATATTACTGCAATAAAGACACAATATTTGATAAACATATTAGAGCATCGATTGAACGGCCTGGTCTATCACAGAACAACGCAACACAAACATTCTCATCTAGGGCAGTTTTGTGAAATCAGACCAACTATCTATAGGTTTGTGACAGGAAAGTGCAGAACAAAGGGAAAGTCCACACAGCCATGAGTGGAACACACAGAGAAATGCCTCTCAGACAGTAATGTGAACAGACAGGGCTCCCGAGTGAGAGTCACTACCTGCTGTGCCACCGTCACACCCGGCATTGACAGCATGTATATTTTTGTTCAGGGATTGTTTGTGTTAACTAATGTATTCATTAATGCCAGTTAAGGGAAACCTAATGGGAAAATGAGTTTACAGGCTACCAATATACTGACCATATGTTTTAACATCATTTCTATGATAACCTTCACATTTATAAAAACACATCTCATTATTGTTGTTTTACATTAGTTCATCGCTGAAGAGACAGATTGTACTTTTATTCCAAGTTCTTTTTATAGTAGGATGAATCTGCACAATCATATAATATTAAGCACCAAGTTTATCCTAAACAGATCAGAACATAATGTGTGGATATTATTTTGGTTTATTATAGCATCAATCTAATCATTATAATAATCTGAAAACAAATAATGCATGTCAGTGTGGAAAAAAACTCATTAAGGGTCTGTCACTATAATTAGGATTAGCAAAAAATAAACCAGATACAGAGCAGATGTCATGTGTTTATTAACCCATTCTCACCAAATTTGCTCAAATTCCATTATTTCCACAGGGTTAAACAGAACACGAAATTAGTCATGCATTACTCATAAGTCACTTCCGGCTGGATGTGAGGGACGTCCGGACCTCACTACTTGGGCTGCTGCCCCCACACCCGACCCCAGATCAAATGGAAAATTATACTCACAAGTCACTTCTGTCTGGTGACTTTCCATACCATCATACCAATAGTATATTTTATCCATTATTAAAACACTCACTCACTCACTCACATCACTCATTTGCTGAACTGCTTAATCAAACTAGAGTCACGGGGAGGCTGGTGCCTATCTTAGCCGACACTGGGCGAATACGTGGCACACCCTGAACAGCTCACCAGAACATCACAGAGCCAACCTTTACACAACCATTCACACTCACACCTAAGGTCAATTTGAAACAGCCAGTTAGCCTATTGTGGACATCTTTGGACAGTTGGGGGAACTGGAGTACCCGGAGGAAACCCACGCAAGCACAGGAAGAACATGCCGCCTTGTTAAACCATGCTCAGAGATATATCATTTTACACTGAGAATCTCTCCTAGTATTAACTGTCATATGTATTAATCGTTAATAAGCATTCACTTCTAACACTCTATGCTTCTATGCTGCTAGTTGTACTAATAAATCTTTAGACAACACACACTCACTGCTATGTTGTGTTTGTTGTGTTGTACATTGTTTGTGCTTTGTTGTCAGTTTGCAATGTGTCTCTCCGAATTTATCATCTGCTTATTCACTGTTGTAACTTCCTTAACGGGCGGCACAGTGGTGTAGTGCTTTGCTCCAGTATTGGCGCAGACCAGCCTCCTAGGAATAAGTGGCTCAGCAAATGACTAAGTGAGAAAACTTCCTTTACATACCTTATGTCTCCCAATGTCCACCCACTTTATTAGGAACAACACTGACCTTAATGTTCTCAAACCTGATTTCATCAATTTCTGGTAATGTAACCTTAAACATCTGAATGCAAAGATGTAGACAGTTCACATGCATTTTCATGTCACATGCATGTGTGAATGTCATACTATAAATATTGTAGGGTTGCTAAGTAACCCCATTGCACCCACCGGGGCTTCATGAGCAAATTATTTGAAAAATAACCTGCAACTCACCCTCCATTACCTACAATTCAAAGACACATAGTCCAGAAGAGGGTATAGAACTGAATTTGGTTGTATGCTCCTCTAAAACAGGAAGATACTACTCAGTAAAATGGTGTGAAAGACTGTGGCGTGTGATCCATGAGTGCAGACGGAGCAAAGGATGCTTGCTCATCAGGAATACCATCAAAAAAGAAGCAGAACACCACCATGTGGTCATTAGTAGGTTCAGTCTCTATGTGAGTAACTGCTGCTTTATTAAAACAGTCATTTTAAATGTTTCTAACACACTCATCTAAAAAACTTAAATTCTACATAGTTAAACAACAATGAAGACACAATTTCAGACTAAGAAAAAGTATTGTACATTATTATTATTATTATGATGATGATGATGAAGATTATTATTATTATTATTATTCAGTGTTAAGCGGAAATTCAAGTAATCCAGAAATACTATGTGATCCCAAAATTACATATGGGTTCAGGTAAACTATTAAAAGGCTTCAGACTGATTACTAAAGCATACTTAAAGGAAATTGGTCTACCTTAGCCTTGCATGAGAACTGAACACATCAAATCACACCTATTTGACCATAGCACACACTAATCAGAGAAAATCATGTAGATTTCAACAGGTCACACAGAAATCGTGCTGAGTACATATGCGGTGCCCCATGTAAGATAGGCTCAGGCCCCCTTCCTTGTATGGTAAAGAATTATGAAGTGTATATTTCAATTTGACCTTACAAAAAGCACTCATTACCTCTGCCACATAGCGGAGGAGATTATGTTTTTTTTCACCAGTATCTGTTTGTTTGTTTTCCTCTTAACAGTATTATGCAATGACTACTAAACGCATTTGCGACAAACTTGGTGGAGGGTGGGGTATGGGCCTGGTAAAAACCTGGACAATTTTGGAGCTCGATTAATTAAAGGCTTTTACACAAGTATTTACTATTATTGTTTTTTTTTTTTTCTGTCAGCAGGATTATGCAAGAACAACTGATCGGATTTTCATCAGACTTGGTGGAGGGCTGGTGAAGGGATCTGAGAAGAACCCCTTAAATTTTGAAGGTAATCTGTACATAGAATCAGGTATTGAAAAAAATCCTGAAATCATGAAAAATTACTATTTTAATTGACATGGGCCAAAATGTTCATCCAACACTAGTGGGAGACATTTCATTAAGACTATGCCAGGTTACAATAATTCATTTGTGTTTGGTGGAGGTACCTTGCACTATGAGTGCACCTCTAGTTTAGTTAATTAAACATTTTGTTGATGTCAATGTGTAAATGTGTACATGTGCACCCAAGACTTAGGGTATTAAGTAAGGAGAGACTTTTTTTATATATTCTTGACCAATATCCTTCAAGGGTAAGCTTAGCTTAGTCATTATAAATGAGCAAAAGAAAATAATGTAAATAGGCAAGAAAATAATAACAAATAATAAAAAAAAATGTTTCTATCCCTTCTTTGTCCATTGTGACTGGTCAGTTGAATAAAAGATTGGTCAATTAGGGACAAAACTTACATGTGCCATATTATCCTAACAGTGATTATCTAATACAGTGATTCTTATAGTACCTGACTGTACTGAAGCAGAACCAGTCGAGTATCCATATGCCCTCCTAAAACTCAGTGTGGGTTTCCCACAGGCACTCTTGGCAGGCAGACGTAAGCTTGAGCATACTGATTCACATCCACTGGGTTGCCATCCAATCTAATGTCTTCCAGAGCTTTGCGTACATAGCTTAGTTCATGACTGTTGCAGAACGTGTCTTCATTCAAGCTCTGGATGTTGTTGTTCTAAAAGAGGATAGAGGAGAGGAGAGTGATTAGTCAGCCATATAATGCAACAAAATATACAGGAAATTATACAGCGTTTTGCATGCAAATTGCAGCAAGATATATTTATTTGCATTTGTAGTATATACAGCTATGGATTTAAAAAATATATATATTATTTTAGTACTACTACTACTACTACTACTACTACTACTACTACTACTAATAATAATAATAATAATAACAATAATAATAATAATAATAATA
>JBCNYG010000021.1:23128187-23140396 GCA_039654305.1 Porochilus rendahli
CCTAGGGGTGATTTGGAACAGCCAATTAGCCTACTGTGCATGTTTTTGGGCTGTGGGAGGAAACCGGAGTACCCGGAAGAAACCCACGCAAGCAGGTAGAAAATGCAAACTCCACACAGAAACACCAGAGCTGAGCTTGGGACTCAAACCCAGGACCTTCTTGCTGTGATACGGACATGCTGGCCACTGCGCCACCGTGCCGCCCCAAGTAAGATAATAATAAATGATTGTACTCGAAGTTTGCCTTATCAAGGTTAGCACAGGTAAAGCAGTGCTTAAAATTAAAAAAAAAATATATATATATATATATGTGTGTGGTATAAGGGAAAAATGACTACAATTTGATCCCTACAGACCTGTTTGTGGTTGCATATATATTATACCTATATTATACTCTTTTGTTTTAGTTTGCTTTCCTTGTGTTTCTGTGTAGAAGATAGGAAAGCTTTGAATGAGCCCCGGACCTTTTTTCTGTGAGGTGGACGTGCTCACCACTACCCCACCCATTATACACCATTAATATAATTTTTAAAAAATTTACATTTTCTTTTATTGTATACACCGCCATAGGGTACAAACCACGCACTCACTTAAAGAGAAGTACAAAGCCGTAACTCTCCACGAGCATGCCTATCCGTGGCCATCGGAGCAGCACTAAAGCCACACCACCCAGAAAGAAGGAGGAGGCTCTAAACTTGTGCCTTTGGAAGAAAAAGTGTGCTGTTCTCTTCAGCCCAATGATGAAGGCCAGACCAGTCAGGAACAAGATCTGAAAAACATGGCAAGAAAAGTCACTGTTTGTGTGTTTGGTGATACACCACAAGGTGCACTCACACAATACTCATCATGATCGAATATATTTTAATGTTACATCGGAGGACATCAGTAATCAGGATTCTGGGAAAAACTGTGAGTGTTGAAAAATTTGGGCGGTATGGTGGCATTGGGATTAGCCCGTCCGCCTCCCAGCAAAAACGTCCAGGGTTTGAGTCCCAAGCTGGGCTATTCTGTGTGGAGCCTGTATGTTCTCCCCGTGCTTGTGTAGGTTTTCTCTGAGTGCTCCAGTTTCCTCCCACAGTCCAAAGACATAGAACTTAGCACATTAGGCTAACTGGCTGTTCCAAATTGCCCCTAGGTGTGAGTTCAAGTGTGAACGGGGCTCGGTAGATGTTGCTAAAATGAATAGTTCCATTGACATCCTGTCTCGGGGACTATTCCGCAACGTCTGAACCTTCCGTGCAGAATCGTTCATTAGTGAAGCGATCACAGACAGAGGATTAAAAAACGATAAAGATAGCAAACGAATTAGATCACGCTATTCCTGCTTCACGCACTTGCCAAACCACTTACTCCCACCTGGTTTGGAGGGAAGCTGATGCCTATCTCAGCTAACACTCAACGAAGGTGGGGGGTACACCCTGAACACCTCATCAGACCATTGCAGGGGCAACCCACACACAACTATTCACACTCATCCCACCTAGAGTCAACTTGGAACAGCCAATTAGCCTAATGTACATGTTTTTGGATTTTGGGAGGAAACTGGAGTGCCTGGAGGAAACCTACCCAAGCACATAGAGAATACGCAAATTCCACACAGAAACGCTCCAAGCCCAAGACTTGGTCGTAGAACCTTCGTACTGTGAGGCAGATGTGCTGACCACTACACCAACATGCTGCCCTATTCCTGTTTAATATGCAGTTTAATATGTTTAATATGTTCCTGAGTCCTGGAGGCGGCATATACCAACCACACACTACAGCTTTTAAAGTCTGACATCCTCTTACATCTATCAACACTGAACCATTATTCACAGACTATTATTGGTCTCGGAGTCTTTATTTGCAAGACTGAAACTAAATTCCTTTTCAGATTATATCCCATCATGCTCCTGGTGGAAATTTGGAAGAGAAAGTGTTGATGTACAAGTAACACACACAATGGAACGGTTTGTTCCACGTCTCGACCAGTTTCTAAATTTTGCAGATGTTCCTCCACATGTGACGTCCTGTTTGGTGCTGGAAAGAGATGACCTATTGGTTTATCGCTGTGTCCACTTCACTATCTGCATGAGCCAAGAAGGAAAACAGTCAATTTTCTCCGCGTATTAGAAGTAGGAAAACACTGATTCCAGGCAGCTATCCTGCTCATTTTACACCAAACATTGGCACCAAAATGACGCGCCCGTTCCAAGAAGGCAAGATAATGGAAATAATAACAGTACACAGCTATTAAATTAACAAATCAGATATAAAATTATGATCTGCTGAGTAAAGTAAACTAGGCACACCTACACTTAATACTACATTACATTTAAACACATCACACTGGCGCCTACTTGTTTACATGAACGCATGGTACATATGTGCATATATCGATATCCATTTCTTCCACAACGCTTCTACAGCAACTGTGGTTTACATCACTCCCACCCCGCTGTCCGCAGTACTATAGCATTCCCCTGATTATTTCTCCATGAAGAAGGTTTTTATAACGTTGGCATGTTGTAATGGGTATACTATGTATCTGTTTATAATAATAACAAGACTGCATAACCGGAGGAACGATTTTGCACATGCAGCTGGGCAGCAAAACACCACTGGAAAGTGGAAAAGTGTGATATCATCCATTATGAAATAAAGGAATGTGTCCATGATTTCAAACGACGTAACAAGATGGTGATGCTACTAATATCATGGCAGCAGGTGCAGGGGTTGTTAACATGCACCTACAGGAGTAAGCAAATAGTTTCAGAAAGACCATGTGGCCGACCCATTTTATTTCAAAGAGACACCACTGTATTTCATTCAGTCGCTCACTCTCACTCATTAGCCGAACCACTCAATCCTACTAAAGTCAACACTGGGCGAAGGTGTGGTACACCCTGAACAGCTCACCAGACCATCACAGGGCAAAACAAACACTCACACTTACACCTAGTGCCAATTAGCCTAATTTAATTTAATGTTTTTGGACAAGCACAGGGAAAACATGCAGACTCAAAAGTCTGGGACTCAAACCTAGGACCTTCTTGCTGTACGGCGGACGTGCTAATCACTATGTCACTGCACTGCCCGTCGTATTTCACATTAATTTAATACACATGGGAAGTGAATCAGTGCCTTTAAAGGTCCCTTTTTAAAAAAACACATGTTTCAACTTGTCTTACTTCCATGTGACAGAAATGTTAAGTCTGAGGCTTAAATAAAAAAGAAAAAGTACTCACGTTACCAAATGCCAGCAAGACAGAGTCAAAGTACAGCAACACCCCAAACATCAGGAAGAATATTCCAAAGCCTGACAAACCCACGCCAATCTCTATAGCAACATCAGGAAAAATAGGGAAAAACTCTGTTCCAACTTCTTTCACTCTGAACTGTCAGTTTTCTTCCATTATTTTATTTTCTACACATGTGAGGAAGGAGTGTGATGGTAGAACTCTCAGGGATTAACTGAGATACAAACTGCTTGAAGTTAAAAAGTTGATATGATTTACACCAATTTTATTTTTACTTCATTCGAAAGTAACTGTCAAAACATTGCTTAAAAATAAATATAAATAAAAATATTTAAAACTATGTCTTTATTTGCCATAACACGTACGTTGTTCGCATAATGTTATCATAAAATATATACTTCTATAAAGAGAAATTCTACTTGAACTGAATTGGACAGTATGTACAGTACTAATGTCACAGTACCCACGACGTGTAGACCCTCTCCAAAACTTATGAACGTAATCAATGGCACTTACTCTGAAACTCTGAGATTTCAATCATGCTGCTCTCCACTCGTCACTTCCCTGATTGATTTGCTCACCTCTCACGTCCTCAGTGCCCCGTACATGTGTCTCTCATGTAAGTGTGACCTTTGAACTCTGATGTCAAACAAAATGTACTAATCATTAACCAGACCAAGAAGAAGAATGACGTAAATGAATGGAACAAATGAAGAACTGGATGAGTGTCATGGACTTAAACGTCAGCTGGTTAATATAGCAAGACACACTCACACATTCATTGCTAATTACATCCTTTCCATTTGGGATTATCCTGTGCTTCTATTAACACAAAAACTATTATGACTATTGCTAATAGACTACAGTTAATTTTCTTTTAAAAGCAAGCGTACCGAAAGTGCCCCAAAAGGAAGACTGTAATGCCATTATGCCTTTTTGGAAGAGAGCCATCTCCCGACCACAGCCCTCCGTAGACACAGCAGCAATAAACTCCTGGTTAAATGTCACTATCAGTATCATTTGTTAAGAGTTTGGTTAGTTTCCTGAGGCTTTTGATTGAAACGTCTCTGCATGGTGCATTACAGCCAATTAACGAGGACAAAATAGAGCAACACGGAATTAAAAAAGAAAAAAAGAGAGAGAGATGGCAGAAACAACTCATTTACAGAAAGCTTTTGCTGAGCTTGGTCACGGTCGAGGTTTGGGAGGCTCATATTCAGGATTTCAGATATTTACTATTTACAGCCAGCTCTGTAATTGCTGGCACCCTTTAGGAGAATGGGTAGAAGTGATTGTATGAGAAAACGTTACAGGAAATGGAAAACACAGAATAAATAAAAAGGAAACTTCCCACGACAGAATCATTTCAGAATTGCACAGTTTAGCTGATTATAAAGTTTCAGGATCGAACTTAGAGTCACCTCCATAATTATAAGCTGTTAGTTGGAACTGTTGTATAGAAACCCTCTCGGAAGACAAGACACAAAATACAACACCCAAACAAAAGCCATATCATACGACCTAAAATAGTTTCATATTTATTGTTTGAAGAAATGCTAAGCTACTATAAAACGATACGCAGAAAATAACACTTATTGCGCCTTGCATGGTGGTGCATGGAGGTCAGCGCCGTGGTTAATCCTCTTCGCAGCAAGAAGATCCTGGGATGTAGTGTGTGAGGACTACAACCCAGAATCTTCTTGTTGCTAGTTCGTCTAAATACCAGTTTTTAGCGGAGCTCCCAAGTGGAGCCCCATAGCCATAAAACATGACATTAATGGTTGTCCTGCTCCCTGTCTGTGCGTGCCCACCACGGGAAACCCAACAAGGTTGCTGTTGATGCTGGTTGGCTGTTATATATCACTGACTTGAGATTCATCATTAATAAAAAAAAACAGCTCATACACCACCACTCAGACTCACACAGGATAAACAACACACAGTCTAACTCAGGTAGGCTGACAGAAAATGAATGTCCATGAAAATTAGGTATCAGAACCTTCCTTGCAGAACATGAACCAGTTCAATGGATAATTATCAAAAAAGAAAGTTGATACAAATAAAAGTAAAACTCAGCTAGTGAAATGAAATGTGCAAACTTTCAGGAAGTTTATAATCTTTACAGTGCTGAGCACTTATCCATCACACTGGTTACAGCCAGCATTATAAATAAAAATAATATATAATAAAATTGGATTGAAAGACAAACAGTTACTCACTCAGTCACTCATTTCATGAATCGTTAAATCTTACCAGAGTCATGGGAAGGCTGGAGCCTATCTCAGCCAACACTTGCTAGAGGCGGGGTACACCCTAAACAGCTCACCAAACCATTGTAGGTCCAACACACACACAGCCATTCACATTCATGTTTACACCTAAGGACGATTTGAAACAGCCAGTTAGGCTGATGTGCATGTTTTTGGACTGTGGGAGGAAACCAGAAGAAACCCACAAGAGCATGTGATTCGAACCCAGAACATTCTTGCTGTGAGGTGGACATGCTAACCAATACTGTGGGACTCACAGCAAGAAGGTTCTGGGTTCAATTCTCAGGCTCAAAAGTTTCTGTGTGGTGTTTGCATGTTCTCCGGGTACTCTGGTTTCCTCCCACAGTCCAAAGATATGCACATTAGGCTAACTAGCTGTTTCAAATTGCGCCTAAGTGAAAATGTGAGTGTGAATGGTTGTTTGAGTGTCTGCCCTGTGATCGACTGGCGAGATGTTGAGGGTGTACCCTGCTGTTGCCCAGTGTTGGCTGAGATGGGCTCCAGCCTCCCTGTGACCCAAATAGGAATAAACGGCTCAGCAAATGAGTGAGATGAGAGCATTTTATTATATATTCACAATTCTGCTGTTCTTTCTCTGCTCAGATGTTTGTAGCCTAATTTCAGATTATTTTGAACTGAAAAAAAACATCCAAACATCTTTCTTCTTCCATTTGTAAATGGAAATAGTGATGAAATCTTGACCACACCACCTGCTCTTCATATACAACCCTGGAAATATTTCACTATTTAGAGCATTAGTGATGTGTTTGTATTGAAGTATGTCCAGGGAATTGTTTTTGGCTGTAGGTTTTGGGGGGGGTGGGGGGGGTGGTTTGCTTCCGTGTAATATTTCCCGTACACTTGCGTCCATTATATAGAATGAACAATATTAATATCCAGCAGTTCAGATGCTTCACTGTTTCATCATTACTCTGTCACGTGCAACCTCATGAAAGGACACGGGTGCTCAGTGAAAGGTCAGGTAATCAAAAATTATATAAATTACATGCTGTGGTTTTTAGAGTCATTAGAGTGTAATCATTTAATCATCTCTCTATCATCGTGACCATAATGCTCAGTGATGAGGAACTGCATTTCATGAGAACCGTATTTAATGATGCACTACGTTTACAAAGACTTGTAGAACTGATGCCGAGTTACATTTAACTGTTCTAGCAGGTTGTTTCAGCCCAAACCACTACTATGGCACTTCTACATGTCTATATCTCTATTAAAAAGTGATCAGACAAAAAAATAATAAAACATTTGGTGTTGATTTGTCAACTTTGCCTGTTATTGGTGCCTACCTGATAAAATTCAGCAGCCTCAAGCATATACGGCCTATAGCCTCACACTGCCAGATGTGCTAAAAACTGTATTTACAAAGCACAATAAAAAGTTATTTAACTCATTATACTTTCAGTGAAGTTGAATGCTGAGTGTAGAGCGGATTTTTGTTCGCACTTTGTTTTCAACCTCCTTCAAATAGGCTGCTAGAGGGCACGGAGTCACTAATATAGCCTAAAAGCGCCCTCTGGTGGACGTTAGATTACAATACACACCTCTAAGGCTAAATGACTGTAGACCTTTTGGGTCTTTACTTACTATTAGACAGTCGATTCAAGGTTGCCATTAATGGAAATATGGGGCGGCACAGTGATGGAGTGGTTAGCACATCTGCCTTAAAGCAAGACAGTTCTGGGCATGAGTCCAGGGAGGTTCTGCGTGGAGTTTGCATGTTGGGTGGTTAAGGCACTGGGTTACTGATAAGAATGTCGAGGGTTTAATCTTCAATACCACATGGGACTTTATTTGGACGCTTTAGCACGGACCCTAAAACTTAACTGCACAGTTTAAAAAGATTTTTTAAAAATTACAAAAATAAATAAAAATCATTTCTGCAAAATGCCATTAATGTAAATATGAAACTTATACTTACTTATTTAATCAAATCAATTCTCAGTCAATCATAGTAAACATCTCCCCAGGTCATGGGGAGACTGGAACTGCCAGCGGACAGTGGAGTGGCTGATTGCGTCATGTCACTGGGTGCCCTCATATCATCCTTCTGGTTCACTCTTTTAAGCTATGATGTCACTCAGTCATGCCAGAGTCCCTGCTTTTACTAAGCACTAATCAACTCTCTTCTTTAGCCATACAACTGTTATGTATACCTCTTTCTCTGTGTGTGTGTTTTGTTGAGGTACACATGCTACTTCTAATACTTCTGCTCTGTCAATCTTGTGATCAGTCCTGATGTGCTACCTATCATTGATGTTTTGATCTTAGAAGCCCCTCACTCCTGCTGCTAATGATCCATGTGGACCTTAATCTACACTCAGAAACCGTGAAGATGACTTTTCACCGCTGGTGATGAAACCTTTTTACCGAAATGATTTAGGACTATAATTCCATTTTAATTATAAGGTAAACAACTGGACTTCATGTTAAACTCTAGTGAGGTTTCTGCTACATGGTTTGCATTTGTATCTGGTTTCGCTCAAGCGAGGATGGGTTTCCCTTTTCAGTCTGGTTCCTCCCAAGGTTTCTTCCTCGTGTTGACTGAGGGAGTTTTTCCTTACCATCGCCACAGGCTTGCTCATTATGGATGTGTAGGCTAAATTGAGAATTGTTCTTTTTTTTTTTTAAGTTTTATTATGTAAAGCTGCTTGTTAATTGTAAAAAGAGCTACACTGTTAAAACCGAATTGAAATATTATATAATGTAGTATAAAGTGAATTGAAATAAATTGCATGAAACATGAGGATGTCATGCAAACTCCATACTGAAACGCCCTCACCGAGCACGGGACTCAACCCCAGGCTCTTCTTGTAGTGAGGCGGACGTTCTGATCACTATGCCACTGTCTAACCCACAGAAATAGAGTACATAGACAAGGCTTACTTCCAGTGTAAACATACCTTTAAAAAAGGATGAACAAACACACAAACGCAGAACGACTTTTAAATACATTCACTTTATTGCATGAGGGCATTTCTAAAGCAAGCATATTGACTGTATGGATTTGCATAGTTCAAGCATTCTTCTGTATTTTACTCAAAGTAGCAACAGTAATTGTTAGGCAGATTATATTTGGTTTGAAAATATGTACAGAGACCAATGTTTAGTCCTTTATCGCCTCATTTGCTACATTTTTAAATTCAAATATTAGATACCTCTGCTCTGGCTGTTTTTGTGATTCCTGACACGTTTCGTCCTGTTACATAAAAAATAAAGTTCTTAAAAATCATCTTTAACTAAGGCGTCTAAAACAATGCTTCAGAGTAACAAAATAAAGATATGTCAGCCTTGAACCTGCTGTGAAAAATGCAAAACACTCTTATTTCCCTGTTAGAAATGTAGCAGAGCAGACTTCATCTTATTCATTAAATATCCATGTGCTTAGAAAAATACGTACTGCATTTGGATGGCATTATCGTCCCTTTCTTTGAAATAATAAAAAATAGAAGTTCTGTTTGGGGTTTTTTTTTTCTTTTTTCCTTTCTTTTATGAAATTGCTCCAATTCTGGGTCATTAAATCCCGTTCATCTCGGGTTCTGGTTAAAAACGCATCCTTTATGCGCGGCATGTTCGAATGAGTTCAAACGAGAAAGAGAAAGACAAAATCTACATGAAATAACGAGAGTTAAAATGCAAACGTCTCGGATTTAACGCTAGCTGTGACTTATCTAGTTTATTCATATATATTAAAAAAAGAAAAGAAGCTGATGGCTTAATGATTTGCACCTCGTTCCTGGTTCAACCGTGTCTGTATGATTAAGTATCAAAACAGAAAATAAAGGACATGAAGAGTTTGGCAAATCATTCGACACACTATAATCTAGCTGCTTTTTCTCCTCGTCAGTTTTCGCCAGTGATACAAAAATACTCTTTAATTATCTGTCAAACAGGTTCCATATTTACACAACAGACATGTTTACCTCAACACACAAAGACAAACAAGATACCCAATGGCACAGTGTTACACTACTGGGCTCCATATTCACAGGGGTTTCGTGGGCTGTAATTTCCACACAAGTTACATGTTGAGATGCAAGCTGCTGCCCCCCCCCACCCCACCCCACCCCGCCACCACCACAACACACTGTGTAACTAGCAGACTTACAGTTCTAAGGGCACTTTTTCAACAGTAACTCTATAGCCTACTAATTATAATTACCTCACACAGACATTTTAGATCCCACCTTCGGTAACGAAAATACTAGAACTGAAGCATTATAAAGATCCACATGGCTTTGAGTACAATTTAAATTAATAGAATATAATTATAGATATATTTCCTGTCTATGGATATTCCGTATATGATGTGTTTACCAATACATAAGGAACCTGTGGTGCAAATTGAACTCTAAGGTCCCGGACTGTTGGTGTTGTGTTTGGGATCCAGTGTTCCCATCAAGCCCTATAATTTAGCACAAAGTAAAGAAAAGGAGGATTCGTGGAGTCACAGTGAGTCTAGATCTCCGTTAAAAAAGAGGAAATGAAGGGGATAAGGAAAGAAGTGCCCATGCAAGTGCTTCACACCCACTGGACTCTGGTTCATCTGCCTGCTGCTCGAGGACGCGTTTCACTGTAGACAGGACGAGGCATCAGTCACTGGATGAGTCTGAAATGCAGGGCTTGATGTAAAGTGTTTGTAAAGTTAGCCCTCAGTCTGTCTGTGGTCAAGTACTGATGGGCTGATTTGGTGAACTTCCTGTCGTCCTTGATCCGGGTCCTGCAGTTCCTGTCTGAATTCCAGGGCTTCCACTTGCTGTGACGCTGTATCTGACTCCTGTCCGTCTTGTCTCCTGTCCCATCGCTTTTTCTACCATAACACTGTATCTTGTTACTCGTCTCTGTTCCTCGGCCATCACTCTGCTACTGACATACTTGTATCTTCAGCTGTGTCTGGCCAGTCTTTTCAGGATTAGCATAACGCACCCCGCGGGCATTACGCAGTACATCGTTTCTGTAAACATATCTCACGTTCTGGCTAGTTTGCAGCTTTCATTATGTTACAATTTACAATGTTGCTGTTTGCATCCTACGATCTCGCCATTTAATTCCACTATGGAGGGGCTTAAAAGTGGGAGAAGCATGTGATCGAGCTCGAGAGGCCCACCGGGTGGATGTTACGGCATCGTTGTAGAGACTTCAGAATACACCCTCGGATCTTTAACTTGCAAACGTTTTGTCGTATTCCCTCCTCCGTTTGTGTCAGTGACTCAGATAAATACACAGTTTGGGGGAGCTGGGCCAGTGTAGGTGTGGGGCTTTTTTTTTTTTGCACATCTTGTGTTTGGCATTCTCAGAAAGGTTCACCATCGAACTTGACAGCAGCCAGCGCTTGAGCTGAAAAAAAGATGAGGGAAAGAAAATGTAACACTGAGAATCACAATCCAAAATAAATGTTTGCATTAAGGCAACAATCAGATGCTGTGGCATGAGCTAGGGCCTGATTATCATGCCAGACAGGCTGGTAAGCGGTTTTGAGAAACTGCTGAGCTACTGGGATTTTCACACACGGCATCTCTAGCGTTGATATCGAATGGTGTGAAAAGGAAAAATGCTTCAGTGAGCAGGCATGATGAGAAAGGTCAGACGAGAACAGCCAGATTGGTTCCGACCGACAGGAAGAATACGGTGACTCAAATAAGCACTCTGCAGCAGAGTAGAGCGAAAAGCAGCTGCACCAGAAGGGCTTCAGCATCAGAAGTGCACGCACACTGCACACAAACACATGTTTTTTAAGAGACAAGTGTGGAAAGCAGTTTCTGAAATACTCAAACCAATTCATCTCCTATCGACAATCATGCCACCGTCAAAGTCACTGAGGTCATACTTTTCCTGAGAAAAATACACACACACACACACACACACGCACACACACACACACACACACACACACCTTGATTTTATTAGGAACACCTGCACATTACTACAGCGATCTAATCGACCAATCATGTGGTAGCAACAACTGATGTTCTTGTATTGAATTGTTTAAGTAACACCAGAACTTAAACAGTGCAGTCTCTGTGATTGCCTGTGTGACCTTTGACCTCTCTATGGTATGGTTGTCGGCACCAGATGGGCTGGATTTGATACAGACTTCTACAGCCTTCTTGTCAGCACAGGCCTGACCAGTTATTCTTCTCTTTTTACCAACACGGTGTTTCAGTCTGCAGACCCTCCACTTACACGATGTTTTTTTGTTTTTTTCACCATTCTGTGCAAAGTCTAGTACGGAGCCCTGAAGGGACATAGCTAAAAATAAAAAAATAAAGGTTAGGTTTCTCGAGAAAAGGGACATGGGGAAAAAAAGGATAGGTTTCTCGTCCAAACGAGAAAGTATCACGTGAGCACGACAAACCATCGCATGCGCACAAGAGAAAGTGTTGCATGCGCACATGATGTCTGGGAGACCATACACTGCATATAGGTTTGTGTTTGTGTGTGAAAGTGTGTAACAGGAGTTAGTGCGGCTATATTTTAACCTGGGACTTCATTATAATGACATTGCTGTTTTACTTGCAAGTCGTCACAGTCATGTTTCTCTGAAAGACATTTAAAACGAATCTTCAAGTCTTGTAGTCTGTTTTGGATCGCGTAGTTCAGGAAAGAGAATAAGTCGACCTCTGCAGCCATTCTTTGAGGTTAATGATCTTAATGAGCCTAGGAGCATACGCACAGGAAGCAC
>JBCNYG010000021.1:23237654-23249736 GCA_039654305.1 Porochilus rendahli
ATGGCCCTGCGATGGCCTGGCGAGCTGTCCAGGGTGTACCCCGCCCTCGCCCAGAGTCGGCTGAGATGGGCGCCCGCGACCCTAATTTGGAATAAGCGGTTCGGAAAATGAATGAATGAAATATAAAGTACCCCAGTCGTGACCAGGCAATTAATAGGAATAAACTTATGACTGCTGTAAAAGCATTTCTCGTGTTCATCTTAAGGAATGTGTTCTTTTTATTCCATGAGCCTTCTATCTGACTGCGTGCCCGCATGAAATTAAAAACCTCTTGTACACCTTTGCTCTCAATCTGACACCATGTGTCCTTCCTGAGAAGAAAAACAGAAAGTTATTTTTATAAATCTTTTTTGCATTGTGTTCATATTTTAAAACATACAACGCATACTACTCAGGAACATTGCAATCTGATTGGACATAATCCCAAGTGGATAATGCTGGAATTAAAATGGTTAATAAAACACTCCTGGTTTTATTAGGCTACAAATGTTATGACAACTACCAGCCACGAGGAATGACAAAACAGGCTTTATTAAATAAACAACTAAACACGGGCTCCGCGAGCCACAAAACACCAGACAACTCAAACACGGGGAAAATATTAAAGGAAACCTGCCACGAGGAGCGAACCAGAACAAAAGCAATGCAGAGAATGTCCAGAGAGTCCAACAGAACTTCAGAAGAAGTAGCACGGGTGGAGAACGCGGGAGTCAGCCACACAGTTAGGAGTAGCGGTGAAACGCAGTTATCTCCAGACAAGACTCGACATCGGAGTGTGTCTCGCAGGGGTTTTTAAGGAGGAGACAATCAGTGCCAATGATGAGGCGCACGTGACGACAATCAGAACTCGGGAAGGTATGCTCGCGGAGTGTGAAAGTCAGGGAGAGAGTTCAACCTGGCCGATCATTTACCTCATGCTTGGTGGGTGGTCCATTTCGGTGATTATTCAGCAACATCCACCCCACCCTTAGCCAGTGTAATCTGATTTGTATGTCAGAGAATGGTGTAATCTGGTTGGTCCACTATCTAGTGATTAAAAATCATAATTCCTACAGGATAATGGTTGACTCTAAATGGATTGTGACAGTAACTGATGCTGAAATTCGAGAAATTCCCAAAAAAGTAAATGAGGTTTAAAAGACTCATTATAGAAGCCGTGTCAACAAACTGCTATTAGTGCTAAGTGCATCCATTCATTTTCTGAACCGCTTATTCCTAATTAGGGTCGCGAGGCTTGCACCCATCTCAGTCGACTCTGGGCGAGGGTAGAGTACACCCTGGACAGCTCGCCAGGCCATCGCAGAGTGCTAAGTACATTTCTGTCAAACCTAAATGCTCAATGTGCTGTTTACTTAAGAGTGGTTTACACAGCAAGTTGAAATTTGAAAAGAAAAACTTGAGGTGTTTTAGTAACAAAAAACAACTATGGGAGGCTGGAGTGCACGGATGATTCCTCGGGCAGCAGATTGTTTGAGAGCAAAAGCTCGCCTTGATGCCTTTCGGTTCTGAAGGTACAGTATGAAAAAGTGTTTGCCCCTTTCTGATTTCTTATTATTATTTTGCATGTTTGTCACACTTAAATGTTTCAGATGATCAAATTTAAATACTAGTCAAATACAACACAAGTAAACACAAAATGCAGTTTTTAAATAAAGCTTTTTATTATTAAGGAATAAAAAAAGATCCAAGCCTACATGGCCCTGTGTGAAAAAGTGATTGCCCCCTAAACCTAATAACTGGTTGGGCCACCCTTAGCAGCAACTGCAATCAATTTGCGATAACTTGCAGTGGAACTTTTCCAGCGCTGTGGAGGAATTTTGGACTGGATCACTTCAGCCATTCAGAGGTGGACTTGCTGGTGTGTTTTGGATCTTTGTCTTACTGCAGAACCCAAGTAGGTTTCACCTTTAGGTCATGAACAGATGGCCGGACATTCTCCTTCAGGATTTTTTGGTAGACAATAGAATTCATGGTTATCACAGCAAGTCTTCCAGGTCCTGAAGCAGCAAAACATCCCCAGACCATCACACTACCACCACCATATTTTACTGTTGGTATGATGTTCTTTTTCTGAAATGCGGTGTTACTTTTATGCCAGATGTAATGGGACACACACCTCCCAAAAAGTTCAACTTTTGTCTTGTCAGTCCACAGAGTATATCCCCAAAAGTCTTGGGAATAATCAAAATGTTTTCTGACAAAATTGAGACGTGCTTTAATGTTCGTTTTGCTCAGCAGTGGTTTCTGTCTTGGAACTCTGCCATTCTGGCCATTTTTGCCCCTTTGTCTCTTTCTTATGGTAGAGTCATGAACACTGACCTTAACTGAGGCAAGTGAGGCCAGCAGTTCTTTGGATGTTGTTGTGAGGTCTTTTACGACCTCTTGAATGAGTGGTCGCTGTGCTCTTGGGGTAATTTTGATTGGCTGGCCAGTCCTAGGAAGGTTCACCACTGTTCCATGTTTTCGCCATTTGTGGATATCGGCTCTCTAATGGATAATGGTTCGCTGGAGTCCCAAAGCTTCAGAAATGGTTATATAACCTTTTCCAGTCTGATAGATCTCAATTACTTTCTTTCTCATTTGTTCCTGCATTTCTTTAGATTTCAGCATGATGTCAAGCTTTTGAGGACCTTTTCGTCTACTTCACTTTGTCGGGCAGGTCCAATTTAAGTAATTTCTTGATTGAGAACAGGTGTGGCAGTAATCAGGCCTGGGTGTGGCTTGAACTCAGGTGTGATAAACCTCAGTTATGTTTTAACAGGGGGCAATCACTTTTTCACACTGGGCCATATAGGTTGCGTTTTTTTCTCCCTTAAGCATAAAAACCTTCATTTAAAAACTTTTTGCGTTTTCTTGTGTTGTCTATGACTAATATTTATTAACATTGTTTGATGATCTGAAACATTTAAGTGTGATAAAAATGCAAAAAAAATTTAAATCAAGAAAGGGGCAAACACTTTTTCACACCACTGTATATCCAAGTTGTGAATTAAATATGTAGTTACATTTAAGCTATTTGCTAGCTCTAACGTTATTTATTAGTTCTAACGTTATTTATTAGCTCTAACGTTATTTATTAGCTCTAACGTTATTTATTAGCTCTACTGTTATTTATTAGCTCTAGACCATGTTGGTGTAATATAGCAAATAGCTTAAATTAAGGTGTTTTGCATGGCTCTCACTGTTGAAACAAACACCTGAACCACATTGGTTTCCTCTGGGTGTTTCAGTTTCCTTCCACAGTCTGAAGACATGCACATTGAATATTCTAAATTGCCCCTAGGTGTAAATGTTTTTGTCAAATTAAACAGAGCCTGAGGCAAGGAATTAATTCAATTTTACACATAGTTGTTAATTACCTGATCATTCCAAGTAACATCTCCATATTTGTTTAAACCGTAGATGTGTATCTGAGAGTTTAGGTCGTCGTTCGTCAATTTATGGCCCAAGTTAAAATGTTTTAAACCCATTCATTCTTTCAGTCATTAATCTGTCAGTCTTTAGTAAAATCTCATTTATGATTGGCACTGGATCTGGAGTCAATACCAGTAACACTGGGCTGGAGATTATCTGGATTGGATGCCAATCCGTGGCATGAAATCCTGCATATTCACACCTAGAGATAATTTCTCTTGGTTGGTCCACTTACACGCATGCATATTTTAGACAGCCCACACAGTGTGATTCAGTCTGTTTGTAGCTACCTGTTGAGTTTTGATACATCATTAACTAACCACAGACACAACACCATCTCTTCCGTCTAACCTGCCTCCTGCTGTGTCTCCCCAGTCAAACCTCTTCAGTCAAGAGGCACAAGGCTGGTGCTTCTGGTCCTTAGTGCCAAAATAATCTCTAAACTCTTCATTGGGATTGCCCCATAATTTATCCTGGCCTATCAAGACCATGTGCTCAGCTTTAACTACAATGTAACCTTGCTTCGTTTTTGAAACATTTTTCTTCGTTTTTCTTCGTTTTTAAAAGTTTGGCATGAAGAGCCGTGTGTTTTTCTTTTCTCCATGGGCTATGAATTCCACAGTAACAGACGCTATGTCTAACTCGTGCGATCCACATTACTGTATAGACCCTCCGACTGGCCTTACTTAATTATTCAAGCTCAAGAGTGAGGAATGGAACAAGGAATCTGGAACTCCCTGAAGTCTGCTAGTCTGAAGAATGAACTTAAACCGAGAGTTCACTAACTAATTGGACATATCGCTTCTGCTGCGGTAGTAGGAGTGTAGGGAATTCCAGAGGAGGCCAGATTGGATTTTTTTTCTTTTTTGATATGCTATATATATATATATATATACATCCTACAAGTAGATTTTGCTCTGCATTTTAACCCACCCAAAGAGAGCACACAAACATAGACAGTGAGCACAGACAGGAGCAGTGGGCAGCCACACTGCAGCGTCTGGAGTACAATTAGGGCTTAGGTGCCTTGCACAAAGGACTTCTAACCTGCCACCACACATTTTACCTGCTGGTCCAGGAATTGAAGTGACCTTTCAGTCCAACCCTCATGAAAATTCATGTGACACAACAAAACATTGTTCCTGAGCTTTGAACAGAACAACAAAAAGTACTAAAAATATTGAAAATATTTTTTCCGATAAAAATGAACACTGCAGGTGATACTTAGCAAATCCTCTACTAGAAAGCAAAACAGCACCAAGTTTTCACTTGCTGTGAGCCTGAGCCCACTAGAGGCTCTGGTTCCAGTTCTTGGCTAACAGGATCAGACTCTAATCTGCTTTTCAGCTGTTGTAGTCCATGGGAGCTAATTGGCCAAGCTGTCATGGGAGGGTGGGAGGGCATACACTCACTTCCCTGTCACTCACACTTCCCTGTCACTTACCAGCCAATCATAGGTGTCTGTGAGCTCATTCGTATGAGGGGGCGGATAGTGCTTTCCTCCGAGTGTGTCAGACCTCAGCAGTTGATAAAAAGGCAGGTGGCAGTGTTGCATGTCACGGAGGGGGCATGTGCATGCTTACGCCCCTCCCTGATTGGTGGTGGTCATGCTTCAGGGGGGAAATCTCTGAAATACTACACTACCCAACACACTAGCTAGTCTAATACCAACAACCAGTCAAAGTCATTTTACCCCCCAATTCCGCTGTTAGATGTGAACATTAACTAAAGTACCTGACATTCTTCATTCCTGACACATGTCTTAATGAGTTTATGTTTTACATTGATTTAATTTGATAAAATCTGATGAAATTTGGTAGACAAACACCCGTAATAATCTCTGATAAGACTTGTTAGACGGTCACTTACAACCTCAATAACAGTGTTTACTACCATATGATAGGGTCATGGGGGCATGATGGTGTAGTGCTTAGCATATGTCCTGGGCTCAGCACAGTATTTTTATGGGGAGTTTGCATGTTTGCATGTCCTCCAGATTTCCTCCAACAGTCCAAAGATGTGTGCATTAAACTAATTGGTTGTTCAAAAATCGCCCCTAGGTGTGCGTGAATTCTGTCAGAACCTCTTCAAATCACAGCTAGTTCTTACACTCCATATAGTGATAGATGGTCTCTTCCAAATTTGAGCCAATGTGTGTTTACAGAGGAAATGTGTGTGTGACTGCATGTGAGTGTCACATACATAAAACCATAGAAAGCAACCAACCACACACACACACTTCATTGTCAAGTTAACTGAGAACTGGTTATGAATGGGGAAATTTTTTCAGTACCTTGTAGCACTACTATCTGTGACAGACAAAAGAACTGGAGTTCAGGGGTCACGTCTCAGAAATGTGAAGATTTCAAGCACAGTCTTGTTATCCACTTAGAACTGGAGTGCTAAATACGTGATGGCCTCATCCTTGGCCTTGACTTCCATCTGGACCGCGTATAGCCATGAAATGACAAAGATGAAATCCTCGGAGTTATTCAGAACACAGTTATGGGTGGCACAGTGATGTAGTGCTTAGCACATCCGCTTCACACCGAGAAGGTCCTGGGTTCAAGTCCTGGGCTCAGCGAAGGCATTTCTGTGTGCGGTTTGCATGTTCTTCCCGTGCTCGCGTGGGTTTCCTCTGGGTACTCTGGTTTCCTCTGACAGTCCAAAAACATGCACATTAAGCTAATTGCCTGTTCCAAATTGCCTCTAGGTGTGGGTGTGGGTCTTTGCCCAGTGTCGGCTGAGATAGGCTTCAGCCTTCGCGTGACCCTAATAGGATTAAGCGTTTCGGCAAGTGAGTGAGTGTAATCACCATATTGATCCTTATGCACCTAAACACATTCCTGTCCTGAGTCGTCTCCTGTCTGGGAAGTTCCTTTAAACTTTGCCCTCCTGTGATATCACTCGCTGTTCCTCAGGGTCACTGGCATGACTGGAATGTCAACACTGATGGGAGTTCTTACTAGACATGCAGATATTATACCCTTCCAGCGCAAACACAGTCCCTCCACTTGAACCCATACAAACACTCCACAGAAAACACAAAGTGTCTCCCACAGACAATCCATGCCTCACACTCAGGCTGCTCCTGTCAAACGGGGGGGAAAAAGTTATATATCATAGTCAGGCCACACAGCGGCCCAAAGAATGAGCCTGAACTCTTCACAACTCCCCACAGTGCTCTTTCCAACTCCCCCTGGCCAATTAAAACATTCCAGCCCAATGGCCTTTGTTTTCACCATGGCCCATTAACTTGTAATTTACCACTAATCTGTAAACCAAGACGTTTCAAAGCACCAGCTGTGCCTTTAAAAATAAGAGCTTGCTTGCTCACCATTATTGCCTGATTCTGTCTACTGAACTGTCCAGACAAGCCAGGTACAGTTCTGTTTCATCAGTTTAGCACACAGTAAACGTGTAAGCATTCTCACTTCGCCCCACACCAACAGCTGGATCTTATTTTCAAACGATTCCATCACTCGATACTCGAAACTCTGGTATTCGTTCATTAATTCATTCCAATGTGCAATACTGGTCGCACGTAGCAAATAATAAAAAGAAGAACAGGCTGGATGACAGGAGGCAATGAATTAAGGGATAAAAGGGGGGTGAAGATGGTGGCCGTCCCATTGTGCTGGAGATTAAGTGGAACAGGTAGCAGCATGCTTCAGGAATGGAAAGAATGTGGGTTATTTGTGGAGGACGCGTGGCATGGATTTTAGCCCGACCAAACTGGAGCTGTAAGCCTCGTTAAGCCCCTTTATCTTCTGAACAGCAGGAGTACTAATTTTGGAGTCTCTGGAAAGATGGTACTTCACGAACGATAACCGATCAGCAGGTTAAATATTTATGGACTGAAAACAGAGCAACCTTCATTTTCTAATTTCTCAAAACTATCCAAATACAAATAGAAATCAAAAATATCCGAGTAGAACCATTCATTACCTCATGACCATCACATCCATCAATTCATTTGCCAAACCGCTCAATCCTACAGGGATACAGGCTGGAGCCTATCTCAACCTTCTCTGGGTGAAGGTGGGTACATCCTTAACAGCACACCAAACCATTGCAAGGCCAACACACACACACACACACACACACACACAAAACACCATTCACCAAACAACCAATCAGTCTAACATGCATGCCCTTGGACTGTAGGAGGAACGAGCACCCTCGCAAAGCCCGGGAGTCAAACCCAGGACCTTCTTGGTGTGAGGCAGACATGCCAACCTATACACCACCGTACCTCCTTTCCTACATTCCTCAGTAGTATCTGTTTCTGTATTAAGTTCTCTCTTATGTATGTAAACCCTAAGGTTAAGCTGCTGGTAATGAATGCACTATAATACATATAATCCTTTACTTCCTAACACAGTATAGGATAAGTTCTAAATCCTTCTAACAGCACAGGATTATGTAGCATATGTTTATTATTTGAGCTCCATGAAAAGTGCCATACAACAATTTAGCACTTTATCTTAAACAAGCCTGAGCATTTTCAGCACTTCAGACCTCCACAAGACCGCTTTTGCACAAGAGGCTAACCTTGACACCCTGTGGCCATTGAAGCACCGCTGATATTGACAGACATGGTATCACATGAACCACATTCTTCTTTGTTTACAAAGCCAGTCCTTAACAGGAATTAAGCAACAACAATATTTTTAAATAAAAATAAAGGAATAAGCACCTAGTGCCTGATATCTCATGTTGTTTTCATTGGCCTGGGTGAATGTTTTGCCCTGAAGGTTAGCGCTTTATGCCGAGTAAACCATAATAAAAGTGCGTGGATGTTGTGAAGGGTTGCTTTCCACACCATGTCTGTGTGCATATATGCGTGCATGTTCATGCCAGTGTTTCAAAGTATGTTTAGCGTGTTTTGAACAGGGTGTCAACACCTGCCTTCGCTCCGGATGACATCCGGTGCACTGAGACAAAGGTGCAATTCTATCTGTAGGATGCATCATCAGACAGGCATTTAGCTAGAGTTCTGCTCCTCCTCCACCGTTAAGCTACACACACACACACACACAGGTAGATTTGACATGCTCGGACAAGTAAGTCAGCCGTCAGACTCTGGATAGAAGCTGGCCTGTGCGTTATCTCGGATGAGCCTCCCTTAAACAAATCCTGTTGTTTTCTTTAACCACAAAAGTACTCAGATAAGACTAAAAGAGATCTGCCATACAAGCTGACTTTACTGTCATTCCATCATTTTATAAACATACAGAGGGACAAAACATCGTGTCTCCATGACCATGTTACAACATTCAGTACAGAGGAGCTGTCCTGAACAGAATAAAAAGGAAATGCTACAGTTAAAGATAAACATGGTGAAGGAAAATACAGTTCAGCATATCTCTTTTATCCACACTTGAGTTAGCATTAGGACAACACGGTGACGTCAAGGTTAGCGTGTCCGCCTCACACCGAGACGGTCCTGGGTTCGATTCACCGCCATGCTCTCCCTTTGCTTGCATGGGTTTCCTTCTACAATCCAAAGACATGCACATTAGACTAATTCCAGATTGCTCCTAGGTGTGAGTGTGAATGTGAATGGTCGTGTAAGTGTTGCCCTGTGATGGTCTGGTGATCTGTTCAGCGTGTACCCCACCTTTGCCCAGCATTGGTTGGGATAGGCTGCAGCTCCTCTTGACTCTAATAGGATTAAGTGCCTCGGCAAATGACTGACTGAGTGAGTTAGCGTTCGGATTAGAAATATATTAACACAAATAACATTCCGTAAATGTACTGGAGTTTCTGCTACTTCATGGTAAATATGGTTCTTTAAAGAATCTACAAATAAGATGTTTAATAAAGGTGCTGACACCTTTCACCTCACAGCACTGCCAAAAAAAGGCTCCTCCTGGAGTGCTTGCCTTTAAATGAGCGAAAAATACCTTGATTGGATAATTACTGCAGTGATTATTACCGCCACAAAGTGTCTGTCTCTGTATATGTCTGTGACCATGACAACTAGATAAATAATCGATGGATTTCCGTTTAATTTTGAGCAAATTTGGATTTTGAGCCAACTAAGAACTATTTAAAATTTGGGTGTGATCTGAAACCGGATCCGGATCCAGGAGGGTTTTGAAGGATTGTTTAACATTGTGGAGGCTGAAATCACCCACAATGCGCCAGGAGAAAAAAATTAAGAGCTCAAAATAAATTAATAATCACAGGCCACAAGAGGGCACCATGATTCCACATTATCTGCCAATAGAGCTTGGTTTGAAAATTTTAGCGATTGCACCACTTTGTTGGGGCTGGTGGTCTCGTTGTTAGGGTGCTGGACTCATGGTTATGGGTTCAAAACCTTGCTTGTCCTCAGTCAAAGTCAAATAACTAAGTGAGAGATGATGATTTTGACGGTTGGGTAATATGTACGACCATGATCATTACCTCATTTTATTAGGGTACTTTCTAATGATACATTTATATCACAATCATAGTTTACTACTGTATTATAAACCGCTATGTCATATGCAAGAAAAACAGTTTATTGTTTTAAGGCCACTTTATTTAAGGTTTTGTTTATGTATGATGAAAGGAATAATACACAACAGACTGCATCGAGGTGAAACGACCCATCATGGGGTCTCCCATCCCAACTCCTTTATATGCAGCACAAATCATTCTGTCTATAAATGAACATAAAGAAATATCAGGCAGTGTTGGCATTCATCATTTCCATGTTTGGTTGGCAAAACTCAGATTTCCTTAACACAAAACATATCCAATAAATTTCGTACAACATTTTAACATTTAGCAACCTAACATCAAGATTTAAAGCATTTTCTAATTACTGTCTCACTTATTCGTCGAACTTAAGCAGTCTGGCAAATGTGTGAGTGAGTGATTCTATATATTAATGCCCTCTGATTCTTCAGTAACCTCTGTCTGGATTTTGGACTCGGTGAAATCAGTGTTTTGTCATCCGCTTCAAAGATCTTTTTTAAATAAATAAATAGAAACACAAGAGTTATAGTTCCAGACTCTGGGTACAATTACATTCTGGCAAATTCCCCCATTCTTTATCAATCCACCGGATGCTGAGTTGTTTTTTTTTGTTGTTGTTTGTTTTTTTTTAATAAAAGCAAACTTTTTAAAAATAAAATACTTATACAGATTGTGGACCATCTGTGGAATATTAATATTACTGCACTTCCTGATGATTAGATTTCACCTTTTTCTTCTACACCACTATCGTGTTTTTTCCATAGATCTCTTCCTGCTCATCCATCATTTCCTTTTCATTAGGAAAGAGGGAGGGGGTGAAGCCAGTAATTTGTGGGGGGTGTAGTCAAATTAGCTGTGGCCAGTAAACTCATATTGTCCTTCTAAGACTTGTACCATGATGTATTAGCATGCCACCTGTCACTGTGATGGTATCAGGTACCAAAGCGCTCTGAAACCTGGTGAGCAGTTGAAGATGACTTAACACTGAAATATGGTGGCATAGTGGTTAGCCCATCCACCTTAGAGCAAGGAATTCCTGGATTTCAGTCCTGGGCTCGGTGAGGGCGTTTCTGTGTGGGGTTTGTTCTCTATGTTCTCCCTTTGCTTGTGTGGGTTTCCTCCGAGAATTCTGGTTTCCTCTCACAGTCTGAAGACATGCACATAATGATAACTGGCCCTAAGTGTGAATCTGAGTGAGTGTGTGTGTGTGTGTGTGTGTGTGTGTGTGTGTGTGTGTGTTGCTCTGCAGTGGTTTAGAAAGATGTTCAGGGTGTACCCTGCCCTTACTCAGAGTCGGCTGAGATAGGCTCCGACCTTCCCATGACCCTGATAATGAATGAATTGAATGAATGAATAATGAATGAAAATATACATTTAAAATAAATAACAAAAGAAAATCTCTTCACATGTGTGGAACTCGTATAATCTCGTGGCAGGTCAGATGAAGTAATATTAAGAGGCGGCCTCGCAGGAGTACATGCACTGTTGTCAATGTGTATGTTTTCTGCATTATTAAAGTGAAGAATCGTGTGCCCACTGCAGGGCCAAGTACAGAAGGTTCTTGTTTATTAATTGAATTGATTCCATAATCATAATCCCGTGTAATATTCTGAGGATTTTTATGTTCTTGTTCTTTAGAGTGTTCATTAATTCATTCGCCGAACTGCTCACTAGGGTTGCAGGGAGGCTGGAGCCTATCTCAGCTGACACGGAACGAAGGTGGGATACATCCTGAAGTACTCGCCAGTTCATTGCACGGCCGACATACACACACAACCATTCACACTTAAACTCACACACACACACTTAGGGGCAATCTGGAACCGCCAATTAGGCTACTGTGCATGTTTTTGGACTGCCAGAGGAAACCGAAGTGCTACTAAAAACATTATCAGGAATAAACACTGATGAGCACCTTGTGAAGTTTCTTCGTCACTATTATTTGGCACAGTGTTTGGCCCCCTGATTGCTGCATGCAGCTGTATCTTGGTGTAATCTGAGTACTACAAACAGTACAGGCAGGTTTATTATGAAAACGTCTCAAATTGTTTGATGGGGTTTATAAGAATTATTATTAAATTATTAATATTATAGTAAAGACATTCCCCTGTACAGCCTTCTGCATTCATTCATTCATTCATTTTCCGAACCGCTTATTCCTAATTAGGGTCGCGGGGAGGCTGGCGCCCATCTCAGC
>JBCNYG010000021.1:23321147-23336693 GCA_039654305.1 Porochilus rendahli
AAGCCTAGTGCGAGCCACAATCACGGAGTGAAGGACGTTTTACAAATCCAAGAGAAATGATTTAAAGTCATGGATTCAATATCCATTTTATTTGCTCACCTTAATTTAATGTTCACATTCATTTATTTGCTGAACCGCTTAATCCCGATAGGGTCTCACACCTATAGGCAAGCAAGAATACAGTTAGCCTAATGTGCATGTTTTGGGACTACAAGAGGAAACCCATGCAAGCACAGGGAAAACATGCAAACTCCATGTCCATGGCCGTCGCCAAACCTGGGACTCGAAACCAGAACCTTCTTGCTATCAGGCAGACATGCTAACCACTACGCCACCGTGCCCCGCCTAAATATTTAATTGTCAGAATTGGGAGAATGTGATCTCAGAGACATTGGTGTGGTTTGAGGCGTGTCAGGTCTGGATAAACTCCTGTAACCTTTCTTAAAAACAAGACACACCCACCAATAGAAGTGCTCATCTTGTGTAAACATTGGGTATGGACGAAATTCTCAGGAGACAAGGCTGTCTTGAACCAACAACCATGCGACAGCTAATGCCACCAAGATGACATTTTCCTCCATTCTGGTGATTAACATGAACCCTTATCCAGAGCGACTTACAGAAGTATTTTAAAGTCACGATCAGTGAATACATTTTTATACTGGTTCACTAGGACATAGCCTAAGTATACCATTAGTCAAAACTCAGTAGGTAGGTATTGTGTGGGTGTGGGTGTAATGGTGCAAATCCAAGTACTGCTGAAAGAGGTAGGTATGCAGCCGTTGTTTGAAGCATTAATGTTTTGAATCTAATGCGTGCAGCTACAGGCAGCCAATGGAAAGAGTGTAGCAGAGGAGTGGTGTGGAAGAACCTGGGTTGATTTTATGCTGTACACTCTGTGCTGGATTAACCATGGGGCAAGTAGGGCACATGCCGCAGGCCCCACACAAAAAGCCCCCATAAGTCCCCAAAAAAATTTGTCGTTTTAAAGTATTGCAATTTTGCATTTGTCTCCATTGTGCAATGGAGATGTCCTACAAGCCATTTAAATATCATTTTCTCCGTGGACCCGGTGAAAGTAAATACCAAGTGCGATGAGACCTCGTGGGGGCTGCGTGTGACATCAGCAATGTCAAGAACTGCGACATTAAGAATGCAAAACTAGTTTCACTTCAGCTGTCAGTTCGTTTGGTGGTCAGTCTGGGTTTGTTTGTGTCCGCTTCCTCTTTACCAGCTGTTGAAAATGTGTTAAATAACTGATGGATATCGAGCGCATAATTCTTCAGGTGCGCCGAAACTAAAATAGCCCAAGAAAGAAAAGAATCAATTGTTTGTGCGGCGGCCTCACAGATCTACGATGTCCCAAAGCCGTCTGATCGACCTGGCGGTCCAGTCACAGTTAGAGTCAGACATCGTGCGAAGTGCAGATGTCGACGCACTCATGAGGAGTTTCATGTCTGCAAAGGCCCGGAAAGTTCATGTCAATTACTGGAGGTAAGCACGCGAAATGCAGATAAACTCTGTGGTTGAGGATCCATATATCTAAACATTAATCACAGGTTTTTACCTGCATGACAAAAGCATTTTATGAATAGGGACCCCCACTAATTGTTTGCCCCAGGCCCTGTTTACACTGCTGTAGCATGAATGTTCATACTGCACTATGTACCTTTCACAGGGCGGCACAGTGGTGTAGTGGTTAGCATGTCTGCCTCACAGCAAGAAGGACCTGGGTTCAATTCCGTCTCATCCCTTCCGTGTTTGCATGGGTTTCCTCCGAGTACTCCGGACCCTAGGTGTGAGTACAAGTATGTTGTGTGTTGCCCTGAAACGTATACCCCACCTTCGCCCAATGTTGGCTGAGATATGCACCAGTCTCCCCACAGCCACAGTAGGATTGAGTGATTGCCTCTTTCAGGGGTTCTCAACTGTTGATTATGAACAGAGCATAACACAAATCACACTCTATTTTTCTTTTCCGTTTTAAATTCAAGTTTATTTTATTTAGTGCAAATAATATATAAAAAAAAATCATGGTCTATAAGGAACATGGTTAAGTCATAAAATCAAAACAGTGTGATGAAACCGTAAAGCACAGACAAATGATATTCGTAATATGTACAACACAGTAATCCTGTTCATTCTGAATGTACATTCTTTCCTACTTTGTCTTGAGCAAATAGCCTGTGGTCATTCAAATTCATCTAATTTGGGTTTGTTGGAGTCATTTTCAAATTGTCTGCATGATCATCGTCAGGGCTGAGTCCTCCAACAGTCTCTCTTACAACACGCACACAGACACAGCAACTATCCAGTAATAATACTAACACTCAATACAGCCTGCTGATTCTAAAAGAAGACACATTAGATACAGAACAGTTTAAAATCTCAGACAACAGCATGAGAAACACAGCTGGCATCTCAGGGTCGGACCCGGTGTGGCGTTTCACAGTTCAGAATTCCATTTGGCTTCAGGCAGGGTGTGGTTACTTTTAGCCGATTAACAGACCGTCATATTATACACACGTTTCTAAACATTCTCCTTATTTACATACAGATTGTTAACAATAACATTTCAAATGGTAGATGAATTTCAAGTAGCTAGTTTCCTTCATTAAGCAGTCTGTAGGTTTGTTTAGTTTAAACAGTGGGTTAACTATTAAAGTAAAAAGAAAGAGAAAGTACATAGGGAGGTTTTCAAAGGGAAGAAAATATGAAAGAAACCAGCCTCGGCCACACGTTCAGGGAATCATTTGCATGCATCTACTTACAGGAAAAGGGTGGGGTAGGGGGTGGGAGTTTTAAAGCTTGAATTCTGCAAACAATAAAGAATTATAACAACAACAGGAATATTAACAATACTTGTGTGTTAAGGTGAATCATCGCTTCCCTTTCTTCCAATAAATAAAATATTCGATTTAAAGAAAAAAATTAAAATAATAAACCACCCCGCAAACCTAAGCACACAATACTTCATAGCAAATAAGGCCCAAAGTGCAACATTTATCCAGTAGCAAAGTTTCACAGCATGCACATGAAATCATTCACCTACACGAACTCACAGGAGAGACTCATGCTGGATTGAGATACTACATCCGAACTGAAACTTAACCTGCCACGGTTCAACCTTCAGGCTTCATTTCAAGGCGAGCTGTCCAGAGCACCTGTAAACAATGTCTTTATTGGGTTGTGTACTATCGGCTCGGGGATATGCTTAAAATCGATCATGTTTCAAATGTGAGAAACACACAATGGTGGTCTATAAAGTGCACATGTGATTAAACAATGTGGATCCTAACGAAAGCTAAAGGTTCACCCGGTTTAAAGTCACAGGTTTTTACCTAGTAGTAGTACAGTCGTGAACTCACCTGGAAACCTCAGATGTTTTGATCAGAATGGATATATTACTGTTCATTAGCTATTAAGTTCATTGCACAAATAAAGAAGTGAAAACCTGCTGCAGGTCTTGAATATCTGTCCACATCACCCAGCCATAGCTTGTATTGATTCCCCTGTACATTTACCTGCACTGTTGGTTAACAACTTTACTACTTTTATTCTTTTTCTTTTTATACCCAGGACGGTATGTTAAAGTCACTAGACGGTGTAAAATATCTGATAAATCTCCTAAATCTAGGGTCCAACCCCTAACCCTTTACTCAAAGCCTGGTGCCTGTGGGAGGTTTGGGGGGTGGACGAGTAAACGATGAGGAAAAGTCTGTTAGAGCCGTCTTCCTCATTCATACTACAGTTGCAGGACAGCTGGACCGAGTCCGACTTTGCATGGCTACACAAGTTTGCAATGCTACAGAATCTCAAGTGTTTTAGTTTTGCAAGCTATGCTAGCTCCCCGTCACCAGCAATATCAATCTAACCATGTTACGACACTCCCGTTTTTCTTACCAAGTAATATCTTTAATGATCTAAATTACACAGACATAAATGTTACAACACAAGCTAGCTCCAAATCGAGCCAAAATAAAAGAACCTCTTAAAAAGAAATAAGTTAACATCTGACTTTCTCTCTTAGCAGGAAATTGTGAGGCTGTACAAGTTTTCAGATCCTTTAGTCAAGAGGGTCAGTGTTTCCAGACTGGGTCCATGAATAGGGCAAAAAAAGACCCTAGCACAACTAGCACATGTAGTGATCGCGTCCCATCACAGAGTCTACAAGTCTCCAGGGCAGGAGAATGAGCAACAAACACCCCCAGTGTGGGGAAAATACCTCCATCTCTGCAGTAACTTACACACCGCAATGCAAAGACAGACACACTCACACACTCTTCAACAGCCGTCATCTTCAGAGTCACTTCCCTTTAAAGAGATGCACCAAATTACACCTGCTGAATGGATCGCCGTATTCCGATCCTCTCCCATCGTCCGTCTGTGCAACCGTATGTCTATGTTAGCGGCTAGCATCAGAGCTACCTGTGCTCAGCTGGTGCCAGTCCACCCAATGCTGTCCAGGTGTCACATTCTTTAAGGGAATGATGACTTCGCCCAGCAATGTGTTTTCCCAGAATGCCCCATCACCTAGCACACGAAGATGGATTGATCTCTGGCTCAGGTCCCCACGTGGTATTCCATCATACACCAGCTAGAGAGTAAAAAGAAAACAAAACATAAATCTGATGGATCGCCACACACACACACACACACACACACACACACACACACACACCAGCTTCACGGTTACTGATATCCTTCAAAAGTAAGTGTAAAATACAGTATAAACCTAATTTTTCTTTAATGTAGTAAATTTTTAACCTCAAACAAACCTATTCTTCTTTTGGTAATTAAAAAGGAATTAAACAAAACTTAATGAAAGCTTGCATATATCCTCATGCAGGGAGGCTCCACTGTACTGCCAAAAGTGGCATCGAATAAACAGTAGTACAGTAAATGTTGTCTACTACAAATATGCTGTGTGCTGCTGAACTCTGCCGGCAAAAGGTTACACACCGTATAAACCCTGAGCTTAACCCACGAGCCTTTAAATCTGTGTACATCAATTTTTTGTGTGTTGAAGGGGCCCGGCGAAGGAGCACCAGATCAACTCACACATCAGTAAGTTGAATGTGCACTGCATGTACCATGTGCACATGTACAGTAAAGGAGCAGATGCATGTGTGATGTATGTAAATGTAATGTAGTATTATATATTTGTTTATCATTATTCATTTTCTAAATCGCTTAATCCTAATTAGGGTCGCGGGGAGGCTGGTGCCCATCTCAGCCGATTCTGGACGAGGGCAGAGTACACCCAGGACAGCGCACCAGGTAATTGCAGATACGTGTACACAGTATTTGTGCCTGATTTTTTTTTTATTCAAAAGGTTATTAGTTTAATATTTGTATACTGTTATTTTTGCCAGCATAAAGAGAATATTTACAGCCCAGTAAATCTGTACTTTTTCTATTTTTTGTCTTTCTTTGTTCATTCTTTCATGTTTTTGGAGAGGTGAACCTCAGAATTGTTTTTTATTTATTCATCCTTGGTGGGCGTTAAATTACAGAAGGTTGAGAATCAGATCAACACCAACCAAACATTTCCATCTGTAAGCTTATGTACGAAGGAAGGTGGACCTAATGCTTCGTGTTTGTGTTTCCAGCTTAACATATGTGACTTAACATAACCAGCATTTGGAAAAGTGTGTGTTCACGTGTTTCAGAGGAAGCACGTCTGCACTCAGTGTCAGCAGTCATGTGATGGGGAAGTGGGAATTGGTGCAACAGGGTGAAAATGTGGAGTAAAAAGCATAAATATATAACAAAACAACACAGCACCCGGCACTGTTCCAACTTGTTATCTTTCCCCTTTCTCTATAATCGTTACTATTAACTCAGATTCTTCGGAAACACAGTATAGTTATCGTAGATACACTGACCAGCAAAAAACAACAGAAAAAAAAGCCCTGCACTCTAATATTTTTTAGACCGCTTTAATCTTCATGGCATTGCTCCAGTTGGTCCGGTCGAGGCTCAGCAACATTAACATGGCAATAAAATGAAGTTAGCGCAGATATAAAATGGGGACTCAAACAATGAGCAAGTGGTTCATCATTTTCACATATGTATCGGCACCCCAGAGTGTGCTGGAGAAGACTTTATGGAGTGGTTCAGTTTTTCCCTCATCGATTCAAGACCTGAATGAATGAATCCAACACTGGATGGAAATGTTGTGATGTTGCCATGGCGATTTTGCTACATAATCAAGGCTAAAGGGGGTCCAAAGAAATATATATGCCCTGCGATGGCCTGACGAGCTGTCCATATATATATATATATATATATATATTCATACATACAGTTGTGTGATTTTATTTTTTTGCTGGGAAGTGTATTTCGACATGTAGTAACTGCCTGTCGACTCTCTTGTGGCATTTATACAGCGTTTACCATTTCATTATACGTGGGGTTGCACGTGCGGCGTGCTGCCTTTGTCTTCCTCTTGCTTGTTTTCTGGGGGTCGGGGAGCAGGTAGAGTTTAACATACGGATCAGGATCAGTGCCATCCTGCAAGGGTTGCTGTTCAAAAAATATGGAATTATGTTACATTTCTTCCTGATGTAATATATAATGAAAACAACACCGAGAGTAAAAGGCTCACCAGGCCTCGGATGTGCATCACCATAATGAAAAGCTTGTTACTCTTGTAGGAAATGGACAGTTTAACTTCACCAGCCACTTTACCGGGCACAGGAGTCCAAGAACCTTCTGAAATAGAAAAAGAATGTGTTTATCACGGCCAGTGAGGATACTTACACAAAACCTGTTTGGTGGTATGTTAGGAATGTGTTTTGTAGCACGGTATGGACTTGTGCATGGGGAAGATTTATATTTTTATATATTTAAAATGAAATACACATGCAGAATCCGCCACCAAGAATGATTTACAGAGCTCATATAAATTAAATATTAAACCAGAGACGTGGAGCCAGCAATGTATAAAGCTGACCTCTGACCTGCTTGCTGTCCCTTTAATATTTAACCAGCTTTATTGAATTTCTGGAGAATAAGGAACCAACGTGCTTCTAGACCCGAGCCGGCTCACTCTGCATGATTACACATGATTTCCCTCCATGTGCTGGTTGATTCCAAGTGCATTGGAAATGACTGATAAGGCCCTAACACACCACTGGCCTGTTTGTGGTCAGCGCTGTCCTCGCTCACATGCACTCAGGCCGAGGAGTTTGAACTTCATGACTCATTAGTGGAATGAATCACATGATGACAGTGGATGAACATTAACTCTGATGTACTATGTCATTCCCACATGCTGGTTGATTCACCATCATTTAGCTTAGTCACCTGTCGGTTTGGTAGCCAGTGCGTTTACAGCCGTTCCTACTGGCCGCTCATCTCTTGGTAGTGGGTGGAAGAAGCTGTAGACCAGATCACACTGCAAGGAGGGAGACAGAAATAAACCGTTTCAGTTGGAGATTTAGCGCAGAGCCAGACAGCGTTTTCAGACCGGGCGCTGGAAGTGTGAGCTGATTAGGTGGGGCAGAAACACACTGTCTATCTAAAGCACATGTTTTCTGTTTTACTTTCTCAGAAACCTGCAGCTGATTTCCAGAAAGCAACGCAGTGAAACTGAAACACAAGCACACAGATGGTTTACCAGCTTCATAACAGCATAGTGAGGGATTCCACATGCATGAGCACTATGGGATAAATGTCATTCCTCATGTATTACTGTGTTCATGAATTTGAACCCAAGGTATGTGAAAGCCGGATGATATGTTTAACCAGATATAAATACGACAGCAGCAGGACTTAAGAAGTATGTAACAGGACTGAGAGGAGGAATGTACCTGAGCAACCTCGGCAGCCGAGTGGATTAGATGCCACACATATGCGTTCAGCTCGTCCTTCCTTCGGTCAGCCATGGCTTCTCCACGAGACCGACCAATCACAAAACGGCTGGGGAAGCTGTAGGACAGCAACGTGAGACACGGGCCGGGTTATTTTCAACACGGGGTTATGTTTACCAGTGCAGTGAGACAATGATAGTTCTTCAAACACCATTAAAGAATTTTTAAGCAGATAAGATCCGCCTCTGATTAAACACAGGCACAAAGATCCATTACATTCACCTTTACTTCACCCACATGTTTTCAACCAAATCGTATTTTAAACTGATTAATTTCAGGTCGGGTTTGTATTTAATTAACTCTTTCTTGTTAGACGACTCAAGTGAGGTCAACAATCGATTATTTGGGCTCCCAAGTGGCTCATCGACAAGGTGCGTGGCTGTCAACCCGGAGATCGCAAGTTCGAATTGGATACGACTAAATTAGGGAGAAAAATAGGGGGGAAAAAACGACAATGGATTATTTAAAGGAATATCAATTTTAATCATGTAATTTTATAAATTAATTATATCAAACCTTCTGTTTCATTAAACTTTGGTATATTCTGTTCAGTTTCCTCCAGCTTGAGTTTCAAACCTAGACTTTATTATAGAACAGATGTGATAATACAGTAACAGGAGAGAAATCCACCCTAATTCTCGAGAGTTTTCTTCATTTCCTGATATTTTCAAAGCGAATCTCTCCTAATTATTCCCGGAGACGTGTTATAAATAAAAGAAGAACTTATAAAAGTTAAGGAAGAAACTAACATTATGTCCAAACTCCTTTTCTCAAGACCTGAATTCCGTGCCTGTGTCTCCATTTTAACGACTTCTGCATCAAACTGCTGCACTATAAAAAAAATCCTGAAAGATTAAATAAAAAATTAATAAAATGTTGAAGTGATAGTAAATCAGTCGTGGCAGCTCGCAGCCAGAGACCTGCTGTGTTTCGGTTGGGAGCAGAAATATGACACCAGGACAGGATACAGAGGGAAGTGCCTCCTTTCTGGGATTTAATATCAAAATCTTTTACAAGAGTGGAATTAATGCACGTGATTATGATTAGCTCGTTATCATATTAAACTGTTATGTTTCCTGCTAACATAAACCCTTTTTTATCTCTCATTTGTAAGGTAAGGTATGTTGTGGCTTTTACACCTGAGCCTACTTGCTCATCAAGGCTGGATCTTATCCTGGTTTCTGTAGCGTGAAGCCACTAGGCGTTTAACTCCTCCTGGATGGGACGCTCGGGAATCCATCGCAGGTTCCCTTCCCAATATTTTTACTGTCACCCACTTATTCTGCTGGGTGGACAGAGGCACACTTGTGAATAAGACCTTGCCCAACACAAGGGCGTTAAACAGGGATTAGAACCCACACCCTCTCGATCGTGAGGACCCTAACCACTACATCACCAGCTCACTCATATGAACTGGAAATCTTCAGCAGATACCAAAAGCCATAGAACCTGTTAGCTAATTAAAGTTGTTGAGAGACACGATTATCACACCTTGGTAGTTTAGAAGAAGGGAAGATGAGGCGCAGTTTGCTGTGTAACTCATGGAACTCCTCAAAACTCCTCTGGACCAACGTCGCCCCCTGCTGGCCCTCACGCTCCACTTTCACCACATAAGTCTAAACAAGGAGAAATGTACACAAAAGCTTGAATTAAAAACACTATATATTCCAAAAGCAGCACAGCGAGGGCATCTTCGCTCGATGTTTCATAACAGGGTATGAGCTGTGGGTACACGGGACGTACATAACCCTTGTTGGGGCTGTAGGTTTTAATGTGACGGCACACAAACAGGCTGCGGATGACGCCATCACTTTTCACTGTGTGGACTCGCGGTGCAAAGGACAGAACGGGTCGCTCCTCAGATGAGGCGAACTTCATCTGGGCAAGGTTGTGGATGAAGAAGTTGAGTTTTGTGGCCACACTACCCAGACTGGACTCGATCAACCTGAATAGAGGAGAAAAGGGTGAAGCGGGTTCAGGGATTTAAGTTCCGAGCAATACAGGATACATACGGATACATGATATTATAGAAATGCATTGCTTTAGTTAGATGAGAGACTGGGGCTTTGAAAAAGGCACAGAGCAGCAAGCACTGCATTGGGTAGGTGGAAGGATTTTTAAGAGAAAGAGAGAGAGTATGTGTGTGTGAGAGAGAGAGTACGTGTGTGTAAGAGAGAGAGAGAGAGAGAGAGAGAGACATGTAGTGGGAGAATGTAAGTAAAAAGTCTGAGAGAGTGAAAGACAGAGTATATGATAGAGAGCGAGTGTATGATAGAGAGATAGAGAGTGTATGATTGAATGTATATGACAGCGTGAGAGTGTGTATGATAGAGTGTATGACAGAGTGAGAGAGAGAGCGAGAGAGTATGATAGAGTATAAGAGAGAGAGAGAAAGAGAGAATAGAGAGTGTAGAGAGAATAGATTGATGTTATTGGTTGTTTTTTGTAGAGATGTCCTTTAATGAGAAACTTTGTACATTTGTACTCTGAGTACATTTCACGTCCTGTACATGTTTAATTTAAGGACTTCTACTTTTGTCACATTACTATTTTTTGCATGACTGTTTCTTCTTTACGCTGTTGTTTACACTGTTGTTTACACTGTTCTTTACGCTGTTGTTTACATTGTTCTTTACACTGTACTTTACGCTGTTGTTTACACTGTACTTTACGCTGTTCTTTACACTGTTCTTTACGCTGTTGTTTACACGGTTCTTTACACGGTTCTTTACGCTGTTCTTCACACTGTACTTTATGCTGTTGCTGTTCTTCACACTGTATTTCTACTCGAGTAGAGAGCGTGTGTATAGTTTGAACGCCTCCGTTGGTAATGCACTCTATAATACAACAGGTTAGTATTCTTTGAATATAACATAAATGATGTATGTTTAAAACCTTCCCACTGAGTTTGATGGTGGTATACTAGGTCTGTCTCCTGGCGACCCAGTACAAGAATGTATTCACTGATCGTGGTATTGGCTTTTGATTCGATTCACTTTGTTCTAACTGTTCTTCTGTAATATTTGAACTGAAGTCATTTGTTTTTAGAAAGGCGGTTCCAACCCTCTAACTGGCAGTAGATGGAAAAGTAGTTTAGATCTTATCCCACGGGATTTGGTAATAATCATTAAGGATATCCGGAGATGCCTGAATAATAACATCGTATTAGATGTATTAGCCTGTCTGTCAGTGTAAATAAAGCTGTCTCATGTTGAGGCTGATGTAGAGTCCTAACTTCATTACCTGAACTGAATTTGGTGATCTGTTCAGAGAACTTTTTGAGAAATTTCTCTTCAATAGTAGTAATATTTACTCCTTCACTCACTCATTTGACAAATCATTTAGTCCTATTAGGGTCGCAGTGAGGCTGGAGCCTATCTCAGCCGACACTGGGCAAAGGCAGACCGGCTTGCCAGGCCATTACAGGGCAACACGCACAACCATTCACACTCACCCTTAGGGGCAATATGTATGACTGTGGGAGGAAACCCAATGCAAAGTCCACACAGAGACTCGAACCCAAGACCTTCATGATGTGAGGTGGATGTGCTAACCACCATGCCACCATGCCTCCTGTAATATTTACCATATTTTTATTTCTTTACTGGCTCAGTAAAGTTTTTGATGAGCCCTTTGAGTCAAAGTGCTACCCTGAATAGACTTTCCAAATTCTTGTTGTTTTATGAGTTTGTATGTGTTTCTACCAGCAGTTTTTATGCAGATGATGAATCTTTCTAATGAAACATTTATCAGCGCAGTAGATTTATCCCTCTCCAATAAAACACTTCATAAAAGAAGGTCAGACGTTGCGAGAAAAATTATAAATGGGGCAATTAAGTCTTTAGATCTTCAGATCATAAAATCAATGATTGATCGTGTCTATCGTGGGGGTGCTAGCTTAAACTAGCCTTATTTTTATTCATGCCATGTTGTAATTTCTTCGCTTTTTTTTTAAACTTTATATGCCAACTTAAAAAAAAAAAGTGAAAGATTTCCATTGAATTCCATTTGCTTATTTAATGTGCTGCTCGTACTTTGCCTACAGTGTTGTTCCAGCTGAGAAAAACTTTTTGTCATAAACACGCCAACTTTGTTTTCTGTCTGTTGAAATGGCTCAGTGTTACGAAACAGGGCAAAATGAACACTTGAGTTGGGAATGCTTTTCTCACCAAGTTTGTTGACATGTCTGACCTCACATGGTGATATAATGCTCCTGTGGTAGCTCAAGGCAGTGGACGCTGACCAGTCAGCGTTCTGCGTTAGCGAGCGAAACCTGTGAAAGCTGTGAGTTCAGATCCTATGACAGCCAGAGAGCTAGAGGTGTGGCCTAAAGCTCCAACATGGCACTTATGTTCTCCGACTGGTTTCTGCATCGCTTGCATGTTGTTTTGGATAAAAGCATCTGCCAGGATTAATTCATGCAAATTTAATGCAGAGCCTTTGAAAAACACAACTGCCGAGGTTCACACGCTGTATGTACACTGCTGCTCGTTCATCGCATATGCCTAAGGGTGTCTCAGGCTTCGTGGTGATGAGATCATTGAGATTACAAACAGTGCTGTTTCACTTTGGGAGGAGTATCACGCCAAAGGCAGAACAAATTGGCATGCACTTCAGTTTGTGTCATACTGCACTTGTGTGTAGTTGGAACTTTTGGGATTTATCTGCTCTCGGTCAGGTTTACTCTATATACAATGCCTCTGGATATCACTTAAGGAATGTTGATTTTTCTACTAAGCTATCTAAACATTGAAATTGATCTCTTAAACCACTGAAGTGTGTCAATAGTGCATTCACATGATACAGTAAGATGTGTTAAAAATACGCTTATTTACATGTTTGTACAGATCAAATGATCATCTTTATACTTAAATTATAATTATATACCATTCATTCATTCATTTTCTGAACTGCTTAATCCTACAAGGGTGGTGAAGAGGCTGAAGTCCATCTTAGCCATGTCCAGGTGAAGGCAGCGTACACCCTGAACAGCTCACCAGTCCAGCAAACACACAACTATTCATATTCACTTTGAAACTAGAGGCTTTTTAGAACAGCCATTTAGCCTCATGTGCATGTTTCTGGACTGTGTGTAAGGTGGGAATGGATTGGTGTGTCTGAGTATGTGTCATCTGTTCAGCGTGTACTCTGCCCACTGTCGGCTTAGAGGGGCTCCAGCTGCTCGATCACCCTATCAGTCACACGAAGTTTAAAAATTTTAAAAGACAATGTAAAATTGGGGGCACGATGGCACAGTAGTTAGCACATCCACCTCACAATAAGAAGGTCCTGGGTTTGGTTCCTGGGCTCGGGTGTTTCTGGGTAGAGTTTGCATGTTCTCCATGTGCTTGCATAGACTTCCTCCAGGTACTCTGGTTTCCTCCCACTGTCAAATATCATGCACCTTAGGCTAACTGGCTGTTCCACATTGACCCTAGGTGTGAATGTGAATGGTTGTGATCTAATGTCTAACTCATCCAATATATATTTTTAGTAAAAAATTGCTCATTTTTTAAATCACTGCAGGAATTTTTTTTCTTGAGCAAAGAAACACACACTTAACTCCTTAACCTTGCAGAACTGCAAATGCTCTTCACAGAATCCTTATATTAGTGGCACAATTTCAGGCAAGCAAGAAGAGTTTCCAGTGCTTTGACTGAGAATATAGCTTAAACATCTCCTCTCCAACTTTGAATTCTTTTGGTATCTAATAATTCTACATAGTGTGGCACGATGGCGTACTGGTTGTCATGTCCACATCACAGCAAAATGGTCCTGGCTTTGAGTCCTGGGCTCAGCGAGGGTGTTTCTGTGGGGAGTTTGCATGTTCTCACTATAGCTGTTAGGGGCCAACCCCTGATCATTATGTTCGAGATTGAACTAAATGGACTGAATTCAATGTTTTTTTGTCCCCCCTCAGGAGAAAAGATCTTTAACATTGACAGCGGTCGCAATTCCCCCCTACACTCACCCCCCACTGAACACTACACCATCATCTTCAACGTCTTTGTCATGATGCAGCTCTTCAATGAGATTAACGCCCGCAAGATCCACGGCGAGAGGAACGTCTTCGAAGGCATCCACAGAAACCCCATTTTCTGCAGCGTCGTCCTGGGAACCTTCATCCTGCAGGCGAGACCTGATCACAATACGAAAACTTTATCCTGTTTACGAAACCCATTAATAATGCTCTTGAATTAGCAGTTGAGGATTAGCAAAGTGATTTTAAAACGCGTTATTTATTGTGTGTGTTTTGTGTATTTTTAATGATAGTACGTTGAACTTGTTTGGGAGATTTTTCCACATTGGCAGTACCACATTATTCTAAATAGACATTCATTAATGCTGTTTGAGAGGTATCTAATGCAAATACAGCAAAATACATCATTGTTGAAGAGCTTTCCATGCATGGCGGCATTCACAGCGAGGATCCGGATTATCCAAATTTATCAGGGGTTCAGTGAGTTACACTTTGAAACTACTGATATGAATCGTGTTTCATAAAGTGCTTCAAATATAGAACTAAACACTTACTATATACATAAGCTGTTTACAGTATTTGATCAAAACACGATGCGTTCAGTGTTTTACTCAGTTCAGTGGTTTGCATTTCATTTGATTGGAGATTGACTCCATTAAGCTAGTATCTCACAAAGCGGCGAATGCTGATGTATGTAGCAAATTTTCGGTTTCTTCAGGGTTCACAAACAGTTTTTGTCACAAAGATATTTTGATCATGTTCTTTGGAAATAAATTTTACCACAGACAGTTGTTACACATGTCGCTTAAGTTCTTTTTGTTTTGCTAAGTAGTGAACACTAGTATCTGGTTTGTTCACCCTTTTTATATGGGTTGGACAACCAGTAGGGGTAAGAGTGGTTTCATTTCAAGATTCATTGTGACTGGTATTTTGTTAGGAGTTCGTAAAACGTTCTCCAAGTAGCAAAATGATGGCAAATAATTGCTAACATTTGCTAATTTTCATCAACTGCCTTTTGCAAACACTTTAGCAAACATTTACGCTAGTGTTACTAAATGTTTCCAATGACAGAAGCGAACTCTGGATGTCTATTCGCAAACCCTGCCAAAATCCGTTAAAAAAGTTGGCGAAACCAAAAAATTGCAACATTCTTCTCCATTCGCCGCACTGTGATGCTCCTTAGGCTTTAGGGCTCATGTTCTTATTTGTCTTTTGTAGATCATCATCGTGCAGCTCGGAGGGAAGCCTTTCTCCTGCACAGCCCTCACCGTGGATCAGTGGCTCTGGTGTATTTTTATTGGTGTCGGCGAACTGCTCTGGGGTCAGGTACTGCAAATTCCCATCAATTTTAAAGGGGAGGAACGCTTCTTATTTGCATCGCAGACTGTTTCATCTCTTCAAAACAGGATTCTAAAAAGCTCCGCTCGTTTGAATAAAGCTTGTAGGTGGTTTTTTTTTTTTTTGCATTGAAAAGCTCCATCTGCACATGACAAAGTGTGAAAAAATGGTGTGAGGGAGAGAGAGACGGCGTACTGCTCTCAGCATAATGGTGTAATGAAAACATCATGGCATAGTGCTCAGACGTGGGTGACGTTCAGCCGCTCGCACCTGAGAAGTCTGTGTGTGTGTGTGTGTGTGTGTGTGTGTGTGTGTGTGTGTGTGTGTGTGTGTGTGTGTGTGTGTGTGTGT
>JBCNYG010000021.1:23419359-23429869 GCA_039654305.1 Porochilus rendahli
AGCGTGTTTCTGCCCTGCGATGGCCTGGCGAGCTGTCCAGGGTGTACTCTGCCCTCGCCCAGAGTTGGCTGAGATGCGCGACCCTAATTAGGAATAAGCGGTTCAGAAAATAATTGAATGAATGATAATATAATTTTTCAGAAAGACATTGTGGCAGATTCCATTTTATTTCTAAGAGATACCCCAGTGTGTCATCTTTATTTAATAAACCTGGAACTGAATGGGTAAACTGAATCTTTACCAGCAACGTTAATTAAAGGCATGTTACCCGATGAGGTCACTGATCACGTGTGGTTCAAAAATCTGAACTGTGCATATTCGCATCGGTTCCTTATGGGCACGAGCTGCTCCAACACCTGTCCAGCAGGGATGCGCGCTCCCGAGCCATATCGTTTCAACGTTGAGTGAGAAACGGGAGCGCGCGCGTGGGATGAGCAAGTGCGCGCGCCTTTGAGGAAACAGCCGCTTCGGAGACAGCCGGAGACAAGACGAGGCAAGACGTCCACGTTCCGGTTGTCAGTGCTGCATTTAACCGAGACCTGCGTCTTCTGCGGTGCCTGCGGCCAGAGGAATGCGCGGCGGGGCCGGTGCTGTGCAGGTAAGGAGGGAGGCGTCGGTACTGCGATGTGATCGTGATGAGTGAGAGACGCAGCGGCCTCCCGGGAGGACACACCGCCTTAAAGCTAGTGCACACAATAAAGGACAAGCCGGACACTCGGGGATTTTGTGCGTAGTTTATTAAATCTGGGATTTGATGATGGAGCTGATCGGGTTTTGCTCCTCAGCCTCACTTGCGCATTTCTCCCGGATGCGGTGTCGGGTTTTGCTTGTCTGCGCAAATGTTAAACAAGCCGCCCAGTCGGTGTGAATGCGGGAGCTGGTGCTCAGAGAGAGGCCATTTAAACACGTCCTGGGTTTCAAACCCGACCCGACCGGCCAGCACAGTCATACAGGACCTCATTTCATTGTGATGAGGTGTTTTTTCAGGCCGAATGCAGCCGCATGCTGTGAGAGGAGGGGTGGGGGTGGTCAGTTGGGGAGGAGGAGGAGGAGAGGGGGGGGGGGGTGCTCGGTGTGAAACTCTGTCCCTGCGTAAAAGAGGCCTGGAGTGACGAAGACGCACAAGTTTATTCTATTCTAATGGTTTCTCTTTTTCTAAAAATACTAGCTTATCCCATGACCCCTCATTTATCATGGGGGCTAAAACCTTTATGCAGACTAATGAGCACCAAAAAAACAAACAAACAACGCCCCCACCCCAACTTGATCTGATTTAATCCCTTCTGAAGAACTCCTCAGTCATTCTATTCAGTCCATTATCCAGGAGACAGGATGGGTAGAAGAGATATGACCCTATACACTTTATTCCATTATCTATAATTTATCCTTATTTAAGCTTTCTCTAAAACCTAATGAAAATCAAATTATATACCTTAAATCTTTTTAAAGCTACATATTTCCAGGTGAAATATAATTTTTAAGTATAAAACATATAGCTCCATCAAATAAAAAGGTGTAGCACGCTACCTTTTCCACTAAAAGTGTACTCATACAGGGAGAACCTTATTACCTTCGACCACTGACATGATGGAGTCGGTGGTATAGTCTTTAAGGTGCTGGTCTCAAGATCAAGAGGTTGTGCGTTCGAATCCCTGTTATACCCACACCGTGCTAAGCCCCCTGGGCAAGGTCTTAACCAGAAGTGTGTCTCTGTCCACCCAGCAGTATTAATAGGTACCAGTAAAAATACTGGGAAGGTGAGCTGTTGAACTCCAAGTCCCTTCACTCTCCGGGAACTCGCTGAGCTCCTTCCTGATGAGCTAGTATGCTCAGGTGTAAAAACCCCGGCAGACTTATGCACCATACCTAACCATTGATTCAATAAGGACACAATAAATAAACTATTCACCGCATTATGATTTAACATCAGTATCACAGCGCTCTGTATTTTATGGTATCAGATTCCAGTCGATGCTGTAGTACAACTCAAGAGATGAATACCTGATATAGAGGGACTAGAAACTGCATTCAGGAAATTTCGTACATGGGTTAAAGTCCCGTTCACCGCCACGACAGCATGAGGTTTTGTTTCGCAGTATTCGTGCTGTAGTGGCGTGTAATTAAAACCGAACAAACAATTATATTATATTTATATTAGATTATAAATGATCTGTAGATGTATGTTGTAGCACAGATATGATTGTATTAAACTAAAATCTACTAAGATTCTCCCTGAATTTCAATATATTAGGAATGTTTCAGGTACAGACCACTGTCCTCTATATAGACCTCAGTGCTGTAGACAGGCGAGCCAACATGGCGGGTGTTGTCGTGTGGAAATTCTGTGTGTTGATGTAAGTGATATAGCAAGGTTAAAGACAGGTGCACTGAAACGTGGGAGTGTGTTTGTTCCTTTGGAGTGGGATTTATCATGAGATGCTTTATACCTGGATAAAGTCATGTTCGCTGTTTTGATTCACAATCACTTGACGGTAATGTAACTCTACATACTGCTTTGTCCTTTGTGAATGGAATTTTTTCGATGTAAGATGTATCCTGCAGGTATCATCGTAATGTCTCTCAGGAAAAAGTATAAAAAGATTAAACATAGACTCTGGGTGGCACACTGGTGGAGCATTTAGCATGTCCACCTCACAAGAGGGTCCTGGGTTCGAGTCTCAGGCTTGGCGAGGGTGTTTCTGATTGGAGTTTGCATGTTCTCTCCATGCTTGCCATGGTTTCCTCTGGGTACTCCAGTTTCCTCCCAGAGTCCAAAGACATGCACATTAAGGCAGTTGGCTGTTCTGTTCCAAATTACCCCTAGGCGTGAGTGTGAGTGTGCAAACCAATGGCAGGCTAATGGCTGAGATAGACTCTAGCCTCTCTGCAACCATAGTAGGATTAAGTGGTTCAGCAAATAAATTAATAAATGTATGAATGAATGAATGAGCATGCTGTTTTGAATGGTGTCAGCAGACACACTGAGCGATGGCATCCAATAAACTAATATACTTGAATCTCACTGAATTATTTGAAGCGCTATAAAGTCTGGGTTGTGTTCCTTCTCAACAGAGAACAGCATGCAAAGTCGGCGTGGTGACAGACAGAAGCTTACCAGTGACAAATGCGCATGCTCACCACTGTCGGCCATCTCCGGCATTTACGTGTTTGCCCGAGCGTACCCAGATTGTCACGTGAGCTCATGCAGTAGCGAGTATGTCATGCATCAGCCTGCACATTGCAGTTGCTAGTCACTGTATAGACTGGTTTCAGCCTGATCTTATTAGAAATGTCATCACAGTCAAAGGAGGAGGAGCAGAATGTTGAAATATTAACACAGGATTCGTGAGAACTGTTTAAAACCGAACTGGAAATTTATTGGCAGCAACAGTGAAACTAGAAATATACATACACGTATATATATATATATCTTTTGCTGAAGTGATTAATTTTACTAGGGTCGCATAGAGGCGATAGTGGGTGAAGACGGGGTACTCCCTGAATAGCTCAGCAGGCTACCATAGGGCAACACACACACACATCCACTCACGCTCATACCTGGTGCAATGTGGACCAGACAGTTAGCCTAATGTGCATGTCTTTGAACTGTGGGAGGAAACCGGAGTACCCAGAGGAAACCCACTCAAGTATGGGGAGAACCTGGTAACTCCACACAGAGACGCCCTCGCTGAGCTCAGGACTCCAACCCAGGACCTTCTTGGTGTGAGTCGGACATGCCAGCCTCTATGCCAATGTGCTTCCCAGGTTTCATTTTATTATGAATAAATAAATTTTGAACTGAAAAAAAAAAATCTATTTTTCAGGAATACGTCTAGGATGGGATGCTTACAGGGTTCATGATTACTCCTGAATTTTGACACATATTCTTATAACTCAAGGCCCACAGATATTAAGTCCTCATTATTTCTTGTAGCATGGGAAGCTTTAGCACAATGACTCCAAAACGACTCCACTGACTGAACTACTTTTCTACCATGAATTAAATCTACAATGAAGCTTGCTTATTATTGGATCTAGAGCCATGTGACCTCGTTGATGCTTTGCTCTCACTGAGCTGGACCCTTTGGTGTGAATGACTGAGAGTTGGACATGTCATCATCTCTATTCAGACTGCAGTAATAGTTTGTTCCTTGAGGCCTAATTCACCATAAAGTGAAACATGATCCATGGTGTCCGGTCTCCGAATCTCCGAATGTCTGAATAAGCAAGAAAAGGTATCAGGAGATCATTCAGTTGATTGTGTGAGGTTAATTAAAGAGTTCTTTTCATCTATCTATTCATGTTAAAAACAAAATAAAATAATGGATCACAGTAAGTGTTGCTGTTACATTCGGAGGAGGAGAACAGCTGCCTACCCAAAGCCCCAGGGTCCTCCCAAAGTATGAAAAAAATGTGTTTTAGTTCAAGCTAATAATTCCATGTTATAAACATTTGCCTAGACTCACAGTGTTTTTAAAAAGCAAGCATTTTATTTAATGGGTCGAGATTTGCAAATAGTGCCTTGTAATTTCAGTGCCTCCTCTGAGTTGCAATACCATAAACCCCCAATAGACGGCGACATTTTCACTCATTGCACTCATTGAGTGGTATCACTGTGGTCTGAATGATTGGAATTTAACTTAAGCAACATTTTAGTTGTAGATTTCACAACGGCAGGGTTTGCACAGAAATGCTCTGTAACTCGAGGACCGGAAAGTTTAAATCTTTTTCACGTGCTAGGACAGTTTCCTGCATTGTGGATTAATTTGAAGTAATCCTACCTGGCATCATGTCGGTCATATTGTACAGAGGGGCGTTTGCCCTTCCATGCTGGTCACAGTAGGTACTGGATGCCTGCAATTAAAACAGCATTAGAGGAACCATCTCATGTCAAAACACCCAGTACACACCCCTATAAGTGTTGCATTGCAGGCCTGGTGAAAGATTTATTGTTTAACAACCAAATAAAATGCCATAGCTGTGGGTTTGCCGTGGATATGGCTTTCTTTGGCCTTTTTTATTTATTTATAGTACATAGCATTCGCTGCACCTTTCCCTCCTCCTAAGATAATATCCATGTCTTTATGTAGGATTGTTTTTTCCCCCCTGCATCCTGAAGCCAAGTGCCCCGCAAGCTCAGGTTTCTCATGCTGCAACTGGATGCACACCTTTTGTATTTCCAGCCTTTGTTTTTTCCCCGATGCTCTATTTTTAGCTCAGAAACAGCAGCTTGCTCTCGACAAGGGTTGAGTTGGTGGGAGAAGGGTGCGTCTGGAAGAGGGCATGATTAAAAGGGATCAGCAGCAGCACTTGTTTCAACAGAACCCTTTGTTTGGATAGATTGCTCCCGGGCCTTGGAACAGCAACGAGCATGGCAGAACAGTAATAAAAGACTCAAAACCCCCCAAAGACCACTCTGTCTGGGTTCAGCTCAGTAACTGCACTGTCTCGTTGTGGATTTGAAATAATAGAAAAATAATGGCTTGCTTGGTGTGTGTGGGTTTGAATGAATGTTTAAAATGCCTGTTAACTATTATTTTACAGTTTATACATCATATGCATTTTTGTTTGCAGGGTAGTACCCTCCTCTCATTGGATATGTGTGTATAGGTTTTGGGTTGATGTGTCACTGTCATAGATCGAGAAACCTGACTTAACCTCGCTGGCTCAGACGTTGCTGGGTAGCAGCCTGTGATTCGTTGGAGCTTTGTTAGTCAAATAAGCTGCAGGGGACGTTAGTGCAGTTCTATCATTTAGGGATGTCAGCTCATTTAGTGTCTGCAGTGTGCTAAAAAAACAAACAAAAAAAAACAGTCACCCCTTGCCCCTTTTAAAACGAATATTTCCTTTCTTCATATAAAATAAATCGCATTTATGTGATCATTTTTATGAATGAATAGTTAGAGCATTCTATCACCACCATTACTCAATCCGTTGTGTGTGGAGTTTGCATGTTCTCTGAGTGCTTTTGCGGGTTTCCTCCATGTACTCCGGTTTCCTCCCACAGTCCAAAGACATGCACATTAGGCTACCTGGCTGTTCCACATTGCCCCTCGGTGTGAGAGTGAATGTGGAGGGTTGTATGTGTGTTGGCCCTGCAATTGGCCGGCGAGCTGTCCAGGGTGTACTCTGCCCTCGCCCGCAATCAGCTGATATAAGCACCAGCCTCCTCGCAACCCTAGTGGGATTAAGTGATTAGGCGAATGAGCGAATGAACAATTGGAATAAAAACAAACTGGGAATGAAAGCGATTCCCAGTGTGTCCTCGTTCTTCTTTCTGCTTTCCACTTTGTTTCTTTTTTCTGTCTTCCTTCTTTTTCAGTCCCCTCCAGTCAGGTCCAGCATGTTTATAAAGATTCCAAAACACAACTCAAGAGTAAATAAATCAATAAATTAATCAGATTATCAAGAGGATCCTTATACACCTAAAACTCCCCTTGGAAAAGCAAATTTGTTCGGCACAACAACCAGCCTGCCCTTCGGCTTGCTATGATGCTGGACTGGACAGTTTAAAAAAAATACTGTAGAATATCGTCAGTGTCACACTTCCCAATATTCTACAACATTTCAGCCAAATTCATGACTGCTTTTCACTTAAATGTTATGCCCACTTCCTGATTATGTGAACACACACACACACACACACACACACACACACACACACACACACACAGGAAAAAAAATCCTAATGTTTTTCATTAAGTTTTCTGCTGTTTAATCCAGTGCCTTTGTCCTGGTGTATCGAAGCAACTCATCCAAATCTGTGGAAAAAAAAGCTTCTTCCTTAGGACCAGTTTCTAAAAGAGGAAGGAACTCTGAGCATCTGTACAAACCACTGTACTGAAATATGAACATACGTGACCCAAACAGATTCCGATCATCCACTTAATTGTTACTAACGGGTTAAAATGAACATCTGCTCAATATCACAGACAAGTAACTTCTTTTTTTTTTAGTTGCATAACTTCCTGGAATGTTCATCCTCCTCTTCTTTCCCCTCTTCCTCTTCCCCCTTCTCACTTCTCATGCTTTCCAGCTGGAGCCAATCCCAGCTAATTTCGGGTAAGAGGGGCGGGTTACACCCTGGGTAGGCTTCCAATCTAATAGTTAGGAGAAAGTGTTTCTCTCCCACTCTTTCTGTATTTCTTTCTCACTCTTTCTGTCTTTCTCTCTCACTCTCTCTCTCTCTCACACACACACACACTGCCTTTTACTCTTCATGTCTCTTTCTGTCACTCTTTCTCTCTCTTTCTCCTTTTCTCTTTCTTCCTTTCTCTCTCTCTTTCTCTCTTGCCTCTCTCTCTCTCTCCATCTCTCTTTGGGTGTCTCTCTCTCTTGCTCACTTTCTCTCTCTCTGTCTTACTCTCACTTTTCTCTCTCTCTCTCGCTCTCTATTTCTCTCCCCTCTCTCTTTCTCTCGCTCTTTGTCACTCTCTCTCTTGCTCTCTTTATCTCTCTCGCTCGCTCTTTTTTCCTCTCACTCACTCTCTCTCCCTCCCTCCCTACCCCCCCCCCCTTGCTAAGTCACACAGTGTGTATGAACAGAGCATTCTTGACATGTTAATAAAACCAAAAGCAAGTTTAACTTTGTCATTTATTTAAATGAGCCAATTTTTGTTGGGTTGATCAGAAATCTAGCATTTATTCTTCAACCATTCCTGGGTGGAACGTCTTTGGGGTCAGGCCTGAAATGCACTTAAAGGGTCTGGGGGCAAATTCTAAACAACAAGGGAGAAAAAACATTTACTGATATATTTGGAAATTGGAATGAATTATTCTCCATATCCAGTCTTGCATGTTGTACACAGCTCACGAAGGTTCTCACTCCACGGCATCGCCTTAAATACAGTCATGTTATGCGAGATTGTATGCATTGTTTTTATCTTTTGTATGTGAAAGGGATATCAGATGCTAAAAGTCCTGTTCATCTCTGTATCACGTCGACAGTTTTTTATTTGTTTTATTTGTAAGGACATGGTGCCATATTCTGTCAGTGAAATATAATCTTGAAGGATCCATTACATCATTCATCCATCTATCTACTCCATGACTCACTTTCCCGCTGTAGCCAGTCACACATATCTTTAATGGTTGCAGATGGACTGTACACTGCCAGAGATTGTGCACGTTTTAAGACTTCTGCTGGACAGATGCTTCACAGTCTAAGTTTGTAAGCACTCAGCACTCAGGTTTGAATAGTTTAAAATCCCGAATGAGGAACTAGCAGGAATTGAAAGACACCGTGTATCGCATGGGCGGCACGGTGGCATAGTGTTTCTCATGCTTGCCATACAGCAAGAACCTCCTGGGTTTGAGTCCGCGGCTTGGCAAGGGCGTTTCTGTGTTTGCATGCTCTTCCTGTCCTTCTGTGGATTTCCTCCAAGTACTCCGGTTTCCTCCCACAGTCCAAAGACATGCACGGTAGGCTAATAGGCTGTTCTTAGTTGCCCTTAGGTGTGAGTGTGAATGGTTGTGTGTGTCGGCTCTGTGATTTCACCCAGTGATGGCTGAGATGAGTAGAGGATTAAGCGGTTCGGCAAGTGAGTGGATATTAGTTACATTTCTCAGATTCAGAAAGCATTATTTCATTTTGACATTTCATATTCCTGTGGTTTATGCTTAAGGGTCTCACTCCTCAATCAGTTTTATCCTTTTGCCAATTAAATTTGTCAGCTTGGGGTTTGGCATTATTCTTTGAGATATTCCCAAACTGGTAGTGTTGAAATGTAATGATTATGAATTAATTATTAATTATTGTAACTATTATATATAAAATCAATAAAAAGAAATAGTTTTTGGCCCCCACAACCCACAGGAATAGCCTCAAAGTATCAGGGCACAAATGCTATGAGTTTCTGGAGCTGTACCTAAGGAATGAACACTGTTCTTCCAAAAGATACTCTAACTGGTGTTGTGATGGTGGACGTGACCCCATGCTTCCCATAACTGTTCAGCTGGGATGAGGTTTTTTTCAGTTATTTTTGAGGAACTCATTTTTTGCTCACTGCACAGCAGAAATATGTAACGAAAATGGAGGACATGTCGGATAGAAAATGGTGTCACAAACCTTTGTTGTGGCGTTTTGAACTTTTTATTCTTTATATCCGGTCCATTTCCTCTGGTCTGTTGGTCTGTTGCGTGATGCCCTACGGCACTCTTTGGCTCTGTTATGATGGGTCATGTGATGCACTCTGAATCATATAGTCTTCTTAATAGTCCCATGATTGCTTCCTTAAACCCACTTGACTTCCTTTATACCTTCATGTATCGGATGACATTTTTACTGCAATGTAAGGTTATATTATTATTATATTAACAAGAATATCTTAAATTTATGATAAATAATTCACTGGTTCTTTATGAATAAGTGGGCCAGTGGTGTAGTGGTTAGGGTGCTGGGCTCATGATCAGGAGGTTCGAATCCCCGTTAGACCCCCACCGTGCTGAGACCCCTGGGCAAGGTCTTAACCACAAGTGTGCCTCTGTCCACCTAGCAGTATAAATGGGTACCAGTAAAAAAAATACTGGGAAGGGAACCTGCGATGGACCAGTGTCCCATCCAGGAGGAGTTGAACTCCTAGTCGCTTCACGCTACAGAAACCGGGAATAAGCCCCAGTCTGATGAGCCACTAGACTCGGGTATAAAAGCCCAACAGCCCAACTCTTTGTGAAAGGGGGTTAAGTGTCAAGGAACCCATGAATGGACAGAATGTAAGGGTCGAGAATGTGAGTGTTTCTGATCACAGAGGGGGTGGGGGTGGGGTGGGGGTATTCCTCCCCTTCCACCATCTTCATGGCTGAAATGCTCTTGAGCAACGCACCCAACTCCCAACTGCTCTCCGGCCGCTGCCATGTGGCTTCCCACTGCTCAGAGTGTGTGTGTGCTCATTGTTTACGTGTGTGTGCTCACTTTGGTGAGTTAAATTGAGCAGAACTGCTGTGCCAGTATTTCAGATTAGCAGATTCAGTGACAGTAATCTGAATGGAATATTAGGCCAATAGTTAGCGTCCCCCTGTTAGCTCTGTAACTTCATATCCGTCATATTGTTGGAAGTGTAACTGTTTATATCTGTATGTATTCTGTATATATTCTGTATAGTCTGTTCAGTGTCTCAGTTGGAGCACAAGTGGCGGTGGGGTTCACAGTGTTCATATTGGTATTTATTGGTTGATTGGTGTAAATGTGGAAAAATGTAAGTACTAGTTATATTAGTTTAAAAATCGCTGTAGTGATCCCGACGAAGGCAAGTTCTACCCAGATTTTGCGTTGCACATTTTTTTCATTTCTTTGTTTGCGGCTGTTAATACTGTTACATGATACTGTTGATACTGAGCATAAATTTTCTGGTAGAGGCAGAGAAGGCAGCAGATGGTACAGCGACAGTTTTGAGAGAAAACCAAAGCTTCCTCAAAAAAATGACGACGTCGATTATTAAATTAGTCGTCAGCGATTTTTATAGTCGACGCAATCGTGACTAGTCGACTAATATTGGCAGCCATTATTATATAT
>JBCNYG010000021.1:23490324-23504662 GCA_039654305.1 Porochilus rendahli
TCAAAAAATATATATATACAGTATGTTTAAACATCATATAATGTTTGGATGATATTGATGAATCGTTGTGTACATTATCGACAGAGCATGCTGATAAAAGCTACTCAAAAAAATTTCCATCAAACTGCTTTAAAATTAGGGGCTAATTACATTTTTAAACTGTGGCCTCTATTCAACCCCTTTTTGAAACATGATAAAAAATATTAAGCGTGATGATATTGCTCACATTTGTTTTGTTTTTTCTTTAGATCGTCCTGATCCTCCTCAGGATTTGGAGCTGTCTGACCTCTCAGCACGCTCCGTCAGACTCACCTGGATCCCCGGCAATGAGAACAACAGTCCAGTTACACGTATGATTCCATCTTTACTCCTCACACAAATATTCAGATGTTAAGCTCGTTTCACAAACAGCCCGCATTTTTTTGTTGTGCCTATGTAAAATACAAAATATTGCTTGTCTGATTAAAGGCATGTCACAGTAACTGAGCTCGGACTATTCTGAACTGCAGTTTGCGAGAATTTGAAAACAGATATTCAGAAAATCTATAGTTGGAAAATCCCCTCATTATTCAGTAGGTAATATTCAACCCTCCGATTTTGACAAACCCCCCCCCCCCCCACCCTTTTTTTTCCCCGTGTAAAATGTTTGACAACCAATTCTCATTTACAAACATGACCAAAAATAGTAGAAGTACTGGGGATGGTGAATCTGATGTATTCACTCGACCTTGTATGATATTTGTTCTGGGTAAAGTGGAGAAGAGAAGATAGGGTTGTGTCTTGCTCAGGATTGTTTTATAGATCAAGTACAACCAGTGATATTAAACAGGATGTGGTTCGAAACAAGGAAATGGCTTAGTTCTTTATGAACCAGCTTCTCCAGAACTTGAGCTAAGCTTGGTAATATGGAAATGGGCCTGTAACAGTTGGGGTCGGAGTCAGAGCCACCTTTAAAGAGGGGGGAAATCAGAGAGTCATCTCTGATTTCATCAGGCTGGACGTTCTGGGCAACAGAGAGTGCTAGAGACTGGTTAAATATTGTTGTAACTGGATCAGCAATAATATGAGCAGATGCTTTTAAGAACATTAGATCAAGTCCATAACAACCAGCACCAGTTCGGTGAGTTTGTCATGCAGATCTGAGATAGTGAGAGATTTGAAGGAGAAACCAGTACTTGTGGATGAGGACGGCTGAGTAAAAGAGGAGGTCATAACAGGATTTGGAGTAGTGAAGACTTTGGCTGAGTTAATAAAGTGATGGTTAAGGAGAGAGGCCATACGAGGCTTATCAGTGATCTCAGGAAGGGATCGCATTGATTCTGTCCCAAGACACTTCAGCAAAATCGAGGAGAAAGATCGGCATGTCAGAGTTCTTCAGAGAGCGCTTGGTCGTCGTTACCGGTAGCGGTTTGACTGAGCAGCCAGAGTGTATGCATGTAATGGCACAGCGATCACTCACTTGGCTGAAGACTCCTGATTGATAAAAAGATGCGGTGTTTGTAAGAATGAGGTCAATTAGCGTCGGGGATGAAGGAGACTTGAGGTTGTGTCTAGAGGGCTCCGAAACAATTTTCGGTGAGGTTTAGAGCATCAAATTGCAAAACTATTTATGGGGGGTTAATCAAATCCCAGTTTAGATCACCCAGAACAATAAATTCAGAGTAAATATATGGTACGAGGAGTTCACTAAATGCTGTTAGAGCGGAGGCTAGGGCCTCTTGTGCATATTAAAATGCAAGCATCATAATTGCTGTGGGATTTGTAGCAAATTGCAGTACAGACAGATATTGAGCTTTGTTATTGTGACACTTTCAATTCTATGGTTTCAGGTTATAAAACTTTTCTGGTCCTTACCAGCTCGTAAATTATCAAGAGTAAACATGTGAGAGTAATTGTGAACTTTATTTCGAAATTATTAAATAAATAATTATGAAAATTGTGTTAACTGCTGTAGAACAACACACATCTTGTTTTTTGTTAAATAAAAGAAAAAAATTACTCAGACGCCTGCTGGGAAAAGTGAAATACACCCCATGAATCTGTTGCTGGTATGATTTTTTTTCAGTCTCTCAAATCTTGGCCCATTCTTCTTAACAAGGTTGCTTTGGTTCTGTTGAGGTTTGAGGCCAATTGTTTGTGCATTGATTCCCTACGTTTTTTTTTCTTTCATGAGCTTGTTGAGCCGTAGTTGCTCAGCGTTTGGTCCGACCCTGTGGTCAATTTGCTGGGATTTTCCTAGTTACCTTCTTAATTTGTGGCAAATCAAGAATGAAGCTATGAAATATGACACCAGTTGTTAGTCATCTGAGCTCGTCCGTACCTAATTTGAACACGTGGAAGGGCCAGCTGATTTTTTTATTCAAACCTTAGAATTACTATGTACTGGTATTTACTATTTCACATGACCACCGTATGTATATTACATAATATAGGCAGGCTCAAACCAACCCTGTTGTAAAATCTAATACAGTACACGTGGGTATATAAGGAAGTCCCGTGGGTTTAATGTAGGGTAATCATAGGACTATTATAAAAAAAATGATGCTCTATGATATCCCATGGCTGTAATATAATAGGCAGACATATTTTATACACTTTTTAGCATAAATTGTGTCGCAAGAGACCTAGGCAATTGACCTGACCTTGAGAATTACCTAGGAGACATGTCCAAAACTCCATAACAATGGTCTGTGATTACGTTTCATGTTGCACAACAGGTGAGTTTCGTATGACACACCCACAACTCTCCTAGGAATTTGCCCAATGTGTTGTTTTGTAACTGTTGTATACTTGTTGTGTGACATGTAAAATATGTAATATTCAAGAATTTATCAACCAGCAATTGATTGCAGAATTTTGGATGCACCATCTTTGCAGAATTCCTTGTTCAGTATGAAGAGAACCGTTGGAGACCAGGCGAATGGCAAAATCTGTCGAGTTATGCAGGCGATCAGAACTCTGTGAACCTTAATCTGTCTCCATTCGTGAACTACCAATTCAGAGTGATCGCCATCAACAGTGTGGGTCAGAGCCGGCCAAGTCGGCCATCAGACCGCTACCAGACCAGTGGAGCATGTAAGTGGCTGAGGGCAAAAGGGCTCACTGCTCTTAGGAGTGATTGTGCTGATTAAAACATCATACTTATTCACTTAGTCAAGTACGGAATATTTCAGAGACTGGTTTTCATATCCATACAAGTATTTACAGATGATACTCTTTGAGCAGCTAATGGATGCAGGTGATGTGATGAGAACTAAAATAATTTTGAACACATTTATTTTAATTTAAATCAATTCAAAAAAGAGTAGGCCACATTGGCGTGAGCGTGTTTCTGCCCTGCGAAGGCCTGGCGAGCTGTCCAGGGATGGCGGAGATGGGCGCCAGCCTCACTGCGACCCTAATTAGGATTAAGTGCTTCAGAAAATGAATAGATAAAAGACACATCATATTTATCATAGTTAGAAATAAATAAATAGAAATAACGTGGGACTTAAAATGAGGTGAGACTTTTTGGAAGTCTTCATTACGCCACTGTTTCAACAAACTTAAGCAACTTTTTTTTTTTTTGACACATTAATGTTGCTTAGCCTTGACCAGACCAACTGGAGCCAGTTTTTTTGGCTGGGTAGTGTATTACTAGGATGCTAATATGGAGCTTTCTTTCTTTTTTTTTAGCTCCTGATGTTTATCCCAGTGGCCTTAAAGGTTGGGGTCCAAAAAACAACAACATGGAAATCACTTGGCAGGTGATTACGGATAAGATCTATTTCTTATCGAACCTTCACGACCTGTTTACTTCAATACACACATCATCTTTTTCATTTCTATGGCATTACAACAAAAAAAAAAGTTCACACACACACACACACACACACACACACACACACACACACACACACACACAAACCCTTAACCATCTCTTTATGTACTTTTATTGATAAAAAGCATGGAGGCAGAATTGCACCCTTTACGGAATTACTACCAAATGACTTTTTTAAATGAATTATTTAATACTAAATAACATATGCATATGTAACCAAAAGCTCCGATCCTAACCCTAGGTTGAGTTTACCATTGTTATAAATATGAAATATGAATAACATGTTGTAAGTTGACCTGAAGTGCAGAGATTTTGTGTGCAGTGAGTTGACCTGTTCACATATAAAACATACAGCCCGTCTTAACTACTTCCTTCAATGACTCCTTTTTTAAAATGCATAACTCTGGGATCACAGCCCCTACTTGATACCCAAAGGAATGGGCCTAATCTACGCTATGTGGTTTCATGGAGAAGAAAGGACTTGCAGGGGGAGTGGAACGTCATCACTAGTACTAACATGAAGTATGTGGTCACGGATACAGAGACTTATGTCCCTTATGAGATCAAGATCCAGGCGGTCAATGACTTTGGTGCAGGCCCAGAGTCAAATGTAGTGCTTGGCTATTCAGGGGAGGACAGTAAGTGTCTCATTTTAACTATGGTAGCCTCTATATGTTTGGAAAACCACATGCTGCTTCACTTTTTGCACTTTTCTGTCAGAGCCATCAGAGGCACCCAGAGAACTAAGGGTGTCAAAAGTAAACAGCAATAAAGTGACTGTAAACTGGATCCCTGTTGAAGCCACATCCATTAATGGAGAATTTAAAGAGTACAGGGTGAGTTCTTCTTTCATTTCATTTAAATGAATCTGTAAAGTCTTTCATTCTCACGTTTCCAGCTGTTCGTTGTTCACATAATCTTGACACAAAGCAGCTGAGTGTTTGGGATTATTGTCTTCCTGATATAAATGAATCCACGGACAAAATTCAATTGCATTTCTCTTAGTTGTGACAGGGTTCGAGTCTCGGTCTCTGGCATTTCTGTGTGGAGTTTACATTTTCTCCCCATTTCCTCCTACAGTCAAAGGCATGGCAAGACATACACATTAGGCTGATTAGCTGTTCCAAATTGCCCCAAGATGTGAATGTGAATGGTTGTGTGTGTGTTAGATGGTCTGGCGAGTTGTTCAGGGTGTACCCCACCTTCGCCCATTATTGGCTGAGATAGGCTCCAGGTTTCCCGCAACCCTGATAGGATTAATTGGTTCGGCAAATGAGTGTGTGAGTGAGTCATTTGGTTGAGTGAGTCATGGTATGTGAACTATATTTTTAATAGTCTCAGGACCGACAGTAAGTGTTGAGTTGGATTAATGTCCTATGATGTGGCACAATGTAAATCAGTTGTGTCAGTTGTATATGTGCTGCCATTTAAACAGACCTAGACACTTTGTTCACTTTCCCCACTCTATTTTAGCTATATTACTGGAGGGAGGCCAGCCTGGTGAAACACTTGAAGGTGAATAAGGACAAGAAAACAAAAGGTTTCTTCAGTGATGTGTCTCAGAACAGTGGTGTCCTAATGGACCTCGTCCCTTACAGCAAGTACAAGATGTTTATGGTGGTGGCCAACAACAAATTTGAGGGACCACACAGCAATTCTGTGGAGTTTCAGACCAAGGAAGGCTGTAGGACATTTCTTGATATTCACTTTCCCTTTGTTTTAGTTTTTATTTGCTTTTAAAATGAAGAGACTGAAAAAACAGTCCTACTGTAGTGTCTTCTGTACAACAGTAATGTCTATTATTAACATGAATTCTTGTATTCATAAACAAATAATGAACCCTTTCTAACTCAAAAGTGCCAGGGGCTCCTAAGTTTTTGAGGATTCTCAAGAGGAACGCCAACACCATCCGCCTGGAGTGGAGTAAGCCTCTAGAGCCGAATGGCCTTCTGATCGGATACACACTCAGATACCACACAGGTTAGTTCATCTTTAATCTGAAAAGTGTTATCCAGGAAGAGTTTATATTATTGTTTTTTCCAGTAGGTGGTAATTTTAAGAATCAGAACCTATTTTATTTCAGGTCCTACTATATATTTAAGATATAAACTGTACTGATTATTTCTCGATTCTAATTTAATTTAATGAATAGCTATAAATTGCTAAAAGCCACGACTTAATATCTTATAATCACAATATACTCTGTGTGTGGTGCTGTTTTAGATATATAGTGTGCCTTTTTAAAGGTGTATTAAATGGTGTCAGTTCGAATGGGACTTGGTTATTTTTTCTGAGCTCAACAGTTTGTGTCACTGCTGACATGTTATAGTAGTTTAATTTAATGGCATCTTAAGAAAATGTCTAATAAAACTACAAATCATCAGCACATTTACCTGATTACTTTAAGAGCATAAAAAATTTTTATGAGCTTGGCCTCTCAACCAGTCAAGTTACAGTGGCGCTTGAAAGTTTTCTAAATATTTTCATCAGATTTTCACACAGGTCCTGAAAGTACATAAAGAAGCCGGTTAAATAAAACAGACAAAAATGTTTTACTTGGTCATTTATTCAGTGAGGAATATCATCCAATATTTCATATCCGTGAGTGGCTGAAGTTTGTGAATCTAGTATTACCAGGTAATTTGAATGTAAAATTAGAGTTAGATGTTTTCAAACAGTGGAATTATGATCAGGTGTGAGTGGGCACCTTGTTTGATTTAAAGAACAAGCTATTTGTGGAAGTGTATCATGGCACAAGCAAAGGAGATTTCTGAGGACCTCAGAAAAAGGGTTGTTGATTGTTGAAGCTCATCAGGCTGGAACAAGTTACAAAACCATACCTAAAGTGTTTGGACTCCACCAATTCACAGTAGGACAAATTGTGTAGCAATTTAAGACCTCTGTTATCCTCCCCAGGAGTGGTCGACCAACTAAGATCACTCCAAGAGCACGGCATGTAATAGTCAGCAAAAGCACAATGGACCCCAGGGCAATTTCTAAGCAACTGAAGGCCTCTCTCTCATTGGCTAATGTTAATGTTCATGAGGCCACCATCAGGAGAACACCAAACAACAACGGTGTGCATGGCAGGGTTGCAAGGAGAAAGCCACTGCTCTCCAAAAAGTCCATTGCTGCTCGTCTGCAGTTTGCTAAAGATCACATGGAACCAACCAAAATATTAAAACAATTTCTTGTGGACAGATGAGACAATGAAACTTTTGGTTTGAATGGGAGGTTTCATGTTTGGAGAAAAGAAAACTTACAGCTTAAGAACCTTATCACATCTGTGAAACATGGTGTTGGGAGGATCATGGTTTGGGCCTGTTTTGCTGCATCTGGGCCAGGACAGCTTGCCATCATTGATGGAACAATGAGATCTGAATTCCACCAGCAAACTCTGATGATGTTTTAGATCGTGTTTATGTAGACATGTATAAAATTCTTAAGGGTTCACAAACTTTCAAGCACCATTGTATCCCAAGAGCTAAAACACATATAGACTCACAATCATGTGAAAAAAATAACTACATCCTGTGAAAATAGATTTTCTTCACTATTTATGAGAAAACCCTTAACATTTAAACATTTAAAATCAGGGCCTAAAGTTAACACGACACCAATTGTGTTCAAATAGTTATATTATTTCTCGTAATTTCTAGTGAATGGGACAAAGGAAGGTGGTCCACAGGTTCTGAGCTTCTTCCCTAACGAGACAGAGTATACCATGACCCTGTCTGATCGCTTTACCCACTACAAGTTCAACCTGTCTGCTCGGACGCAAGTTGGCTCTGGTGAGGTCATTGCCCAGGAATCCCCTCACTTTGCCAATGAAGGTGAGCCGTCATAGCGCATAAACCACATACTATAAATCCTTGTATGTGCCTTGTACATGCCAGTAAAGCTAGGACATCATTTCTCATGTTATTGGGAGATTTAAAAAAGAAACTGAACTGGAGCAAAGATTAAGTGCCAGAAATTCACATACTTAAGAATGAGTGCCTTAGCCTGTGTGAATCGAGAGTTAAGCGAGAAGGAGAAACCGTGTGAGAGATCTATCAAGTCTCACACAGTCGTGTTTTGTTGTACTGAAACTGTGTGGAAGTCATATTGGTCACCTCTGGTCAAACAACACTATTAGTAGGTCGGTGAATTGAATGAACGACTACAGAGACCACAATTACCCAGAATTCTTTTCTGTCTGCCATCTTTCTCTTTTCTTTGTGTCGTCTCTTTCTTCCTCTCGTATTATCTGCTTTTTCTTATTTGTGCGGCCCGCCTGCTCACCTCTGTTTTCTCCATGTGCTCTGACCTGCCTTCTTCCTCCTTCATGTCTTGTCTATCTCTCCCTCAATGTGACAAGAAGACTTTATGACTTCAGGTAATGACTCTATATGTATAGGTAATGAGGAATGGCCTGCCAATCTGCATATTTGTTTTTTAGTTTTTTTTCCTGTTTCTCTTCACACAGTGCAGTTGTAACTAGATAACAAGGATAATTCTGACATGCTGAAAGCTCTAGATTTCGATTGGTCTATTCGCACAGGCCCGGCTCTCTCTGGGCTGTATTCAGAGCGGATGTGGTTAAAGCTGAAAAAAGGAGCCTAAATGTAATGTACCACATTTGAATCAAAAATGAATCAAGGGGTTACCGTATTTCGTTTTATTATGGTGCCATCGCCTTTAAAATGAATGAATGATTTTAAGTTCAGATGATAAAGCACACCAATGTAATCCTGTGCAGCATAAAAAAAGATTAAATAAAACTAATTATCAATTGAATAATCAAAAAAGTTTAATCACTTACAAGTAATATACACTGCCTGGTCAAAAAGGTTGCAGCATCTGATCTTTCCCTGGACCACCTTTGGTGTTGATTGGTCCTGCGAGTTCTCATCACATTCCACGTGTGGTTAATTCTCTCTTTCACTAATAAACACACCTGAGATCTACTGCTATTCTCCTTCCTCACACTAATTCACTCACTGACATCCGCACAGTCGTATTAGAGTCGCAGGGAAGCTGGTGCCTATCTCAGCCAACACTGGGCACCCCGAACAGCTCGCCAGACCATCGCACCCAGAACTGTTTATACTCAGATTCACACCTACTGACAACGCCAGAACAGAACTCCGAATGTGATATTTCTTCACATGGTTTCTTAACATGGTTGTCAAAACAGTACCATGGGGATTGTGCGCTGTAATAAAGACTAAAGGCAGTCCAGCAAAAGATTAGACTGCGTGACTTTTTTTTGGGTCAGGTAGTGGACATTTATTTTAGAAACACCCCTATTTTGGCTTTGCTCCAATTTTATTTACTGTCTGTAAGGTACGGGCTTCATCTAGAGGATGAATCAGTGAAGGCCAAAACCTGTGCAGTGCACTTTGTTCAGCTTTGTTCTGAGCCGTGTGTAGTTTCAGTATTAAATCTGTCTTTAGCTTAACTCTGAATGCAGTCCATTATGTTTAACACTTCAAAAATAAGAGTACAAAAAAATACTAGTTATTTACCCAGTAGTGCGTATATGTTGGTGTGACAGTGGGCCACACCAGCATGTACACTTTCATTAAGTGGTCTGAACTGCACTGGCTACTCTGATGGCAATGTTTCAGTTTGCTTCCACCCTCATGTCTCTGTCCTTATCAGTATGTGCTTTCAGGGATGAGACACATCCACTGCACTGCTATCACAATGCCTGGATGAATGAGGTTCATCAGTGAGTCTTTTATAAGAATGTAGCCTATATATAACGTTTATAGGTTCTAGATTTATTATCAGATCAAATTTTTATTGGTTGATTTATGTTGACTCTTAATCCCTGAGAGCACTAATATCATGGCGCCCTGACTGTCACATGTCTCATGTGGCCTGTCTGAGCATGCTCTTCTCATTTCACTCGTATGCATGGAGGAAACTTGCTTTCATGAATGAGTGGTTCGTATTAGGGATTTACTAACTCTATTTGTGAGTTAGTTATGTTGGCATTTTTTTCAAAATGTTCAATGAAACAAATACATTAATTAATTAATTAATCAATCTATTAATTAATTAATAAAAAAATTAATTGCGGGGCAGTGGTGGCCCGATGGTAGGGTGCTGGCATACTGATCCCAAGGTCGGGGGTTCAAGCCCCACTATTCAATTCAATTCAGTTTTATTTGTATAGCGCTTTTTACAATTGACATTATCACAAAGCTGCTTTACATAGTACAATTAAATTAGGGAGGGATCTAAATATTTTTTTCTACAACCATATTATCAACTATAATTAAATTTAATTTTATAACAAAATTAAATTTATGTTTGTATATCAGTGGTAATTTTATACACACTTAAAACTCACCCATGCCTTGTGCACTGAAACTCAGCAGGGGCTTTAGACTTTGCTCTTTATGCTCTCAGATGTGTCCTGATCTCTTAAATATTTTCACAATTCTGTGTACTGTACTGTTGACATTAATTTCTCTGCAATCTGTTGAGTGATGTTGGTGTAGATGCTAGTTTTATACCCAATCATGATAGCCAATCTTCTACCAATTATTTTGAACTAGTTGTTTCAATCTTATTTTAACTCTGTACAAAACTTTTTGAGTGTGCTGTGGGCATCCAATTCTAACTTTTCTATGTTTACATAATACAATTAAGTTGGCCACTAAAACTATTTAAAATATTTTCTTTGTATTTATCCGGTAGATCAATATTTTTGAATTAGGAAATCACAGATTGTTTTTTTTTTGCTGGTTTGATTTTTATTTTTTTTTGTAAGTAGGGTTGGTGTATTGTGATGGGACTATTAGAGAAACGGAGAGCTGCTGGGTATGACTGTATCACTGCTGAACGAAGTGTTTTCAGCAATGTTGTACTATAAATATATTCTCTGAGTAGACTTATGCTGTTTGGAAAGACTTATGGTTTCCTTATTCAGTCAGTTGTTTTGCTTCAAAACTTTAAAGAATGTCAGATCACTAACCGAGTATGTTTCCTACAGTTTATGAATCATTCATTCACTGCTTAATCCATGTACCATCAGTGCTTGCACTTTTGCAGCTGTGCTTTTGTATCTGTTTAATATATAGTGTATGTTCGGCACTATTCTCTGTTATCCAGGGTATCTTACAGGTAAGAATGCCTGAGCTGCTTGCTGACTGGACATTGCGAATGCAGAGCCCACATCCCCAGTCTTTTGTAGAAAGCATAATGATTTGATAAACAGTGTTGTCCGAGAGCTGTAATAGGCATTCTTTTGGTGTTTATGCAGTTTTGAGTCCTACCACATTTTCTTAACTGTCATACACACATAACAGTTTGCCTGCTGTCCAACTGGAATGAGATGTCACATTTGCTGAACTATGTTTATTCCCTGTGGCTAATGATGATTCTTCGTGGCTGCGTTTGCATGGATGGATAAAGGTGTGGTTCTCTGATGTATTATTTTGAAGGATTTCTCTGGGTGAAACAGTAATGTTGTCTATTCTCTTTTCTATCATGTGTCATTCACTATATTTTCATTGATGTTGTGTACAGACATGCTTAGCGCCCTACTAAATAATTGCAGTGTGATGCAGTTTATGGTGGTAAATATCTTTTCCATGATGGAGTTCCCACAACTATACCATAGTACCTAATGAGGAATGAACTTTAAACAATATTACCACTGGATGGCAGTGTTGCCTCTGTTCATGTCTTGTATCTCAAGTGTGCCACACTATATAGTCCAACCTAAGCTTAGGACCATTTTTATTTAGATCACTCTTAGTTACTGGCCTGTAGGGACTCCATATTCTCCTTTAGGAAAAAAGCAACATTACTCACTAATGTTGGCCAGCATTTTTGTTGAGATTGTATTTAATATTAGCATTTAATCAGAAATAATAATAATAATAATCTGAAAAAGTTTCAAATGCACTAACAAGATACTGAAGTATATTGTATTAAGTACAGTATTTATATTCTGTGAGCTACAGTATATGCCATCCATACATCCATCTGCTGTAGGTATAGAACAGAATCAGCTCCCTCTAAAATATTGACATTCTGTTGCTTTGCAGCCTAAAATAAAGACACGCAAAAATTATTTTCCATTTCTATTATGAGGAGCAAATAAAATATATAACAACAACAGTTCAACAGTATATAAATAAATAAATAATAATAATAAGCCAGAATCCCTGAGATGGTTAAAGAATCACCCGCTCCTAAAAATATTGGTAAACTCATTCGGATGTAACTGTATACTTCTCCACTGCACACCAGGCTAATTGGCTTCCATCTGTAATAAACTGAAATCATTCTGATCAGGTCAGCAATAAAAACTGCTATTCCTAGAGTATTCCAGTATTGGAAGTGCAACTAAAATTAACTGTGGATGGCAAGGACTGTAAAAAGGATTAAACTGTGGACAAGCACAAGTCAGGAGATACAAACAATTTCAAAGACATTGAAATTGTTCACTGGGGGGACAACAGTGACAACCCACTAACAGTGGGGCTTGAACCCCCAACCTTGGGATCAGTAATTCAGCCCCCTACCACCAGGCCGCAGTTTCAGTTTGCTTTTGTTATGTTCTCATGTACTATATATACTGTAACAGTTGTTCACCTCAGTCTCACTGGACTTTGCTGAAGAGATTATTTAGCGGCATCCACCGTGCCTTAAGCAAATAATAGTTGATTGGCATATACTACAAGGGAATGGTGTGCTCTGATTGGTCTGTTATCTCCGGATCATAGATTGTTATCAAATTGAATCACAATGAAAGATCATCCTGTTTGTGACAGGCACGCAGACTGTACGCTAAAAACGTTCAGATACAGAATATAAAAAAAAAAAACAGACAGTGGAACTCACTTTTGTTTGTGAAAGTAACATGAATGAATGAAAAAATGAAAAAAAAAAAGGGCAGCACACTGGTACAGTGATTAGCACAAGTATCTCAGGTGTGTGTGTGGGGTGTGCATGCTCTCCCTGTGCTTGTGTGGGTTTCCATAATTGGCTGTTCCAAATTGTCCCTAAATAAGGATGCGAGTGTATTTTGCTTTGTGTGTTAGCCCTGGACTGGTGATCTGTTCAACGTGTGAAAATCCGATCTGCCGAGTACAGATTTACAATTCCGCAGCAGTGGGTGTGTCAGGGTGAGAAGGAAGCGCATTAAGCAATGTACCAATCATGCATGGTGTTGTACCACTAGAGGCAATGTTATGCTCTGGGGTTTCTTCAGTTGATCCGGTCGAGGCTCAGCAACATTAATGTGGCAATAAAATGAAGTCAGCTGATTATTTGAATGTACTGAATGAGCAGGTTATCACAATCAATGCATTTTTTGTTCCCTGATGGCACAGATATAAAGTTGGGACTCGGATAGTAAAAGAGTGGTTCAGGAAGCTTGAGGCATCATTTTTATTCTGGTAATAAAGAGTCCTGAACTTACCAATGCACCAATTCTGCTTTTTGTGAACATTTAATCGTTGTGTTACTGCCCCATGAATAGATAACTGCACCAATCATACCAGTGGGTATATATGTAAAATATATATTTCAACTAAATAATATTAATATCATATTGCACTGTGCTGTTGATATATTGCAGTGTATTTTTGATACATAAAGGCCTGACTCAACTAACGAGCTAATGAACAAACCCATCAAAAGCAAAGCTGGGATCTCCAGGACTGAAACTGAAATTCACTGTCGTCATCTGAAATGAGTTCAGTGTGTGAAATCTGGTGTCAAAGTATAATTAAATGAATCTTTGTTTTAATTCTAGTTCTAAGTATACATGTGAAATTTAACCAGAATTTATATTGAAGTATATATCAGAAACAGAAGAATATCGAAATTATAGTTGTGGGAATTCTGTTCAAAAATGTAACTGTTTCTCTTGTGAGCTCTGCTTATGTATCCTATGCTGCTAACTACATATATATATGCTTAACTGCTACTCTCTTCCTCTCTCAGTGATCGATTCTACAGAAGCCTTGGTGTTTGCAACTTTTCTTCCCCCCTTTTCCCCACCTACCATCCCAAGTACAACCATTACAACCTCAACAACTACCACCATTGCCCCTACAACTGATGCCACCCCCACTACACCTGCTCCAACTGTTCCAGCTACAACAACTACTACTACAACTACTACAACTAGCACTACTAGTACTACCACTACCACCCCTACAACTTACCCCACCCTGCCTTTCCTGCTGGGTATTTGAACAGACTTCAGCATAAAAAGTCAATGTAAAAGCAGAAGGCAGTAAATTCCGTCACAGTTGTAGCCTACTGAGCTAAGGTGGACAGTTCAGAATAAAATATTCATCACATGGACACATAAGTGACCCGATCTGGCAAAATAAGTCGGAAGTCGCAGGTAGTGATTTCTAGATATCGGCCAATTTATGTGAACCGGTGTAATTTTATAAATTTTTTGGGGGGGGCAAATTTCCATAGGAAACATACTATATTTTCACCTGCCAAAGCCATAACAAGGTAACTGAATGCTAAAATGCACAAACACAGCGTTTT
>JBCNYG010000021.1:23512131-23523542 GCA_039654305.1 Porochilus rendahli
ATTATTTGGAGAGGTGAATGGGTGAGTGAATACTCTTGACTATATATATATATATATATATATATATATATACATATATATATATATATCTACTAAGGATTTTATATGTATATATATATATATGTATATATACATTATCTGTGCAGTAAGGAAGGAATAACGCATCAGCGTGGTTTTATCTCTGAGAATTGAGATGTGCGTGTCTGATTAATTTCATTCGGCTTTGGGTTTGTGTCCTCACAAGTCCCTAATGTTCCCTTTAAAAAGCTCCTATTCTTTCTGGTCAATGCAGAAACGGGGAGAGATTTGAGTATACAAGGGACAAAGAGAGTATCATTTAGAGGAAAGAAGAGAATGAGAGAAAGAGACAAATAAGTAATATAAATAAGCTGTTATTTGAGTAAATTGGGATTAAAATAACTCAGTCTTTGTAGTAAATAGTATAATTTCTGTCTGATGAAAATCTTCATTCACAATCATTTTACATATTTGTCTAATTGACAGATGTAATGCTTGTAATTAAATTAAATTATAATTATACACTTTCCCAAATACCCTTTTTGGAATAGCATGTAATGTATACTCCAGACTCTACACTGTTACACACAAGTCTCACTGTATTTATAAGGACGATTCAGGAGTTATGTATGAAGTAGCTGATGGTGGACAACGGTCTTCGTTTGTCTCACTCTCGATATCCTCTGTCTCTCTTGGTCTTTTCTTCTTCACATGTCTATACATTTAACGATCATTTGAATCTGACTGTCTGCCTCCACCCTATGTGCCTTTTATGCTAATATTTCTTTGTATGGCTGCCTCACTTCTGTTTAATTAGACTCACAGTGCTTACCCAGCAAGCAAAGTGTGTGAGCTTGTCTGCCATCTAATGCATAATCTCAGCCTCTACTGTATTATTTGTTTCTTAGGGGAGAGGGATAGTGAAGGGATTAACTTTTTATGTCTAACTTGAACCCGGGTTTATCGGAATCATGTATGCGAATTTGAAACATACACGAGGTCATGAAGGAGAAATCACGCCCCGGGACGTGGTTGCATCTGAGTAGACCTTACACGGTATGAACATGAACATGTGTTTTGTGGGGAGTAGTGGAGACTGGAGAGATAAGAAATCATGGCATTGTATGAGATAAAACACAAACAGAATGCACACACCGAACAGGATATGAATTTGAATGGACATACCTTCTATCTCTCTCCCTCTGGTCCTGAAAAATACCTGGCTACTGCATGCTGCGCGTGTGTGTGCGTGTGTGTGTATGTGTGTGTGTGTCTGAAGGTGAACAGGAGAATTCCTTGCCTGTTGTTACCTTGATCTTTGTAGTCTATACCTCGAAAAAAAAATTAAACATGTTATATCCTGCTTTTAAAGGCATTTAAAGACTATTAACACGTGGATGGAATCTATACTGAGCTCATTTCCCCCCATTTAGCATGCCGATCACTTTTTTCTGTAAAAACCATTAGTCACCCCTACACCTCCCGCACCCTGAAAAAGAGCTAAAGCTACAAATTATGAGTTATTTTTGATAAAGTTTCTAAGGGATAGTCATGATCAATAGTTCTAAAGTAGTATCCTGAGTTTGGTTCACCTTGTAGCTTTAGCTAGCCATTTTCATGTTATCGCTGCTGTGATAAGGGAGCGTAAACGGCTGAATTTTTGAAAAGAAGTGTGTGACTGCTTCTTATTTTAGCATGTTGCATGCTGCCATCGGCTTCTGGAATACCACCAGTACCGTCTCAACTCACACTGTTACTGTTACTGTGATACCATTATGCTAGCTTGGCTATCCACTGAGGAGGCATAATGTGATGTTGGTGTGCATTTTCATTAGAGATAAGAAATGGTCTGTGGACATTTGAGACTGTTACTCAATCGTTTCTCAAACTGGCGATCATGACTTTAAAAAATATATAATTATATATAGTTATTGTAATTGTTATAAAATTAATACATTTTTATAGAGACGTGTATATCAGACAGTATGGCAAATGGTAAATAATCCAAGGGCTTTAATAATCTTTTTACATGCAAACTAAATTAGACGCTTTTGAAATTTCTCAAATGATTAGCCTTAAAAATTGACATACAGGATGAGCAGTTTCATCTTCTACTCTCAGTATGTCCACAGCACCTTCTATCTCATGGAAGAGGAGGCTGCTTCCAGGCATAGTTTATGGCAGGTTTCGGTGTCCTGGATTCACGGACATTTGTCTTACGTCTCCTCTTAAGGCAATGGCTCTATGAAAAGTGTGCAGTTCATACATGAACCTCCCGTTAAGCTGGCTGGGTTGATAGCTGGTGCTAAGTACTGGCTCCGTGTGTATTCCCACGAACAGCCCAGTGTGACCAGCGGAAATGTCACCTTCGAGACCAGTGGAGGTGAGGGCTGGCTGTACAATGGATGCAATGCTAGAATTTGTTTTGTCCAGTATGTACTGAAGATTTATTTGAATATTAGGAATGGCTGACTTGAGAAAAATGGTCCGTTTTTGCTATTGGCAACCGTAGTTCTCAATTGTAGTTAACATTCCTTTTATTAGTTTATAATGCAAGGAATGAACTATAATTCCCCCAAAATGCTTTTTTTGTAGCAGAAGAAAGTACTTTGGCTACTGTGACAAATAGTAAAGTATATCCAAAGAGAGTTTATAAAACACTGAACCCTATAGAAAATTAAATGTTTAGCACCATGACATTATCCTGGGATGCTTTCATATGCACTATAGTAGCAATAAATATATATATATATAATGATGAATCTTATATTTGAAAAGTTAGTTGACATAAATGATAAAGTTTCATAGATGAAGGAGTCATTCAGTTAGTGCATGGCAGCGTTTTAAGATGATGCTATGATCCTAAAATGCTTGTGTGACTTGGGTGTGGCAAGCTAATAGAAAGTCACCTATCTTCTAATATGATGCAGAATATAGTCTCTATCCTTGATTTCTCCCTCTGTCTTGTTTTCCAACTAGCTTGAACTGGTTTATAATATTAACCTCATAAACATATTTATAATATCATATTTCATTGGTTCACAGTAGCTTTCTATGACTTTGTTAACATAATATTTTACAATAATACATTACTGTTCCAATGACAGTCAAGATTAAATTCAAGATTACAAAACACAAAATGCAAAAACTAATATAACTCTCGAAGCAGGCTGCAGTTCTTATATGAGGTAGTGGAAGAATACATAAATGATCAAGGAAGTGTTTCCTTCATTTCATGTACGTTGTTAAAACAATTCTGGAGAAATGATGGTTTATGGGATGATTTTTGTTATTGCAGATCAGGGTTTGATAATGTGGGTCTCTTCCTATTGCTAATGTCTTTGTGAAAAATTAATATTGGTCTAAAACAGGGTTAAATGCCATGTAACAATATGTTTCTTTATTTATCTAAACTACTACTAATTCAATATTGTAAACAAATTATTTTCAGGAAAAATACACAAAAATAAGGCAATTAAAACCACACTTTAAGATGACCAGATCTTGGCTTCCAAAATTTGGCCTGTGCTAACCAATCAAGTCATTTTCTATATTACTTGCATAAACTGGTGATTACATTTTTCTCTACAGTACAGCACTGGTAGAATAGCGGTTTGGAAACTTCCACTGACAAGCCTTTAGCTGTGTGTTCGACAGGTGGTAACTCAACCAAGCTAGATATTCCTACAGGGAATAAAGAACAGCTGTCAGTAAAGGCTCGGCCTACTGAAACAAACAGAAACTCATTTCTGCTTTTGGGTCATGATTCCCAGAAAAATGGTGTTACGTAATTAATTAGGATTCAGCATGGTGCTTATGGTTCAATATAGGAAATCAACATTCTTTATTTTTCAGAATCTCTCTTTCTATCTTTATTGTGCTGTCCAAATCCTTCCTTACTTGGCGTGCGTGCGCGCGTGTGTGTGTGTGTGTGTGTGTTTGTGTTTCACAGCCTACAGTACAGATCAAGCCGACATTGCTACGCAGGGTTGGTTCATTGGTCTCATGTGCGCCATTGCACTCCTCATTCTGGTCCTGCTCATTGTTTGCTTTATTAAGAGGAGCCGAGGAGGGAAATATCCAGGTAACGTACAGAACGCTAAACCAGTATACAATATATGTTATTGCTTATTATGGATAATTGAGTAGAAAATGTGCATATAAACAATTCAATAAACTGAAATTACTTTGCTAATTCTGAGCTCATTGACTCCCATTAACCTCAGTGAGAGATAAAAAAGACCTCCCTTTGGACCCTGTGGACCACAAAGACCAGGACGGATCGTTTGATTACCAGTAAGTGTGTCGAACACTTTAATATTAGCTTTATATCATCACAAGTATGATTCCAGTTTGATCTCTATCCTTTTTTGTTATTCTTTAGACATAGTAATGTGCAAGTATTATTTGTTTATTTATTTATTTTATTATAGTAACTATTATTATTTTTATTTACCTGGTGCCCTTTCTGCCTGTTTCAGGTTAGCTTGGAAATTGTGAGACATGAGGGGGACATGCTGTTTTATGTCCTAATAAAAACTAATAAACTTTTTCAACAAGTCCATTTTTATCCGAATCTAATCTAGATGAGGAAAAGGCTTAACAAATAAACTCATCAGACTTTGAGTGCGTTACACCACTTTTCAGCATTCCAGCCTTTTATTATAAAGGCAGCACAGTGCGGAATCACAACACATCCTCGTCGTCAAGGAACAGGCAGAAGTCAAACGACTAACTGAGCTGGGTATCAGAGGGAAGGCAGCATCGGGCTGTGACACAGTGCTTTACACTAACCACAATCCAAAAGATTATGTTCTTTAGCAAAACTTATGCAAACATAAAAAGCTTTGGGATGCTATCCAAAATCTCAGTCTTGATAGGCGAACTTAAACTCGGGCAGTACTGGGCTGATAATCGTACTGTGATTATAGAAGGAGGGCGGCTTAGAGCGTTGCTGTCAGTCAGTTCTAAAATGCATGACTTGATGGAACGCTAACTTCTGCTTGGCATTATATAAGATGCAGCATACTTTGCAGTGTGGTGCTAATCATATCTGTGGGGTTATTCTAACCAGTATTCATAACAGAAAAGCATGAGCAACATGCGCTTTTTAATTTCTTTATGGCATAACTTATAATCACTTATATTAAGGTGTACTAATGAATCTTAATACTAATTATATATTAACTTAATATTAATCAATGGTTACTTTCTATAGTTGTTGTACTAACACCTCTGTCCCTCTCAATTTAAATCCTTGTCCCCCAATCACCGAACATTGTTAAGGAAGGAAAACAGGTACTTGTTTTCAACACAGCATTCTTCTTATCCTGAGCATGTTAGCTTTTGCTTGTTTCTGGAAGGAGAAGTCCACTAGATGGAAGAGAACTTGATATTAGATCCATGATCTAACGATCCATGATCTAATTCTTTAAGGGTGTTATACGCTTGTCATTATAATGTCTGTTATTGTAATTTTTGTAGATTACAGTAACAGCAACACTGAATATTTAAACTGATATTGGCTTGTTGGGGCAGGAATCAAGCCTCACCCTGCTGAAAAATCCAGCTTGGTCTGATAAGCTACTGGCTATCCGAAACATTGCTTCATGCTTAATACAGAGTAGCAGCTCAAAGTGCTTGTTCTGGGCATTTTCCTGTTCTTGACCTAGTTGCAGTAAGCACGAGAATTGAAGGGTACATTTCAGAGGATACAGTTAAGTTTACAGGTTCATTCTGCTCGCTTTTGCATTGTGAGCATAAGAATAGCAACGTTGAGCTTAGGGTAGGATTCGTAAGAGTTGTAAAGTGGGATATGCAAAGTGGTGTGACCATTATTTTTCTCCTACCCCAATAGCAGTGATGAGGACAACAAGCCTTTGCAGGGAAGTCAGACCTCTCTAGATGGCAACGTCAAGGAAAGTGATGACAGTCTAGTGGACTACGGAGAAGGAGGGGATGGCCAGTTCAATGAGGATGGATCCTTCATAGGCCAGTACACTGTCAGGAAGGATAAGGAGGAGACTGAAGGCAATGAGAGTTCAGAGGCCACCTCACCTGTCAATGCCATCTATTCTCTTGCTTAGATTTTTCTGGAATGAACAGAAGGCCAAATGCACATGCAGTTAATTTAATATATACAGAGATCTGGATCCACATATAGAAATTTGCTGGTAAGATGAGATGAACAGTCCCCATGAAGAAAGCATGGATGAGAAAACTACCCCTGGTGAAGAACTCAGTGTGTTTTTAGGGCAATGCGGCACAGAAAAGACAACCACATCCTGAGACTTTCAAACATTTTCTGTGGCTTATGTATATATATATTTTTTTTATTTTCCAAAATCCTGAACCCACATTCACACTTTCTAATACCAGAGAAAAGCAGACACAAGCAACAGTCCTGTGACATATCAGTAGTGGGCCGAATCAAAAACAGAACATTGGCAAATGCCAAAAATATGGTAGATGCTTCAATTAAAGATATATGAATGCTGTAATAAGTGCTGGCACAGCTTGCTGTACCATAAAAATCTATGCACTATGTATTACCATAATTTACTTTTTGTTGAAACTGGGTGATCAAATTTATTCTTTTTTTTTTTTAATGCATAAAGCATCAAGTTATGTTTAAGTCACTGAAATGTTAGAATTCCTGGCATCCTCACCCTAAAAGTCTGCTGTTGTTTGATGCCTGTTATTTCAAGCATATTTTCATTTTCTGCATCTATAGCATTTCTGATTTCATGGATGTTTATAAATGAAAAGACAACCACTGTCACCTATCACAAAAAAAGAAAGAAAGAAAAAAAAAAACAGGCAAGCGAACAGAAAATGCGGTATTTTTTTGTAGATGGTACTCTTTGTGCTGGAGTTAACAAAAGGGTAAAAAGAAGACTTAGTTTTTTTTTCGGCTCAAAAAACTCCCCACAATTGTCTAATAATTTTTATAGCTGATCATATGTATGATATTAGCTATATGAAGCTAATAATGCATATTATATAATGGGGGTGATGATGATGGACTGTGGTCTTTATTATAGTACGTTTGTTTTAGAGTGTTTAGGTACAAAGTAGATGGATAAATGTGAAAGCAGTACAGCTAAAGGACTCGCATTTAAAAAAGTAATCATCAACATTTTTAACATCAAAACTATGCTTGATATTATCGACCATTTTAAAATTTTATATTTCCCAGATCCTTCAGAAGCAAAACTGAAAAGTCAATCCAGAGAGATGGGGTCTAGTTTTGCTACTGAAAACATTGCATGGTGAGAGGTTATAAGAAAAGATCATTTAAATTGCCTAAATAGGGAACTATACAATTAAGCATGCTTTCTTTTCAAAGTTTGATTTTAACACCACCAAAAAAGCAACTTCAAGTCTAGTGCTGCTCAGAGTGGCGGCCACCTAATTTATCCAAATACAGAACCACTGCACCAATATATTCACTTTGAGCAGAGGACTCAGTGTGTGTAGAATTTAAATATTTATTTGTATTTAATTTATATAATTTATATAATTAATATATTGCTGATTCATTTAATGGACACCCAATTTTAACTGCTTGTCTCACGAGGTCACTGAATATTTTTCACTTAACATACAGTAAATATGTACTTTAAAAACTATATTAGACCCATACTGTGTAATAATGGATGGATGGGATAAGGTCAGTGGATGTTTTATCCACTATTTAAATGTATGTATCCATTAAATGTATGTTTTATTTGTTAACAGTGATGTTTCTTTTGAATTACTTTTATTGTATTACTGTTCAAATGTTCCAAAGTTCTTGTTTGCCATTTTTACACGACACAGAAAAATATATTGTTTGTTTATTTTATTCAGACACAGGTTTGTATTCTTTTTCATAAACCTAAATACTGATTTACAGATGGTGGGCAAATTAAATGAAATCTTGATGGCTCTTTAATGCTTTGGGGGTCAAATTGCTTGCATGATCTGGGTCCATTTGTTCCCTTAAAGGAAATCCTCATGGTAAATCTTTATTGAAAAATTAAGTATTTCACTCCTGAAGGGGGTAGTCTGTTTGAGGATGTACCCACCCAATCCACGGTTCATATGGCTCACATAATGATTTTATAAGGATACAAATTATTGAAGCATTTGCTGTTGCCATCACTGTCACCAGATTTCAACACGAATGACCACAAATGGGTGTTTTTAGGGTACCATGCTAGACAGTATTCTCTACCACCAATCTTAAAACACTACTTTAGTGCAGCCATGAGTCTACTGGAAGAATGGTAATCATTCCTCCAACAATTCCAGTTGAATCCACGCTTGTAACACTGCTCAGCGTCAGATACAAAGCGGGATGCAAGTTGCAGATCGCCTGCTCTTTATTTATAGCATTTCACAGGTTATACAGACAGTCCGAATTCATAAATGAAGGGCAGGCAGAGGTCAAGCCATCAGACAAACCACAGAGTGTAGGAAAGGCAAAGTAGTATAATATTAGACAGGCATAAATCACACACAAGAGATCAATATAAGAGAAGAGGCACAGATTCATAACCAAGTAAGCAGGCAGAGAATCATACACAGAATAGCAAACACTGAGATATGAAGGCTTGGTACACGCTGGCATCCAATATGTTCTTGGTAGGAATATAGCACTACTTATCCGGACTGTAGCCCTCCCATTCGAAGTTTTCTAGACCTCCTCCTGTGCAACTGGAGTTTGGCAAGACACTGATCTTTTAGGTTGTCAAGGTGTCTGCTGCTGTGAATTGTTAATGGTCCCAGTGACACTGGTTTTAGCTGCAATAACTGCCATGATGGGGATATTTTGCTGTGTGGCAGCAGGGCTAGCCAATAGTATATGGAACCTCTCATTGATAGCTGGATCATCTGAGGTGTGGGCGTTCTGTGGAAACAGTGGGGGCTGAAACGCCTATACACACTAACAAAAAGAAAGGGGTGAGGCCTGTAGAAAAGTGGTGTAGGGAATTTTGGGCATACCTGTCCCTCTGGAGCAATCGTGCCCAATTGTGCTGCACGTGAGAGCAGTAGGTGTTTACGAATCTTCCCATCTCCTGGTTCACACGTTCCACCTACCCATTAGCTTCCGGATGTGACACTCATGTTGACTCCCAGTTTATCCGTGAAAGCTTCCCACACACTGGAGTCATACTGCACTCCTCAGTAACTCACAATGTCTTTTGGTAGGCTGGAGTTTCTAAACACATGGTTGAGCAGTTTTAAGGCAGTAGGCAGCCCTGGTAGTGGGACTAGGTGGGGAAATCTTAAGAGGTATGTTGTGTATGTTGTTTATGAGACTGTGTGGTACTAAAGTCTGTTTTCTTCTCATCCCCCTAACAATTATTGATGAGGTCGTGTGTACTTCTAAGGTCAATCTTGGTGAATATCTCGGTGAATATCGAGCTGTTCCAGTGCATGAGAATGAGAGGCAGAGGGTGAGGATATCTCACAGTCACCTTGTTGAATCCACTGTAATCGATTCATGTCCTGAAACCTTCTTACTTTTTCTTCACAAAAAACAAACCAGCTGCTGCAGTGGAAGGACAGTTATAACCTTGTTTTAGGGCTTCTTTTTGTACCTCTCTATTGCTCGCTGTTCACAGTCAGTGGGTAGATCTTGTTTTTTAGAGATTTAAAAGAGAGTTGATCTGGACGTTCACTGGCCATGGCTTTTCTGAAAACTTCGCTGTACTGTTTATAAAGACAGGGAATTGCTATTTTACTGTTGGGTTTCAGGATTTCTACTGTGGTGGTGGCGAGTGTGACGACGGGAGTGGAGAAAATGATGAAGGCAGTGCATGGACCACTTGATGATAGCCCTGAACATCCAGGAAATTACCGAAATGTGTAGGATTAGCTGCGGCATTCTGAGGATAATTGGATGATTAGGCAGGGTCATCATGAAGAATCACATCTGTTCATAGTGTAAATGATTGGCTTGTATTCTGAGTGACTCCATGACTTGGGTGACCATTCCCTTGCCAATGGATCCAACATCAGTTGTCTTGATGTGCAGCTTGTTTGTGTTTAGTTGAATTCCGAGCCTCTTCTTGGTGCCCATGTGGATGAAGTTGTCAGAAGCTCCAGACAGAACAAATGCTGTAAGCACATGAGATTGACCAGAGACCTCAATTGAAACAAATGTGTGAATGTCTTGAAAGAGGAGGGGAAAACAGGACTCAGAAAGGTGGTAGTATCAGAAACTTTGATCCCGCTTCTTCTCTCTCTCTGTACTGCTGACACTGACGTATTATGAAATTGATATAGGCACAGAGGCTCACATAAGCAATGCTGGCATTCAGCAGGAGTGAGATGGGTGTGACCTTGGCTGCCGTTATCGCGGCATGTCATCTAGTTTTATGGCGAGGCTAATATACTTGAGACCGACCCTTTCATCAAATCAAGCAAGCTCAGTGAGTACCTCTCTGGTTCTAGGTGTAGGGTCTATGCTTTTTGTCATCCTATAACATGGCAAGGACTTGGACATGGTTTTAGGGATGTGATAAACATGGTATGGCCCGCTTGGTCACCCAAATTGAACCTTAAAGATCGAGGGTTAAAGCTTCACTATCAGCGGGTTGTCACTGCTGTCCCCCCAGTGCAGCTAACTGAGTTATACAAGGCCAGTCATAAACGAACCATTGCTGATTTTCGGTAAGAGTAGGCTGCATAGCTGTCAGCGAGTTTCTGCCCTGCGATGGTCTGGCGAGCTGTTGAGGGTGTACTCTGCCCTCGCCCGGAGTCAGCTGAAATGGGCCCCCTGCGACCCTAATTACGAATAATCGGTTCAGAAAATGAATGAAGAAATTAATAATAAAAATACTCCCTTTTTACTTTTACCCCTTCTATTAATCACTTTAATATTGTTAAAATCAAGCAGTTTGTCAAAACATGCCTTAAAATTTATATCTTTGCAGGTGTATTCAAACCTTTGCCATGTAGTGTATCGTGAGCCAAAGAGTTCTCAGGACATATGTATGCATTTAGCAGAGCTAAAAATCAGCTGTAATAAACTAAGAGTTGACAGGGACTGCAACATCCATCCATCTATTATCTACACTGATTATCGTCAGGGTCATAGACTTTGGACGTAAACTAGGGTACACCCTGATCAGGTTGTCAGGCAATGACGGCAACATGATCTTATTTTTAATAATCAAATTGCCGGTTAGCTTTCAAATATCACTCTGTTGAGGACATTGGTTACCAATTTCCTTTATTTTGTGCATATTTGTCCTGTCTACAGCCAGTTACTTGCAAAAGGCTAAAGGGGCAGGAGGCATTGCTATTGTAGCATTTTGCCCGTCTAGGGGCTGGATGGGGACTGAGCTTATGCTTCTCTTGGTGTACACAGCTTACTGCATAGACCAAGATTTGGTCTTGCT
>JBCNYG010000021.1:23591006-23602521 GCA_039654305.1 Porochilus rendahli
CTTATTTTCTGCTCTCTCTCTCTCTCTCTCTCTCTCTCTCTCTCTCTCTCTCTGTCTCTCTCTGTCTCTCTCTCAAACACACACACACACACACACACACAAAGCTAGCACAAAACCCAGACTTACAGCTCACCACATTTTCAGTGTCTTTAAAATGAGGTAGATGGTTGTTTCTTAAGCTGGAAGCTTTGTTGTAAAATTATTTTAGTTTGTTGTTTCAGTAGATGGTCCACCTCCTCTCTGTACATGCCTCAATAATTAACAGCCAGTGACATCCATAATTGTTGTAAAATCAAGCTGATGGTTTCTTAAGCAGGAGCACAGCTCTAAAATTATTGTAATTTGTTGTTCATTGGATGTTTTTCTACAAAAAGGGCCTGGTGTCTCCAGATGCATCTGAATTCATCGATTAAAGTGTGGTTGATGATGAAGCTTGCCGGTATCCAGGAGCATTCCTTGGGACCGTAGCCCTCCCAGTCGACCAAGAACTGTCCCCCATGACCCCTCTTGCGTACCGCCAGAAGTCTCTTGACCGCGTAGACGAGGCTTCAGGAAGCGGTACAGAAATATTAAGACTAGCACAACCAGAATTAAAAGCAGTTTCTTCCCCAGAGCTGTGAAAGCTATCACCCCCCACTATTTATCTAGTTCATCTCATAGTGCCTTCAATGTACATACTGTATATCTCATCTCGCCTGCCAGAACGCAAGAGGCTAAACTCACGCTATGTTTGGACTATTTAAAATATGTATAATCAATGATGTCATGTACCACCTTGTTCTTTCCTTCCATAGTCAAATATCACTGTCATCTTTTCCAGCTTAAACCTACTATACCTATTATATAAGGGCATTCGCAGCCTAATGGTTAGAGAAAAGACTTTGGGACCAAAGGTCACTGGTTTGATTGCTGAACCAGTGGGAAAAATATGTGGCGGTGGAGGAGTGAACTTCACCTTTCCTTCCTCCACATTCAATAGCTATTCTATTTATATATCTCATATTATACTACCTTCAATGTACATACTGTATATCCCAGTGCTCAGTTTTTATTCACAAGTGTTTGTGTATATAATTAACTTGTGTTTATACCCTGCTCTTGATGGTGTTAATTGCAGTTTATTGCCTTGATAGTACCTTCATAACTTGATTGTAATCTTTTAAAAAAGCTGAGTCTCATGCAAAATTTCATTGTGTGAACATAATGATAATAAAGAATCTTGAATAAAGTGCATTTCTGAACATTCCTGTCAATGGTGTAGCATGAACACACTTTTAAAGCAGGCATAAAAAAAGAGAAGATCGGCACAATAAATAAAACCCAGCCGTTTTTAGCAAGTACAAGCAATTAGTTCACAGTGCACATGTGAGTCCTTCAGTTTAGATTTGTGCTGTACTGTACATGCTGGGCAGTGAATTATCCAAACTAGTGATCCCATCATAATACTTAATTCTTATGGATTATAAAAAAGTGCCAAAAACCTATAAAGCGCCAAAGCTTTTCCCTGCAAGCTCTTCCAACAGAGGCTTCTCAGAAAATTTTAAGTAAACAATGGCAAAATGCAGGTAGTTGGAAAAATAATTATTAGTTAGAATTTGATGCAGACAACCACAGCACCAAAGGCTGACAACACCCTGTTATCTGTGTCAATTTCTTATATGTTAGAGTTTGTAATACTGCATTGATTGGAGGTATTATGTGGTGAAACTATAAAGCTGGGTAATAGAAGCAAATTGTTGATTTGTCTCAGTGAGTGGACTGTTAAGTGTAAGTGGTCTCCCACTTAAGGCTGAAATTGTAGCTAATCAATAGTTATAGAATTAAACAGATGTCACACTAGGTTTTCACACTGCAAATTTCTAATTAGAAGTTAATAATTTATTTAGATCATTAGAGCATGTAAGCATCCAGTGAGTAATTGACAGATAATCTTATATCACTGCCTAACTGAACAGCAGTCAGCTTTCTGTTTACTGTTGCTTTTTCTATTTAAGCTTTTATTATATGAAACAAGTTGTAATGGAAAAAGTAAGTATATATAGCTCCTCTATGTTGAGTCTGATGTAGAGGAAGATAGGGGTATCACGTGCCACTGGGAACACTGTGGGTTTGGACCCATCAACTGAGAAAGGCCTATGGCATAATGTCATATATTTGATATTTGATGATTTGATCGTATGCAAATTGCTGGACTTCCCTTTGATGTACTCATATTAATTATTGATCATTAACAGCATCAACATGAATATAAATATGAATGCAAAAATTGTAACATCAATGATCATATTTCCTTTATTTAAATACATTTGTAATCTGTCTATTGAAGTCATCTCTAATGAGATAAATATTTATTATATAATATATATTTAATTGGTTAATTATACCAATAGAAGAGCAAATGTATGACTTAATGTACTATATGATTACTGGATGATTTATGTAACTATTGCGTGAGGCATTTACTCACCGAAGTGAGTGTAGGATTATTTTATTAATTTATTGTCCACACAGAAATGTCCTCGCCATGCATGGGGCTCAAACCCATGATCTTCTGGTTACCACTACATCACTATGCTGCTCTACCAAATAAATCAAACGAGGTCATCCTGATTTGAAATAATGTTTTGTCAAAATAGTTGACCAGACAGACAGTAGCTGCTATGAAAACTTTTGATAATTACCAACAGTCCAAAGAAGTCAATAGATTTGGACACGAGAATCCAAGACAAATTGAGATAGATATTATTAATTCATTCATTCATTTTCTGAACCGCTTATTCATAATTCATCTCAGTTGAGTCTGGGTGAGGGGTACACCCTGGACAGTTCACCAGGACATCGCAGGAGACAGATATTAATAGAACAATACTCAAAGACATCTGAAAATAGTTATTGTAAAAGTTGCAAATGCCATCTTGGTAGAATGTGGCTGGAATTGAAGGCAGAAAGAATGGGGTTGAACTATAACAGGTTGTAAAACCCTGCTTCATCACCATTGAGTGTGCTAAATGCCCAGAAGGCAGCAAAAAGGCTGTGTGCTTTGGAATTAACAACTCAACAGCCTACAATTAACCACCTTTTATTTGTAAATGCAGCCATTACCTGCCAAACTAACAGTTGACAGACGGGAACATGCTCAGCTCAGGGGCGCAGGGTATGTTTGATAAGAGCCTGGAAGCCTCGGATATCTTCTAAGAGCTTTTCTTCTGAGTAGGGACTGGATAGGGCTTGCAAAACGCACTGTATTGTTTCAGTCATCACAAATAGCCTATGATCTTTTGATCATATCTCACATTTTCACCTACCCTATTTTTAGTATTGATAATGTGTGAAATGGTTTGTGTTCGCACAGTCGTCGTAATATTGTACACATAGCCGGCTTTCAAATGAGAGATAATCACCCCCCTTTTTACTTTTGTGGGAACAGAAAAGCATATTCAAAAGTTATTTCGGTCAACACCTCATTGCGTTATTGTTGAAAACAGCATCAGCAAGTTGATGAGTTTTTGTACAAAATAATGGCTAAACAGTCAACAGACATTCCCTGTCTTTTTCTACACAGTCTGCAGGTTAGACTGTATACTGTACAGGGCATAGGCTCAACAGAAAATGCGAAGAGATACACACACAATGTTATAATTACACAGACTGCCTTTTCTTGTGTACTGTAGGGTAATTATAACTGTAAATAGCTGTGATATGATACATGCAGCACTTTGTTTGCCTGTGGACACTGTAAGCGTGCTATATGAAAAAAACTTAACTGATGTGACTGCCTCTGTTGCAAGCTCTCGTCAGGTCCACTGTTTGCATGGCTGCTATTTTTCTTATCAGTGTGTCTGCTTTCAAAACTGTTAGTCCACAAATTACAAGTGTGCACATATTCCTGGTGCTGCCTAAAGACCTCACTTTCAATACATGTGGTATGACGTCAAAAATCCAGCATTTCTTAAGCCTAATTTAAGTTTACCTTCATCTACCCATTTTTGACTTATTGCTGAGAAACAGACACAATGCTGGTGAAAACAACTAAAATAAAAATAAATAAATAAACAAATAAACAAATAAAAATAGATATACATAGATGGAAGGAAAATGTAAAAGCAGGCTTACTGGGCGTGGTGTGGTGGAAAGGGTGGCATGAACAGATGACTACACTTGGTACCAAGGTGGATAAATAGCTTTTTTAAATAGTCTTTTCCCAAGCAAGACTTGCTGCCATTTCCTGCAATACATCATCATCATCATCATCTTCTTCCGCTTATCCGGGGCCGGGTCGCGGAGGCAGCAGTCTGGAGGTGGAGTCATTTGGAGGTGCTAATTCTCATCCCAGCCGCTTCACACTCTGCTGCAAACCGCTCCAGCGCAATCTGAAGGTCCTGGTTTGATTTAGCCAACAGGACATCATCTGCAAAAAGCAGAGATGAAATCCTGTGGTTCCCAAACTGGACTCCCTCCGGCCCCTGGCTGCGCCTAGAAATCCTGTCCATAAAAATTATGAACAGGACCAGAGACAAAGGGCAGCCCTGCCGAAGTCCAACATGCACTGGGAACAGGTCTGACTTACTGCCGGCAATGTGAACCAAGCTCCTGCTCCTGTAGTACAGAGACCAAACAGCCCTTAGCAAAGGGCCGGGACTCCATAATCACAATGCACCCTCCACAGAATATCACGAGGGACACGGTCGAATGCCTTTTCCAGATCCACAAAGCACATGTGGACTGGTTGGGCAAACTCCCATGCACCCTCAAGCACTCTGTGGAGGGTCAAGATCTGGTGGAGTGTTCCACGACCGGGACAAAAACCGCATTGTTCCTCCTGAATCCGTGGTTCAACTATCGGCCGAATTCTCCTCTCAAGTACTCTGGCGTAGACTTTCCCCGGGAGGCTGAGAAGTGTGATCTCTCTATAATTGTAACACACTCTCTGGTCGCCCTTTTTAAAAAGAGGGACCACCACCATGGTTTGCCACTCCAGAGGCACTGTGCCCAACCTCCATGCAATGTTGCAGAGGCGTGTCAGCCAGGACAGCCCCACAACATCCAGAGACTTGAGGTACTCAGGGCGGATCTCATTCCCCCTCATCTTCCGTACATAACTTATGTCCATCATATCTGTACATAGACTAGTAGTTGTGGTCCTGACATTGCAGCCAACAACAAAATGGGTTTACTCCCGAAGCTTATACCATGATGGATGGGAGTCCGGGTTAAAAGGAGAGCCCCTGATTGCGTGTTAGCCATTGGCTTGCAACAGAGCTCATTCGTGTTTGTGACGTATATTGGGGAAGTAGCACGTGTAAACAAGTACATGGTGAGTGGAGAACATGAATTCGATGCCGTGTTAGATGCTACCAAAATAGAGGAAAGAGTTGTTCAAATGGAACATTTTTCACTCTCAGGCTCTGATTCAGGTTTTTCACACTCTCAGAACAGCTCTGAACTCTGAACATACCCTGCGGATGGGAAAACCAGAGCCAAACCACTAGCAGGCCATTAATATCTGTTAATACATTATTATCCCACCAGACAGACATACTTTTAAATTACTGTTGGAGCAAACACACATTCACCGACCTTTCGCACGGGACCAATTGGTATATATGTAGTGTATGTAATAAAAAAAACATATGACTCTCTTTCCTTTTTCTTAAATTTTTAGACTTTAAAATCTACACTTTTTTATCTGTGTCTAAGGAATCTAGCTTATTTCTTTTAGCTGTCTGTCCTTTGTATTTCTCATTTCTTTCTTAGTTTTAGCTCTGCTTTTAGCTGCCTTTGTCTTTCTTTTTTTCCCTCTAGATGTTAAATATTTGGACACACTCATGTTGTGTCTAAATTGAAGATGAAGTTGAACTTCTAATTATCTAAACATATGAATTAACTAATCAGTGGCTTGCTAAACTGAATAACTTCGACAGAGTGCGCATTTGTGCATTACACACACACACGCTCACACACATACACAATTTTGTCAGTCACGTCACTGTACCTTCCACGTAGCTGTGTGTGTTTAGAGCTATTGTGTCTGTGAACTGGCTTGCTTCTAAAAGATCTTGCACCAACTGTAAGGATAAAATCATCATTTACTAAAGTAATTCTTGTATAGAGCCAAGATCTATAGATCACTGATTAAGAGGTAGGACTAGAAGAGTGCACATTGCGCACTTTAATTCAATTCAATTTATTTATTTGTATAGTGCTTTTTACAATTGGCATTGTCACAAGGCAGCTTTACCTAGTAAAATTAACTTAAGGAGGGATCTAAAAATCTTTCTACAACCCCCTATACATTCCTAATGAGCAAGTCCGCGGCGACAGTGGAAAGGAAAAACTCCCTCAGTTGACACAAGGAAGAAACCTTGAGAGGAGCCAGGCTTAAAAGGGAAAACCATCCTAATTTGGGTGAAACCATAAAATACAAACCATGTAAGACCATATAACACAAACCATATAAGCCATATAAAACTGTTGCGGTGTTACTGTTGACACCTGTAGCAGTGCCGGTTGCATGACAGCTGTCAAACCTGCAGCCATTTCACATTGAGGCTCAAACAGTCTTCAGTAATAGGGTCACTGCAAACGACGGAATGAATGTTGGGCGTTTTTCAAACTTCCCATGTTTGTTTAATTTCCTAATCCATTCCTAATATGTTTCTTGTTCATCTGGGTCCTACAGAAAACCTTACACCATCTTGTGATGTTTTGATGCTACCTGCAGCTATATGCCTTGAATGTGTTAGGATTTCTGTTTTCTACAATGCATATAATGAAGTCCTTGTGCTCGTTTCTGGGCTTGTTTTGCATAGGAAATACTAGTAGTCCATGTTAAGGCTGAGTGCGTTCCCCTGCTTACGTCACATGCAGAAGTCAGAGCGCTGGTGGCGGGAAATTTGAAATTAGCAATATTTATGCAACAAAGTATTGATAAACCAGTACATTTACTTGTACATTATGAAGTATCATGCAAGTAATGATTTTTTGAATATGGCATGATATCATGATACTGGGACTTTACAGGTACAGGATATAAAATAGGCTCAAACGATACCTATTAATCTAAAACCTTTATATATGTCCTTGTTTTTATAGGTCCTATACAAGCATGAGGGGCAGTCAGCTCTAAAGGTGTTAGACAAAGGCAAGACATCAATCAGCCTTCCACTTCCCAAAGATAATGGCTATGTGGTCTTGGAAATCCGATCGTGGGGTGAGGGAGGTGATGGGGCAGCACACGAGATCATAGTATCTCAGGAGTCAGGTATGTTGCCTCTTAAAATGATCATTATGGTGTTTAGCAAAAAAAATATTTGATTAAAGTCTACAAGAATTAATCAAATGAATTATAAAAATATATTTTCTTTTTGTTTTTGTTTTTTAACAGGAACTGGGATGATGGTTCAGAAAAACAGTGTGGGAAATCCCGGATACTTCAGGACATTGTTTTTGCTCTGGCATGTTCTCATTGTGACTGGCTTATCAGTTCTTTGATCAGCCACTGTAAAGGTTCTTTTCTAGTAATACTCCATAGATATTGGCTGGTTACTATCCATGTGGAGTGCAGTGCTAGGCATTGGGGTCTACAGTTATGGATGTTGAGTTCCTGGGGTTTTAATAATAAATGTGGCAAACAGCATTTGTTTTACTCTTTTTGTATTTAAAAGGGGATTTTTAACAAGAAGAATGTGTTGTAAATCTTAACTTGCTGGAAAAATTCATTAAATATTTTGTTCACATGGAACTGGTCTATGACATTTAAGCTGGCACGGGGTTTTGATTTCTTTGTCAGTACCCAAATGATAACAGGTGCATAGATTTTAATATCAGTACACATAATGATGTACATACAATAGGCCTCATTTATTTATTTTTTTCAGTACAAATGGTGTAAATATTTAAAATGTCAAATGGAAGTAAATCGGTATCACAGAGAGCCCGAAGTTGGCATACTAGCGATTATACACCATACTGTATCTTGCATACATACCTGGTCAGTCACTTATCAGGCTCTCGAAAAGATGTTGCATTGCATGAACATTTTTATTAAAATGACATTTTTATTTGACTGGCTTGATTTATGCATTTATCTTGGCTTGCTTTGATTATTTGTTATTATTTGATTATATTCAAAATTGTAGCAGATCTCAGATGCAGGTGCACAGTCCATTCTTTTTTCACTTTTTAATCCATCTTCACTCAGACTAGGCACTTTTCAGTTCCTTTTATTTTGTTACTGTCTCACGCAGACACACATAACGTAAGGACTCACCTAATATTAGTCATAGACTCTGTTCATTTCACTAACAGACATTTGTATTTGTGGGTAGCTCATTAGTTTTTTTCCCACATACTTTTCTCAAATTATTTCTTCTGGTACCAGCAGACAGAAATGGGCTTGATGATGCTTCAAATTTGACACGAGGCACACTTAGCTTGCAGGTTTTGATGTCCTCAGCATTTGGCAGCCCTGGCAGCCAAATCTACTGGATGCTGCCTGAACCTCACCAGTATGTTCTGGGTTCAGATTTGGTCCTGTTAGCCGATAGTCATTATATAATGGACACACATTTTCATGTGATGAGGCATCGATCCTGTCATCTCTGTCCTGCATTTGGGTCTACCTGTTCTTGGTACCGCCGTAACATCAAGTTTGGTTTATTGCTTTTTCATCCCTCATGACAGCATAGAGAAGCAAGTAGTAGGTGTTTTTTTCGATGCCTTTACATGCTTTTCTTGTTGGAGATGGTCCTGTATCACATCACTGCATAGCTTAGTGTAACATAAGTTTTGAATTATGTTTCAATCATTCAAATATGTTCTGGGTGATCTGTTGATTGATAATTCTGTTGTGTCTTGTCATCATGACAACCTGCCCTTCACTGTATCTGACTGACCAGTCAAAGCTTTGGTGTGCCTCTGTGTCACTTGCTCATTCCTCACACTTGCTAGATCTTGCTAGACAATGCTAGTCCTCATACATGAAGCTTCATTCATGCTTTTATATAGATACGGATCCCTGTACTGCCCAGCCTAAAATGGTTTCTATGACAACCAGGGATTGTGATAGTCTGAATTCTACCAGAAACTAATTTCCAGTGGTAGTCAGAACCTATTAACAATGACATATTCATGGCTTGCTCTACGCTCTACATTTTTGCATGTGTGAATCTACAACCCATCCTTCCAAATCTGTCCTTGAGCATTCTATGGTGGCATCATAACTGTTTTCTGTCGCAATGGCTCTGGCAGCTGAATCCACTAAACCTGACTTGAGATATATTTTCATTTTCTAAGTCGCTTAATCCCAATTAGGGTCACGGGTGCATGGCTGGCGCCCATCTGAGCCGACTGCGCGAGGGGGGGTTACACCCTGAACAGCTCACCACACCATCGCAGGGCAAACACAAACAAACTTGGCTTGACAGAGGGAGCTGAAGGTGAGCACCCTGTTGCCTTTTTTGAACACTGTCTGCCAAAAATTCTGAACTTGGACACCAAACAGGGCATAATTAAAATCGACCGGGCAAACAAAGTGCTTGGACCAGCCCACGGTAACCATGCCCCAGACCTGTCCTCATCAAGCTGCACAACTCCGGTGATAAACAGTGGATCATGACTGTGCTGAGGGGGAGATGACCGCTGACACATGAGGGACCGAAGCTGTACTTCAGGGAAGACTGCTCTGCTGCAGTGAAGGAGAATCGGCGCAGCTTCAACAAGGTGTGTGAACATCTGATTGGACTGAACATCCATTTCTTTATTTGGTTCCTGGCTGTCATCAGTTTGACATACAAGGAGAGAAACATTCTTTCCAGTCCCCCCGAGCAGCACAGTCTTTTGTGGACGGAATACTGTGAACTGTTTAAGGAATGCCACTAGGCAAATATGCAGTATATTTAGTGGCAGGATGCCACTTAGCAATTTAAGTTTGAACTGCTGTATGTGACACTTAGATACAGTTTTGTTTATGTGGTAATACAGCATTAGTCTTGAAAAATATTTAGTAATGTGTAGTTTAGTAGCTACACTGCCCTTATTTGGTAAGCTGGGGTTCTAATGGCAATGGTGCAAACTCAAAAAGTTAAAAGTTAAATTAAGTTAGTTTGCTTTGTTATAATAAAAACAGGGATGTCTGTTTTTTGGCCCTGTGACAAGAGCATCATAGTCCTTGAGGAGAAAGGGGTCTGACATAACCCTTCTTTAATTATTACTTTTGGGCTCTAAAGAAGTGTGAACCTGTCTTGGTCGTGGGGGCAGGAGTTATTTAAAGAGATCGATGCTATTTCTGTTTCTCTTCTTCGAGCGTATCTTTCGTATTCAGTGTCATACAACCCCATGAGACTCATTTGATAGATTTGGAACATATTAAAGGAGAAGCTGGGAAGTCCAGGTGCTCTATTTATCCTTTAACTCACATAATAGGGGAGAAGTCATTCTTATTCACAAGAAATTACCCTTTTTTACTCCCACCCCCACCAATCCCGATCAAGAATTGACTATTCTCTAGTGTCTAAAGAGGTGGTAGATAGACTCAAAGCATGCTCACTTGAAATATGTATATTGTCTGATCACAACTCAGTATCACTGTCTTTTTACACCCCATCCCCCACACCACCTCATCTCGATCCCTCCTCATGTCACTGAAGACTTAATTCCTCACTGTTAGGAATTTAGGCATCCCAACTTTTGGACTTTCTGGAGCAGCAATGGAAACCTTTAATATCAACAAGTAATAGTCCAGGTATAAATCCTTCCCTATTGTGTGAAACAGCTAAGGAATTCATGAGGGGGTCTATTATATCTTACATAGCAGCTCATAAAAGGTTTCCTGCTAAAGAGGTAACACTTAGGGACCTCATTAACCCACCTCTGAGCAAGGGAAACTGAGTCCATGGAGTTACTTCATTCACAGGAGTCTTATGAACCACTCTTAGTCTGGACCTCCATCTAGGACCTGTTTGCCTTGGGTGACCCTACCAGGGGTATAATGCCCCCAACAACATAGCTCTTACGATCATTAGGACACACGAACCCCTTCAACACAATAAGGTGGTGATTCAAGGAGGGAGTCCATCTTCCCAGTTTTCTTCATTGTCTAGGGCAACATGGGCATATGAAATCACTACAGCAGATGACTGTCACAAGATGTTCTGAGCTGTTAAACAACTAAAAGCTATGAAGCTAACCCTACCAATCATAGTCTTTAATGAGGAAGTAGACTTTGTGGGCACAAAAAAAGGGAAAGCTGAAGCAATCAAAAAATGGTTCCAGCAGCAGTTCAAGAAGAACCATTGCAACCATTCACTGGTGAAGCCAGACCACTGAATAAGCCAATAGCAGAAGACAAATTCAGAGCTGCCATAAAAGCACTGCAAAGTGGTCATGCCTCAGGCCCAGACAACATCAACAGTGAGCTATTTAATAGTGGAATGACATCGTCATCATCATCATCATCATCATCATCTTCTTCCGCTTATCCGGGGCCGGGTCGCGGAGGCAGCAGTCTAAGCAGGGA
>JBCNYG010000021.1:23652080-23664756 GCA_039654305.1 Porochilus rendahli
ATATATTAAAATCATCAAACACTTTCAAAATGTTCAAATTGCCAATAATAAGAATTTGTAAGTGGGCAGCATGACGGCACAGTGGTTAGCATGTCCACCTCACAGCAAGAAGGTCTTAGAAAATGCGGCTTAAGCATCTTAGAAAATTAATAAATTAATGAGAATTTAAGTGCTACTAAAAAAGTTTGTGGCCCAAGACACTTGTAATCCATTTTAATACATAAGGTATTTTAGAGAGCAGCTCGTTCACCAAAAGGACAAAAAACAGTGTGTTATCAACCCTATGGTGAGAAATGTGAGCCACCTGTAGGTTTGAAACATAATGGAAATGAATACTCTGTTGATATTTGCGTCTGGTAATGTTACGCCCCATCTTACTTAGCTTTGTGATCCCTATGTACTGGAGGTGACCTTAAACCATGATGTTTCACTTTCATACATGACTGGCTCTTCAGTGAACTCCAGCAATTTTCTAGATATGCGATATGATATTGAATTAGTAATTAATCTCAAATATCTTTTTTCCTCCATGTTTCTGCTAGCCAGTTCTACCAAATAAACTGGTTCAGAAGATGGGCAACCCAGGGAGCTCACTGTGCACCCGGATACTGGACTTTCTTAGCAACATACCTCAGAAAGTCAGGATAGGAGACCACATCTCCCCAACTCTCATCCTGAACACTGGAACACCACAGGGGTGTGTCCTGAACCACCTCCTTTTCTCCCTCTTCACACACGACCTCATTCACACCAGCAACACCATCGTCAAATTTGCTGATGACACAACCATCATATAACAGATAACAGATAATGACGAGTCAGCCTACAGGAGGGCGGTCCGGCATCTGCGGCGATGGTGCGACAACAATAACCTGGACCTTAACACAACCAAGACAAAGGAGACGATAATGGACTTAAGGAGATCTAAACAAACTGAGCACTCTGCTCTCTATATTAACGGATAGGAGGTAGAGAGGGTGGAGTGCTTGAAGTTTCTTGGGATCCACATCTCTGCTGACTTCACCAGGACCACAAACATCTCTCACCAGGTGGGGAAAGCACAACAAAGCATACCTACCCCGACCCCAAATGACAAACTTTTACCGCTCCACCATGTTACGGGTATTTTAAAATGGGGAGACAGTGCACAGTGTTATTTAACTTCCTAATGGTGACTGGACATGGAAAAAGTTTTAAAAGCATTGACTGTAAAAAGAAACGAATCACGTTTAAAACCATCGACTGTGATGGAATGTTGGACCTGAAGGTGGCAGTAATGCACCAAGAACCCAGAAGAAGAAGAAGAAGAAGAAGAAGAAGAGCTCGGTCGCCATTTTGTTTGTTTAAACCAGGACCGGACCGTCGTCGACTAAATGGTCTTATAGAGAACGGATTTAAACAAGTCATATCCAACAGGACTGGTAATTTTAACGTTATGTTTGTGTTAATTGTGTCTTTAAGTAAATTGTTTTCGTACATCTCACAGCTCGTTGTTATTATCGTGTAATTATACTGTTAGCCTAATTAGCTCACATCTAGATAACACAAGAGCCGGAATCTCGGTAAAATCCTCACAAGGTCGCGTTACAGACTGTCCTTTCTTACTTCCGGACCTTTGGTCAGTTATCAGAGTTCGGAAATTACAGTAAATATGATGTATATTAAAGCTGGTCACACCAAGCAAGCTTTTCCGGGCGAACTCGGGCCTGTTCGGACATATCATCCTGTTAGCCATTCGGCTGGGTAACATCGGATGTGTATCTTGTTCCAGTGTGTTTTAGGAGCTTTCTGAGGTGATCGTGGTGAATACGGCGTGTTTATTTTAGAGAAACTCGACTTTATATCGTTGATATATTTTCGTTGTCTGTCAAGTTAATCACGATCAGGTGTTATGAGTTGAAAAAAAAACAACACACGCTTGCGCCTGTGACGTCATGAATTTCTGTGACGTGTAATTTGAACGGTCGGAAAACGAGACTCACTGCCCAGCTGAACATATCGGGTAACGAGGAAAAAGTGGTTAAAGCTAGTAGGACTATCTATCTGTCAGGTTGGGGAGCGAACTGCAGACTGTGGAGTGAACAGTGAAACCTCCACCCTGCTAGAGACACCACAGGACCTGCAGCACTAACCACCAGCTGGTCATCATCCCAGGCGAGGTACCCAGCAGCCCTCTCTTACTAAATCAAAATAATGATAAAGATATCGGAGGATGCCACCCCTGAGACATGAAGATATCACTATATATATATAGTGGAAATGTAAAACATAGGGGTTATTGTTAGAGGAATATATCACTGGGTCATTTTGGGTTTTTTTTAATTTCAGAATCACAAATGTCTGCATTTTTTATTTTTTTTCAAATGAAGATGTGATAACTTATCCCAGAGACATTGTAATTTTAATAATTTGAGGAAGGTGCTATTTGGGACCTCTGACTCTGACTGTCTGCAGCCAGACTCGGAAACGGAAAGGGGACGTGTCTCTGACTGTCGGACATTATTATTTATCACGTGCACGTTTGAAACGAAAACTCAAGTAAAACTGAATAGATTTAATTTATTTATAAAACTGGAGTCTGGGTTCTTCCGATCAGGAAGAGCGTATAGGCTGCGCAACTCAAAAATTTCATGTGATTCTATGCATTTGGTAAAGAACTGATTTATAAATTCTGAGCTCAGTAAATAAATACACAGGGTCAGCTACGTCTTACTGCAGTCCACCAAAGTTGAAGTAAAACAGTCATAGCTCTTAGCCACCACGTTTTTCTGCTGCTCAAAGACACGGATGAGCAGATTAGACTGTGATGTCGAACTCCAGTGAATTTGATTGGATACCAACCCAGGCAGAAAGGGCATGGGTCCAGAACATGCATTGCACACCTAACATGGTCTGATATACCTCTCTATGTTGTGTGTACTAACTGTGCATCAATTATTCAACTTATCTGATGCCGGTGATTCAATACTTTTTCACAAGAGAACCAGAAAATCTCTTTAAAATTATTGTTGCTGATAAAAAATTACATTTTGAATAAGTTTTTGTTAGTATAGGCTGTCAATTGATTGGATCAAAAGAAAATCAGAATCATCAAAAATCTGTACGGGCACGTCACTCTTACAAAAAAAAGAGAAAATGAAATTGGTCAAAAAATTTGCAAGTGGTGCATCTCTAAATTTTACATTAGGTCATAAGGCAAATTTGAATCGAAAATGGTGTATAAAAAAAAATCCAAATTTCAAAATTTATGTTTATTCCCCACTGACAAATTTTCCAGCACCATTTTTGTGTGATAAAGTCGTGCATGAATCAGTGCTTGTTTCAGTAGATTCATGCTGTCTGTTTAAGGAGAAAAAAATATAAAAAAAAAGTCTGTGTGTATTATTTGTTGGCATTTAAACATGCACTCGAATATTATTTTATTAATGCTTCGTTCGTTTACCCACTTTGTGAAGTATGTGGGGAGTGTTTTGTTTTCTTTTTTAAAGGTTATACAGGAATCACCTCTACAGACCTGGTTTTACACTGGATTTGGATAAAGGCCAACAGATGGAGAAATATCTTGTCTGAAGTTTGGCACTTTTTTAAACAGTCATTTTTCTCCTTTATATCGGAGGGTTTTTACCTCAACTTTTTTACACTTTAAATCTCCTCGCCTAACTTCAAATGCCATAATGGGTGTGAAGTGATAAGACACCCCTACTCGCCCGCCTGCCTGCCCAGCCGCCTACCTGCCCATGATCTTTTTCACTCTTTCTCTCTCTCTCTCTCTCTCCCTCTCTTTTACACACACATACACACACCTCCAAGATTTTCACTCCTGCCCTCGCTGGATCTCACCACCAACATTTAACCTGAAGATTTTTTTTTTCTTTTTGGCTCTCAGCCAGCAGTTGTTTTTATGAAGCATTAGAAAAGGACTCTTCCCAACCATTTTACTTTGTTACAAAGCAGTCTAAGATGAGCAAGTTTCTCAGTGACGAAAGCCTCTCTTGCCCTTTTCATTCTTAACTCATCGGTCAAGTGTTCCTTCAGGACCGTTAGCACTTGGAGACGACCCAGAACAAGTACGCCTGCTGAAGACATCTTGGCCACTGCAGGTAAATGGGTCCCACTTAGTCAGTATGGGGGGAGGGAGCAAGAAAGAGACATACACTTAACAATTTACAATGAAAAATGCTTCGTCTAAGTTTAGGTGACTGTAACTATACCTCACGGCTGCATACGATGTCGAATCGCGATGTACGTAATGCATACACTATGCGCGGTGCACAAAAATATGATCTAGGTTTCCCCAAGTAAATTGCTATATGCTATGTCATATTTTGATGAAACTTGCAATCAGAAGGGATCTTTTCTCACAACCTGCAGAAGAAATTTTCATAATGGAGTTGATAGTTTTTCTGTGAATGTTCTCCATCTCTACCAAGATATATATGTACATACATATATTACATATTACTTTCGATAGAGTTAATTAACATACAAGTACAGCAGTTATTATAAATGTACTTAAATGTATAATTGCTAAATAATTGTATAATGAATGCTCAAATAACCAGATATCACAAGTTTATAATGAGTATATATGGTGTAAATATAGAAATATAGAACTACTAAATAAAAATGTATAAATACTGAATTAAAGTGATCACAGACGAGTCCTCACATTTATTATCACAGATAACTATTGCAATGAGTATGTTTATATGATGATGATTAAATAATGCCAGACAGCATAAACATCATCAAATATCATAATTTAAATTTAAACCATAATGTTAACAATTGTGGATGTCCTGTAAGATTATAACATTATAACAGCTAAAGGTATTACAGGGTATATAATATAATCTATTAATAGGGAGTCTAAAGATAATTGGTTTTTCTCACATTAATTTATGGACCTGGAGCCTTATTTTTTTTGGAAATTTTAAGGGCTGGGTGTACCAGTTTTTTATAGGGGGGTGGAAGCACCCATTTTACATACAGCACTGTTTCTAAATGTCTTTCTGAATGTTGGTGTGGTGTGGCTAGATACTGTTCACAGTTTTTCTTTTGTGTGTGTGAGTTTTTAAAATAAATATAAGGAAGAGAGAACCAGGTGAAAATGAATATTATCTTTGTGCTTCTGATTATCTATTAGGGAAACTCCAGAGGGTCGTGTAGCAGCACTTGAGAGAGAAGAGTTCTTGACCAGCAATTTTGACCATTTTGTGCTTGACTTCAGCATGACCAATAAGGGAGATGATTGTTATTTCTACTATTATTCCACATGCACTAAGGTAGTGTAGAGTGTTTGAGAAACATGTAAAATAATCAGGAATATTCCTCGTCAAACATTTCTATTAATGTTATAAACTCCCTCCCATGTGCTTGTTCCCTTTAAAGGGTGATGCTTGCCCTTTTCGACATTGTGAGGCTGCCATGGGTAATGAAACTGTCTGCAGTCTTTGGCAGGAGAACCGTTGCTTTCGCAGTGTGTGTAAATTCCGTCATATGGAAATAAAGGTAAAGGCGGATGCCACTTGAAATGTAATACTTGTACACTAATAAGCCAATCATTTTCTTTTTCTAGGTATCAGAATACTCTGGGGTTTCACGTTGCTGGTGCCTTTCAAAAATCAGTTTAAAGTGCAGCTGTCACCTAAACGCCACTTTAAATCACTAGATTTAAACAAATGAAATAAATATATTCACTATATCAGCATGCATGTATTTTAAAAAGCGACAGTTAAAATTTAGTCAAAACCAACAAAATTATGACTTTATTTTTTGCCCAGTAACATTGTGACAGGTGCTCCTTAACAACACCTGGATTTTAGCCAAATGACAGTGTTCAGTATATAATGTTCTTATTATCTGTAGTGTACCTACAGCTCCATGTGAGCCAAGGCCCTTACACACCAAGTTAGAATTTTCATATTCACATGAATTCATGCAGGTGTTTAAAGACATTACACACCAGGAACAGACTTGGTAGTAGTGAGAAAAAAAATGACTGGTTTAATGTTGCAAAAATAAATAGTTGTAAGGGCTGACACATGTAAGCGATATAGCCGCAAAATAGTGCAACTTTTTTTCTCGGTTATTTAACCTCCTTTTGATTGTCTCGTGTCCGATGGTCCGGTCAGGTTAGATGTGTATTCCAGCATGAGTTGGCGTATGCTTTGGTGTATGAGGAAAGCCGCTATTTCAGCCTGCGCTATTAACACGGACGTGTGTGTGAGATAGTGGAGCACGGAGCTGCGTGGAAAAACATGCATCTTCCTCTACGACGAGTTCATTCCATGTTAGATCGGAGGATAATTACCTGTTAGAGGTTCTGAATAATTAAATCTGGGTCTTTATTATTTATTTTGGATGCGCATGACAGACTAGATCAGCTTTCCACAACACGTTGATGAGGGGAAAATCCCGTATTATATCAGTGGAGAGATTTTGTGGGAAATACAAGTTGAACTCGTGATTTCAGGAAAAGTAAAAAAATATTTATTTCCCATATGTCCCCTGTAACACACTCCAAAGAATCGGATCCTAGCGCAAACAGAACAGATCAGAGATGCACGTTCCTCTGCGTGTTGTGAAAAGCAGCTTGAGCAGGAAGTACACTGACACCGGAACCACCGTTTATGTTTAGAAATATTATATTTTTATGATGCGTGTGTGAGATGGCAAGAGGCATGTTGCATATAGAAAATACGCAGTTTCATTTTATTTATTATAAGTATAAGTTATAAGCTATTTTCTTGAAAACAACAGTAAATAGAGGCGCTGGCCGCCTCCTTATGAAAGGGGTGGATACGTGTGACCTGTGCATCATTTCGCAGGTTTTTATTTTTTTGGTGTAAAAAAAGGGGAGGATTTGCATGACGTCCCAATTTCATTTGCTTTTCTTTGTCAAAAGGGATGGATTTGTATTACGTGCATAAATCAGTCGCTTGAGACGTTCAAAAACAAGCAAAAAGGACCGAACTGCTTAGGAAGCTCTTCGCTCGTTGTGGAGCCACTCTGAATTCGCACCAATTTTGAGCAGGTCCAAAACTTTTTCCAAGATTGCAAAAACGGACCATTTACCACGAATTCGACCAACTACCTCCAAAAATATATTCAGCCACGCTCGGACTTAAATTCGCTCGTACGTTCGGCCGTGATTGCTTACATGTGAGCCAGGCTTAAGTTGTATTGACAATAACAACCAATGAAGTAGCAGTAATAGAACAGTAATGAATAAAATATACACCAAGTGTGAATAAACACTAACAGGTGAGATTAATAGCATACAGAATGCATAGAACATGAATTAATATAAATGGGATAGATCAGAAGTATGATCTACGGGTACAACCAGGATTCAGTTTTAGTGCTAAAACATTTTAGTTAAAAGAATTGAAAAGTTTTACTTCAGATTTTTGTCATTTATACAGTGTAAGAATGAAAAACTTTTGTCTACATGCAGAGCAGCCATTTCTTCATTGATCTGAACATGCTCGATTTGTTAGTGTTTGGGGTGAACCTTTAGAGGTTCAACCCTTCCCTGACATGGGTGTTTTAGACTTTTCGTGGCCGCGCACACACACACACACACAGAAAAACAGATAGGAGTTTTTAAAATAAATTGGTTTTTTTTAGTGTTTATCTTAGAATTGTTTTCCCATGTGTATGGCCTAATTGAAAATAGTATCTTAGAGTTTTAGTGTTAGAGTTCGTAAGGACCAAGCTGAAGATTGCAGTTAACATTTTCAGCGAACATATGAGCTGATGACCAAATTGCTGAGGTTGCTGATTAGAGCTTCTTGTTTGCCATGACACATGAAGTGCCACTACGCTGGCTGTCATAATAATAATAATAATTATGCATAATAATAATACTGCATAATATTACCTCACCCACAGTGCATTATGGGTAATTATGAATCAAAAAGGAAACAGTTAAAAATTATATAGCTGCAAAGAATGTATGATATTCATATTCTTTGACCGCTCTTTCAGGCCATATAAAACGAGTTGGTGGGCTAGATTTCGAAAGTAGACCTTAAATGAGACACCTGTGAGCTGCATATTTAAGTTAGAATCAGGAATACATTGAAAAAGGATTATTCAGAAGTATCATTTTCACCTTTGTACTTTGTACTTGTTTGGGATGATGGATATGAATTTTACTTTCTTTTCTGATCAATGACTCTGGTTCGACTCTTGAATCAGGACTGCAGAGTGAACGTAACAAAATAAAGCACAAAATATTTTAAAACTGCTTCAGACTCAGTGAGAAGCTTGTTGTACGAAAATTGTGCGGATTAATTTTTTCGCAGCATACTTAGTCTTAGCTGGGGTGTAACAAGTTAAGGTGTTTGAATATTTTCTGAATGCACTGTTTTCCAAATCTGGCAATCTTGTTATTCCATTACTAACTATATTATTTACTGTGTCTCTCAGAAAAACCGCAAAGAAATCCCTTGTTACTGGGAAAATCAGCCTGGCGGATGCCAAAAGTGTCACTGTGCTTTTTACCACGAGAAGCCACGTTACATTGATGGCCTTTTTGTTGCCCCAGATAAAGGTATAAAAACAACTGGACGCGATTTAAACTGTACTGTTTCCTTTGGCTTTTTAACTCGATATGATGTGGATATTGAGTGATTACTGTGTGATCACACAAAGGGTTACCTGAAATCCTTACAGGGCCTTTAGTGAAAAAGGAGAAAGAGGAAGAAACATCACAGGATGACCATGTTTCATCTGTTTCCGCCAACATTTCCAACACCGCCATCCCACAACTCAGAGGGGTTATTAAGGTGGAGACTCAAGAGAGCGTCCCAAGTCCCACACACCCACCCGTAGTTATTAATCCTGTGGATGATGAGGATGATGAAGATGGTAATGCAATTTCTCAGTTCTTATTTGCTTCAGTGCTATGCAGGTTTTGTATGAGAATCCTAATTGCCCTGTATTGTTCTTAGATCAGATTTCTGAAGAGGGAGAGGAAGTTTCTGGTGTTCATCCAAAGAAACTATTGAGCCCTACCAGAGGTAGTGTATCAGAGAGTAGGTAGTGTAATCTGATTTTTATGCTGCACTTCAAACTATGTTTGAAATGAACAGGTTTCCAGACAACCTGACATTCATTGAAACGTGATCATTGAAACGGTGAAGAAGCTGAAATCAACCCTAAGAACGGGTTACTTCACTAAACACAGTTTCCGTGTTTTGTTTGTCTGTACAACTTGTTAGCACAATAACTTTAGAAGGAAATGACATAGGATCACAAAATTTGGTGGATGGGTTCCCCTTAGAATGGTCTCAGTTTGGATTTTATATGGGGCTCCTTGACCTTGTTTCAAGGTTACGAGGTCAGTTTTATTATATTCGGCTTTTCAAGGCTTTTTAGTGTGATAACTTAGAAAGGAAAGCCCATAGTGTCACCAAATTTGGTGGATAGGTTCCCCTCAGGACTTGATTAAGATTGTATATGGGTCACCTTGATCTTGGGCTAATATAAACCAGTATTTTTACTTCTTCTACAGATGGGTCCCTGAATTTTGGTATCAAAACACTGGAGGAGATAAGGCTGGGGAAAGATTTGAAGGCCAAGCTAAACAGACCAGGTAAGATCTTGGTCACTTTTCTTAAAGTTATTTTTCCTTTACATGTGTATCATGGTAGCGCTCTTTATATTGTACCTTCTGTGTATTATTCAGGTCATTCCTTTATACACGGCCCTGATGGTTTCAGCTCAACAAAACAGTACTGCAATGGAGTTGGTACAGAGAAGGAAACCATTCAGTTGGCCACAAGGACAGCAATTATCCCTGCAGGTGGTAGATCATGAATTACTCTGAATCTTTCTGTATCTTGTAGTGCCAAAACTTTCTCAAATTATTTAACTGTAAATGTTGTAAAAATTGGTCTTCCTTTCATGAAGTATTATATTTGCAAAATATTTTTATGGTGTTTTTCTATGTCCCCCAAAAAATTGCTGTCTAAAAGAAAGAGGGGTGTTAAGCCATATACAATCTAGTTTATTCAAAAATCTTTTTTGTACCAATGTGCCTGTTTTCAGAGTCTCCCACTTTGGAGGATGCCAGAAAAAGGAAAATTACTGATCGGCTTGGAAAAAGACCTGGTGAAGGTAAACCGACACTTGATGTATTTCACTAACTTCTGTATGGCATTTCCATGGAAAATTAAAGAATATAGTACTTCAGAGGAGTTATTCAAGCTAATAAACATCTTATTTATAATTTTTTAAGACGTCCTGGTGGAAGGCGGTCTAAGTCTTAAAGGGTCCCTTGCAAAGCGCCTTGGTGGATTTGTTGACTGTGCTCAGAATAACGTTGATGTTCCTCACCAGAAAGTTAAAAGTAAGTGTTCGTGCAGTACCCACGGTGCACTTCACCAGTACATATGTATTGTCCACTTCAAAACCTTTTCATATCCTCTGTTTTAGCTCTGAGACCAGTGCATGAAAGACTTGGAATAACCCCTGATTGCACTGCACCAAAAGCACCAAACAATGAGCCAAAACAATCTGGTGAGATTCGGATAAAAACCCTGGAGGAGATTCGTCAGGAAAAGGCTGCTAAATATCTTTTGCAGTCCAAAGGAGACAGAGTGGTCACTGAGGTACCCACAAATGCATCAATCGCCACCAAAAAAGCTAATAAACCCATCAGTGGGCCTAGTGTAAAGACTTTCTCAGAGGTCCTGCATGAGAAGAAGAAACTCCAAGAGTCCAAGGTGGCTCCTGACCAAGGTGGTACTGAGAAAAACAAGGGCCCTGAGATCAGAGTAAAGACGCTTGAAGAGATTCGTAAAGAAAAAGCTGCCAGGATGCAAGCCAACACTCAGGGCACTGCAGATAATTCACCTAGTTCAAGTGAGGCTTTCACAAAAAAACTAATACCTGGCAGTGGCAAGACTCAATGTAAGTTTAATACATTTCTTTTTCTTTGTGTTCTCATTTTTGGAATGGTTAAGAATGTATAGTTTAATAAGTATGTCTTGTATTTTATTTACAGCAGCGATCACCAAATGTCAAAAGGTACAAGATTCTCAGAAGGTGGATTGCAGTGAAGAGGCAAGGCCCAAATTTCCTTATGTCCTTATGTATCTTTAAATCTTTTATATAGTGGTAATGGCTTAAATGCACTTTTAACATGTTTCCTCTGTTTTATCTTTGTAAATGTAGCCCTCTGTAACCAATGGAAAGCATGACACCCCCATTCAGGATGTAACAGTAAAGAGCTTTGAGGAAATCATGCGAGAGAAAAGACTTCGCAAGCAGCAGGAACAGGCTGTATCTGCTAGTGAGCCAGAGCAAGCTGCCCAGAACCCAGTCCCAGTTCTTTGTGAAAAGAAGAGTCCTGATGTCATTGGACCAGGAGTTACCGTCCCAGTAAGCTCGTCCATACAACAAGATATGCATCGTCAGGCTTCCTCTCCTGTCCCCCAGAGGAAATCTCCAGAAACACAGAACAAACAGAACTCTCGTAGCATAAGACCCAAGAAGGGCACGTCATCCTCTTCAATGGCACTTCCTGTGCACGCGTCAGAATTGGCAGATTCCTCAGGCCAACATTCGCAGAGCACACAGTCAGTCACCAAGATGTCTCCAAACCAAGCAGCTGAGTTAAAAGGTACAGTCTACAGTAGCATGTTATGGTTTTTACCCTGAGTTTTAATATCAGAACGGAATAGAGTTTATTGGCTAGCCTTAAGTAAAATTCAAGTTATGATTCATATCTGCTTTTCAGTGAGGCCCAAACTGAATGTTAAGCCATCAGTGATGAAGCCAGCTGCTCAGGTGAAACCTGGCCCGAAAAGGAAAGCTACAGCCCAGTATTGTTCTGCTGTGGCTGCAGTAAAACCACTTAATGCTCTCCCTACTCCTGCTGATGGTCCACCATGCAAGCGTGCTCAGGTAAAGCATTCGATAGTAACCACAGTAACGTACAGAATTACTACTGAAATGAATAATCAAGTTTTTAATGAATATTTGTTTTCCTTTTAGTTGTCTGCACTATCCTGCAACTTAGAAGCTGAAACCAGGGTGCAAGAGATGTCCTCTCCTGCTGAGCAGTGCTCACTTGAGCCCCTTTCTGATCTGCAAAGGTACAAGCCAGAGTCTCTTTTTTTTTTCAGAATAAGTGTAAGACAATTGTGCACTGAAGGTGAGGTGAATGTTTCTAGTACCACTTTTTCACTTTTTTGGTCTTTTGTATAGAGTGAGGGTATTACACGGGAATGGTTCAATATTATTGGTCCTTTATTTTAGGATTAAAGAACATTGAGTTTATGATGCTTGTAGGTGATGTCATCTGGCTTTAATAGTCTAAAAATTAAAACATTACATCTCATTTTAAACCCCACCTTAACGGAGTATGTTAACGGAGTATGTTAACGGAGTTTACTTGGGTCCCTGTGTGGTTTGAATGAGTATATTTACTCAAATCACAATTAGCTACATACTGCTTAGCTCAGCTCAGCTCATAACACAGGCTCACCGGACCTGCTTCTGTTATGATTCACTATATATAAATATAATAATACACACACACACTATATTTGCAAAGGTATTCACTCACCTATCCAAGTAATTGAGGTGTATAAATCAGGTGGCTGACAGGAGAATGGTACTTGTCTGAATGCATTGTGGAGAGGGGGTTAAGGTGTGTCTG
>JBCNYG010000021.1:23685938-23700059 GCA_039654305.1 Porochilus rendahli
GGACAGACAATCGATGACTCATTGACACTGATCTCTTGTGGTCGGTTTCAGTTCAGGGGGTACACCAGCCTTGATCAGTCACTTGATAACAGTGACGGCAAACAAGCAAAGCTGCAGTGTCTTTATAGGTTTGTCCAGGGTTGAAATACTGCTTAATTAATTTACATATCTCCATTTTGTGTGTGTGTATATGTATGTGTGTGTATGTATATATGTATGTATGTATGTATGTATGTATGTGTATGAGTGTATGTATGTGTGTGTGTGTGTGTGTGTGTATATATATATAAAATAAAATGTATGTATAGAAAAAATGTCCTACTTCTGTTTCCCCTTTTCTTCTAAACAGAAGAAGAAAAGAAAAAAATATATAAGTACATAAATCCTCTCTCCAACTATGGAGAAGGGAAATGTGAAGTGCATCCTGGATCATCATGGGTTTGAACCAGTGTGTCTCAATGAGGAAGAGCTGGCCACAGCATACAGTGCTTACAAGCAACAGTACCGAAAGGACCATAGAAATGAGTGTGATTTAATTTCTTAAATTAAATGAGTGTACAAGTCGAGACCTTTATAATGATGGAAACTGAGAAGTCATACATGGAGTTCAAGAAATCGAATTAGTCAATCAAAAGTTATTTTCAAGAAAAACCTGAACAAACTAACACTTTTTGGGCGCGTTGTTGCAGTAACCCTCAACGCAGTACAAGTAGCTGTGTTCAGCCTTGCTTCCAGGAAAACAACATGAGAATCTCCCCCCAGTGATGTCACTTCCATCTTCTTCCCAAATCACACCAAGATCAAGAGCTACCCAGCGGGGGACTATTTACTCAAGTTAAACTGCAGCAACAGCTTCAGCACGTTTTGACAGCATTTTGCATAATAATTTTGTTGAATCAATCTGTTAATATGGTGACATGAGTTCTTTAAGTGCAGAATTTTAATTTAATTCATAATTAATTCATTAATTTATTACTGTTCTTTTTATTATTCTTTTATAATCAGTTATAATAATTATGTGGCTGCTTAAGAGCAGATACATATTACTATTCACCCAGAAAAATGGTTCTCTTTATTTTGTTCCTTTTTTTCTTCCATTGCACTTATTGCGTCCTGAACGGCAAAGTGCACCCACGCAGCATATATATCAAAACATGCGTCCCGGTGCCATGAAGTGTGCTATTACTTTTATTATAGAATTAGTCAAAAATCCCATTAAAATAAATGGAGAGAGGTCAACAATCATGAGTCACCTCACTTTAACGCCTCTCCAAAAAGCAATACGTTTACATACAAACTTGGTTGAACTTTTAAAACGTAGACAATGAAGTCATTTTGATGGCCACAAAGGCTTTTTACTACCTTTTATTGTTTTCTCTTTGATCAAGTGTCAAAAGAACTTCTGAGCCAGTTTGTGTATTTATAATGGGTGTTTGTTGCGTGAGCTGTACTGTGAATACCTCTATGGAGGCCAATAAAAAAGTAGAGCTTATAGATAAATAAAAAAAAATATATGAATTATAATATAAATAAAATCATTCAAAATCATTTTGAAAGTCATTTTAAATCCTATCTCTTTAAACACTTTTTCCAGTGCAGTGAAATAATTTATACCACAGTGTTCACTAAATTCCTAGCTCTCCAATGCTGTCAACCTAACTGCGATGGGAAATACAGTTTTCAGAGCAGAAGACCAAAACCAAGATATGTGCCAAAACATTACTTCAGTTTAAAAGGCAGTTTAAAACTGTCAGTAACTGCCATTTTAATCTCTGTGCACGTGCACCTCACACAGGCAGCGTGCGAGACACTTTGTACTGGCACTTTAAAAAGCATGTTCTTCCCATCCATACTCATCTCGTGCTCGCACTATCCCCCCCTCCCATATCTGTAAAGCTTTAACCCTCTCTTTCCCCTTCACGCACATACGCTTGCTCCATTTACCACTCCCTTACCCATAAAACATGTAGCCCTTTATTGACAACACTATTAACTAGGGGTGCCAGAAAAAAATCGATTCACATCTAAATCGCAATTCTTATTTATTAAGATTCTGAATTGATTCAAATTTTCAAGAATCGTTTTTAAGAACATGTTTTTCCAGCATTTCCAACCTCACTCACAACACGTACTATTTGTGCACTCACGGCCACCGTACTGAATTGTTCCAGTGAGTGGTGGCTCCAGAGCTAGCTTGGCTAGTGGCTCCCTTTGTTTGTAATGGTTATGAATCAAACATTGGTTTGAATCGTCAATTGGTCACGCCAAAAATCGGAATCGAATTGAATCGTGAGTTGTTGTTTGATTCACATCCCTACTATTAACCTATAACCATTACAGTATACACCAGACTGCACTGCTCGTGCTAAATCAAACAAATATCATTTATCTTATTACATATGGAATGTTGGTGAATAAATCATTTAAGTAACAGGTCTGTGAGGTTGAATATTGCAGTGAAAGTATTATGCCTGTGTGTTGTTCACATTTATTTTCCTTATAATTAAAATTAATCCTTTTGTCTTAATATTCCCTTCTTTCCTTTTTTTCTCTTTCTTTTGGTCTTATTGTAATCCAAATCCTAGCTTTTCTTTCTTGATATTCACTTAATTCGCCTAATATTATTGTTCACCATTCTATGATACTATTACTATTCACTCATAAATTATAGTTGTATTTAATACCATACTGCACTTCTGTTGTGTAAAGTGGATGTTGACTATTAGTTCTAAATGTCTGTGATGCACCTCGCCTGGATTGAGTAGTCAGCGTATTGTATTTTATCATATGATTTTTAGTAATTCTTTGATCCTGTGTTGATATTACAATGTACTAATGTTATGCATTTGCAAAATACAATATATGAAGAGGTCTTGTCCAAAATGCCATAAATCCATTTCTATTATTTAAAAAAAATAAGATTTTTCTACCCACTGCCCAGTATCTAACAACACCTTTGTTCTGTGTATTAATACTTTATTTAAATTGTTTTTAACACTTTCAACTAAAAAAAATTCAGATCAAGGATCTGTTATTTAAAATTAGCAACAACACTAAAGTAACTTCCCCCAAAATGCTATGTATCTACATTTTTGTCAAGTCGCAATAAATCCATTAAGCACAACTAAGAACGAAAACAGCATGGAAAAACACTTTTTACACATGAGAAACAACTCCATGACTAGAACACTATTAAAAAAAACACAGGATGAAAAATCCACCAGCAGTCAATTTCATGCCACATTTAGTTAGGTAATGGTTTACTGTGTACCAGATTACCTCACTCCTCATCACTATTTGCAAGGTCTGTCTCAAATGCTGTCAACCTCATTGCGATGGGAAATGCGGTTTAAAAATTAGATGTCTGAAAGTGAGACGAGCGCCATTGCCTTTTTAACTTTAAATTTATGTGTAACTCACTAGCTGCCAGCTTAATCTCTATGGCAACAACCCGTAGTGTCATGCAGCTCGTTAAAACACAAAAACGAGTCATGCACACACATTGCCTGTTTGATGGAGCCACAGGCAGATGGAATATCTAATAGAGTAAATTTATATAGATACGTGTGTATATCTCAATATGTGTAGAGATGGACTATTCAGTTGGTGCTTTGAGTTTTCTACTTTATTCTTTTAAAAAATGTATTATTAAGTAAATAATTACTTAAAATAAAATGTAAAGTAGGAACACTTCAGATCCCCGAGCCCACATCTTACACCATTACCCGGAGCTAAAAGAACTGGAGCAGCAGGCATGACTTAACTCCTGACCAATGCACACTCCATCACTTCACTAAACTCCCAACCAGCTGTGAACAAGCTAAGTGGATCAGTACATCTGCAAAACCAGTTGTCTGGTAATGTAAATTCTTTCTTTCTTATAGGAGTTGTTCCTCCCTTATAGAAGATTGTAGTGACTCATGAAATTGGCTCCCTTTGTTTGTAATGGTTATGAATCAAATTTGTTTGCCTGTTTTGCTACAGCTACATAGAAACCTGTGTAAACTGTGAGGAAGTTTTCTCTGTTCTACAGTTCAGGATGCCAGTTTTCACATTTTCCATCAGCAGTTGCAGCCACATTTCAAGGAATTTTTCTAGTTTTTAATACTTTTTAATCAGTGTGGTGTTAGTAGTTTTCTGTCTATTCATCTTTCTTTCTTCAAAAGCTGTTTTGTTGCATTGAACACACTAGCTGTGCAGTTTCCCCTTGTTTTCAAACTGAGCATGTTCAGCTTGGTGATGGTATTTTAAGTGTCTAAATCCTTTCTATTGCGGTTTCTCGATGTCTTTTTAACTGAGTTCATATTTTCACATTTCAGTTTGGAATAAAATTTAATTATTTGAGTAAAATGATGGAAATAAAAATTGTGCTTTTTATTTGATTTGTTCATTATTTGAAGAAACAATCAGCAGATTCGTCGATTTATCAGAATTGTTTGTTGCAGCCCTAACCTGAGTGTATTAGATTTTTTTTAGGGTAACATTACTATCTTAAGACATCAGTTTATATTTGATTGAGTTTATATAAATTGACAAGTATAAACTTTCAAAATGGAAGGAAAAAGAAGAGCAGAAGTCGTAGTAGGAGCAGGGAGAAAAAGAGAAGCAAAAGCCGGGACCGTAAAAGGAGCAGGAGCCGGGACAAGAGTCGGGAAAGAAAGAGGAGCCGGAGCCGAGAGAGAAGGCGCAGTCGGAGCCGGGAGAGGAGGCGCAGCCGTTCCAGGAGCAGGGAGCGTGCAGGGCGCTTCAGACCAGCTTTGTATGTATATTTCTGCTAAGTTAGACCTTACGTTTGTCTGCTGTGTATAGCCGCAGTAACGTTGCCATTTTATTCACCACAAAATGAAAAAAAAAAGTAGTAGGATGTGATCAGGTATGTAATTTTCTGCTTAACTTTCACTGAAATTGATAAATGATCGAATGTAGCCTGGTGTTTCCAGTACACCTAATAGTTTGATGATAACCACTGGGAGTAGAGCGATAGTAGTCGCTGCTGAGATAAACCTTGTTTTTAAATCACAGTTCTGGCCTGAAATTTAATGGTGGTTCCAGGGGGAAGACTGGTCCACTGCCTGTCATCAAACTAAGGTTTCTATGATACTATTTTTTTGTGCGTGGGTAGTTTCCTGTTCAGTGTATGAGTCAAAAGGTGCAAATGTTTGGCTAAAAGTTCTTTTCATTTAGCCGGAAGAAGTCTCGAAGTCGAAGCCCATTCAAACGAGACAAAAGTCCGATCAGGTAGGCTCTAGTTAAGAGAACCTTTTTTAATGCAGTAGGACGTTATATGAGACTCATTTATTTAGTGGTATAATTATTTTTTCCTTAACAGACAGCCTATAGACAATCTCACACCAGAGGAGAGGGATGCCCGCACAGTTTTTTGTATGCAGCTTGCTGCCAGAATCCGGCCTCGGGACCTGGAAGAATTCTTTTCTGCTGTGGGAAAAGTTGGTGCCTTAGCATTATTTTAATAATCACTAGTCTAATTATTTTTTGTTCAATTTTAACAGTGATGTCATTGATTTAACAGGTGAGGGATGTGAGGATGATATCTGACAGAAACTCCAGAAGGTCCAAGGGAATTGCATATATTGAATTTGTGGAAGCCACCTCTGTACCCCTTGCAATTGGGCTGTCTGGGCAAAGGCTGCTTGGAGTACCAATCATTGTTCAGGCTTCCCAGGTTTGTGAAACTCTCACCCGGCAAATTAAATGAACTTTATGGTTGTTTGAATTATCTTGATCTAGGCATGTTTATGGGTCTCTCCAAGCAAAAGGCACTGAAAGTGTGAATTTGCCATTCAATTTCAAATTGAGCTTACATGTTTAGTCATGTAAGCTTCATGACATAACCACAAGATAACTGGACTTACAGGGGGAAAAAGTCAATGGAAACATAAAAATGTTCTTAATGTACCATATACGATGTGGACATCAATTCATCAGTCATTCTGGAGGAGCTCGGAGTAGAACCACTGCTCCTTCGCATTGAGAGGAGCCAGTTGAGGTGGCTCGGGCATCTGATTAAAATGCCTCCCGAACACCTTCCTGGTGTGGTGTTTTGGGCATGTCCAACCAGGAAGAGACCTCGGGGCCGACCCAGAGCACACTGGAGGGACTACGTCTCTCAGCTGGTTCACATGCCTTGGAGTCCCCACGGAAGAGGTGGAGGAAGTGGCTGGAGAGAGGGACCTCTGGACCTCTCTGCTTAGGCTGTTGCCCCCGTGAACCGACCCAGGAACAAGTGGGGGAAGAATTAAAACATAGATAAAAATTTAAACGAATAAAAATTGTAAATAATAATGATGAAAAAGCATAGAAATCCAAATGATGGTAGATGACGTTTTTCTGTTATTTTTTTTTTTTTATAAAAATGTGCTGTGCTTGGAATTCTTTTTGTATTAATGGCAAATGCATTTTTATCAAGAAAAAGTTTTAATACAACCCCCTAATAACTGTATGAAATGTCAGGGGTTCACAGTGCTAAGGACCCCACTGTGCTAAGGCCCCTGGGAAAGGTCTTAACCACAAGTGTACCTCTGTTTATCCAGCAGTATAAATACCAGTACCAGTAAAACTACCGGGAAGGTAACCTGCAATGGCCTATCGTCACTTCACGCAACAGAAACCGGGCATAAGCACCGGCCTGATGCGCCACTAGGCTCGGGTGTAAATGCCCAACGGACTTAACTTATCTATTTAGTATGTTAATCTTCTTTTAAGAGAGCTGTGCTCTTTAATTACAGAATTCTTTCAGTGTGAGTTCTGTGTAATTAATTGAAATGTAACAGAAATTCCTTGACATTGAATTAAGGATAATATTCTGATGTTTTATTGTCTGGAGCAGCCTTCCTGGTCAGTTACTCTGGCTTTTTGTAACTTGTAGCTTTAGCATTTCAAGCATATTCAAGTTCTGTATCCTCGCTTCTACCTTCTAAGTCCGACTTTAAACCCCGTTCAGCCTGGAGTTTGTTTTCGCTATTTCTTCTTTAATGTCATCGAGTTGAGTCCTAGTATTCCGACAAAATTCAATCAATTAATTCACTCAATCAAGTTCAAGTCAGGCACCTCTTTGCTCTGCTCTAATTTTCCATCATGTCCTCTGCCATAATTATCAGGGGAGCAACTCTGGCTTCTTAGCATTTTGCCATGTGTTCCAAGTAGTTGCAATTTCTTCCTGTATTTTCCCTTATAGACGTCATTGACCTGTGTCAACGAGAAGTCCTCGGTTTGTCAAAACGATGGGGTTTTAAATTGAGCATTTGTAATTGTGTTGGAGCTTTGAATATTCCTCTTGATAACTGAGTAGTGATCTGATGTTTGGGCGTACGTGAAGTTTGTTGACGGAAAACTTACCCGTGTGCATTCATCCTTGAAGACCCCACTGCTGTATGCAACCAGATTGCTGAGAGAATTGTTTTTTGTAAACCTATGCAAGAAACTGTCAGTCACATGTTGGAATAAGATAATTAGATCTGATGCTTAAAACAGGTAAAATAACCATCAAATGTTAAATAATGATTATTTTAATGATATCTACATAGGGAACTGGTTTGACGTTGTTTACTTTCAAAAAGAATCTTGGCCAGAAAAAAAAAATTCAAACACTTTTATTCAAGTAGAAAATAAGTCACCATCAAAAGGAACTTTTGAGGCACTTTTCGATGTCACAAAATTACACAACAAAAATTTCCCCATTTTAGACAAATCAAATGACATCTTTTCAGTTGTTAATGTGAAGGGCATAAAGTTATCTCAGGAAAGGGAACTGTGTAACTTTTAAACTCAAATCATGCGTTTGACCTACCCGTTCGGAAAAGATGGGGGTGGAATTTATATAATGGTAGGCGAAATTTCCTGTTTGCTTAGACAGACCCTTATTCTTGCTGGGATTTCTTTTCTAGGCTGAAAAGAACAGAGCTGCCGCAATGGCTAACAACCTGCAGAAAGGCAGTGCTGGACCTATGAGGCTGTATGTTGGCTCACTGCATTTCAACATCACTGAGGACATGCTCAGAGGGATCTTCGAACCATTTGGACGGGTGAAGGCTCATTTATTTTAAGCTGCAGCTTGCCGTAATTTGTGCTTCACTTTCGTTATTGTTTGTCTTTTCATGTTTTTTTTTTTGCTTTGTCTTCCCAACAGATTGATAGTATTCAGCTGATGATGGATAGTGAGACAGGGAGATCAAAGGGATATGGCTTTATCACAGTGAGTTAATATTGAAGACTGAGCATATTAGCCTATATATGAAATGTAATTGAAAAGCTTGTAAATATTTGAGTCCCTGAACAAAATGGTGAGTCACCAAGAAAATGTCTTTAATTTTCATCCAGTTTTCTGATGCTGAATGTGCTAAAAAAGCCTTAGAACAACTGAATGGCTTTGAACTGGCTGGCAGGCCAATGAAAGTTGGTCATGTGACTGAGCGCACAGATGCCTCTACAGCCAGCTCGTTCCTGGATAACGATGAACTAGAAAGAACTGGTATTGATTTGGGCACCACTGGGAGGCTGCAGTTAATGGCCAGGCTGGCTGAAGGTAAAAGTCATTACTTATTTGGCACTCATCTCTAAAGTTTTACTTTATAATTGTTTTTATAGATCAACTGTTTAAAAAGATACCTTTGTGATGTCTTTATTGATCACTAATGTATTTTTCAAACAATGGTTCATGGTCATCAGTTGAGGGAAATGGATCACACTGGGGTGGGTTGTAGAGAATTTGTTTTGATTCCTCCCCAATTTAATTTATTATGTAAAGCTGCTTTGCGACAATGTCAATTGTAAAAAGCGCTATACAAATAAAACAGAATTGAAATTGAATTGAATCACAGTGCATGAAGAGAAGTAGATTAATATTAGTACAAAACAAGAACAACATGTCGCCCAACAGGCACATACTTTGTTTCTTCACTGCAGTGTTTTGCACTGGCAAGGCTTTAGAGCTGGATCAAGCCGAGTCCAACAGTTTGGGCTGACATTTTTCTTTAAATAACAAATTGATATGGGTAGAACCCTGACTGTACTTCACTGAACGGAATATATGGAGCAGCTGATGAATGGTAAAGAGATGGTAATTTCCTTTTCTTCTTAAGGAACTGGGTTGCAGATCCCTCCAGCGGCACAACAGGCACTTCAGATGAGCAACTCAATGGTGGCAATGGCAGCAGCTACAGGTATTTGGTAATTTAATTAATTTCTCACACTCTTGGTGATTAATTTCAAGATTTTTACAGTCTGTTTCTTGTTATAGCGGCTATGAATCCTGGCTTGAGCTTCAACATCAATGTGCCCACAAATCAACCTCTCAATCTACCATCTCAACCAATTGCCACACATTGTTTTCAGCTGTCCAACATGTTTGATCCAAATTCGTAAGTTTTATTGAGAATATCTTAAGATTAACATCTGTATGTATCTTGTATTAGTTATATTGATTATGTTTGTGTTATTGCTAGGGAGAATGAACCTGGATGGGATGTTGAAATCCAAGATGATGTTATTGAAGAATGTAACAAACATGGTGGAGTAATTCATATATATGTGGACAAGAAATCAACTGAGGTATATGATCTTATGACTATAGTTATGACTTGTGCCTGGACAGAAATTTTTTACTAAAAAACAAACAAAAAAAATATTATTGCACAATTGCAATTCATTGGTGACTTGCTTTTTGTCAATAATTGGATACATTTTTGTGCTAATGACAACACATTGTTTATTTGAACCATGAAAACTTCTCTCACGTCCCAGACTTTCGGTGGGTTTAAGGCCTTGTGGGGCATAATAAAAGTCCTCATGCATGTTAATGTGCAACCTTTTTTAGGGTGTGTGTGTAAGTTATAATTTATTTGGAACATGGTAAAAATCCAAAATGAGGTTAATCTAAATGTATTTTTATTTTACCTGCTTTCTATTTTTTCAACAGGGAAATGTATATGTGAAGTGCCCAAGCATCCCTGCTGCCATGGCTGCTGTTAGTGGATTACATGGACGCTGGTTTGGAGGTCAGTGTCAAAGCATTGTGCAATTCAACTGTTCGGACAAATGATACCAAAGTCTTGAAGCGATGGTGTAAGCGATCTTGGTTTACCATAACACTGAGACATGGCTGGGTTCAAACATGAATCTTTGGGTGTATCGACCCTGCCAAGTCAAACAGGCATGTAGTAAACATGAGTTGCAACTGCCATGATTCACACAGTAGTGGGCAGTCAAGGTTACACACCACCACTTTTGTCTACGCGTCTATCATTTTTTGGTAAACATGTATTGAACAATGCTGTTGTAGATAATGAGAACCAAAAAAATAATTCCGACAAGAATATTTAGGTAAAAGTACGGCTAATAAACAAAACCACTAAAATTTTTTCAAAAAGTCAATATTTATTGTGGCTATCCTTTGACTACAGCATTTAACCTTTCAGGCATAGTGTTTTTTTCTTTCCACTCACTAAACCATTCCATATGGTTTGAAGTTCATTTATGCTATGCATTTTTGGAAGTATAAAAAAATGTAGGCCTTGAATTGGGTTATATTGAGCATAGACGTGGAGAGAGACAGCCCTGAGATCTCATTTTATTTTTATTTACCATGTTAATGTCTGTGAAACTTGAGCAAGTAAAGGGCCAAGGACATTTCTAACCCCCCTTTATTTTACAGTGGCTGTCAGTCTGTAATTCAGCTTGTTTTTAAATATATTTAAAAATCTGAACTTTGTGTAACACTGCCTCTCTGATTTTCACGGTTCTTTTCACAGGTAAAATGATCAAAGCAGCATATGTCCCTCTGCCAACATACCACAATCTTTTCCCCGAATCAGTGCAAGCTACACAGCTTCTCATGCCAACTCGCCGGTGATCCCTGTAGCTTAAATTTTTTTTCAGGCTTTCCGATTTTAATAATTTTGGCAAAATAATCTGCAAGCTTTGACACTTTTGTGTACTTTTATGCCCTTACATCACCTGGGCATTAAACAACTTTATGTGGTAGTTTTGTATGTACAGCCCTTTGTTCCCTTTCTTTTGGGCCTTTTGACCCCTTTTGTTTATCAAGTTTTCAGGGTTTCTTTTCCTCTGACATTGTCTGTGATTGGCATGAGTTCCAGTAGAAGACGTGCAGTTAGTCACACAAAACTATAAATATTGGATCTTTTTTGAAGAATTACAATTCTGTAGCTTCGGGTAAATATCTACATACAGTGTTTTGGGCTCTATGAGCTGAAGGAAAACTAAAAAGACTGAGATCCTGCGTGTTCATAGAGGCCATTATGGGTTTTGATGCATTGTCTTTTTCTAATTAAAACTTGATTTTGTAAAGTCCTTGATGAACAGTTCATTTCAAATAAAGCCATTATGCTGGTTTATTTGTCATGTTTTATGTGACGACATGTTTAAGTTCACTGTGCAGTTGTATATCAAAAAGGTAAGAAAATAGCTCAGTTTTGCCTTTTTTTTCTTCCTGTTAACGTGATCTATTTTAAATTTTTCTTTCCAAAAGCTTTGTTGTGTTACTGTCAGTTATCATTAGTTAACATTACACGCTAGGAACCTTGTGTCTTTTGATTCAGGCTTCAGTTTCACAATGTAACTTGTGCCCTTTCTTGGAGAGATTGCTTCCTAACGCAAACAGGAACCACATGCACCAGTGTGATATGTCTATTGGTTTATTAGTTTCTCAGATCAATCTCAGATACACACTATATAAATATAATATAAAAATAATATAAGAGTAAGCTTAATAGCTTTTTTTTTTTTTAAACAAACAAATGAGGAATAAAACATTTAATTTCTCAATTTAGATTGGAAATTTACTGCATGCTAAGGTTTAACATTTCTCTCTGCATCTATATAAATTAAAGGTCTGCGCTGTTTGTTTTTTGAAAATGAAATGAAACAAACTGTTATTTTAATCTAGATAAGGGATGGGCAGTTATTGGTGTGTAATATCATTTTATACAATCATGATACACTGATTTAACATTCACCTCCTGAAGAGGAGATAAAAACAACTAAAAAGCTGTGGCATAAGCTGAGAAAAGGTGATTGTTGGGTGACAGGTGAGGTCATAGGATCACCAGCTGCATTTTGTTGCAGTTATAGCAAGTAATAGATGTGCAAAGATTATTTATTTTAACATAGAAAATCATACATCCCTTGAAATGTATCTTATCCAACAAAAAGTTATACAGTGCGTTTTGTCATTTCAGTCATAAACAGTTGGTACAGTGCCTAGTCGAAATGAAATGTTTCTCCAGGACCATGGTACTACCAACAAAGATGTCTAAACAAAAAACCTATCTGAAATAACACATTCCACTGTGATTGGAACTTAAGAGTGGGAGAAATTAAAAACCAGTGTGAGTTTGTGTGGGACTGAGAAGCATTTGTTTAGTTTGGATCTCTTATCTACTTTTAAAACTGTGAAAATACGATTATGTTTTATGTCATATTTCTTAAAAAAAGGAAAAGAAATAAAGAATGAGGGAATGGGAGCTCGAAGCACAGCAGCCATGCTTGGTAGATGCTCGTGGGACAGGTCAGGTAGCAGCTCATAGGCTTTTGAGGCAAAGCCGACATGCCGTCTAACCTGCAAGTTATATGCAATGACATGCAGACGTGTTATTGGGCTGTGCTTTATTTTTATATTTTTTGTTACACATTTTATTACAAGCCAAGTACCTTTGAATGAAAATGTCACGCCAAGGTCAAGAATGTCTGTATGGAACACTGGGAAACGAGTTTCATTAAAGTCACTACACCTGAACAATGTTTCAACACTTAAGACAATAGGACCAGAACTCAAGCAGCGAAGTGAATTCCCTTTGACTTTTCACACTTTACTGAGTTTCTGTCAAAAGATCAACTGTGACATTCTCCACTGACATAAAAATACTGATTGATCGGTAAGTAGTGGAATTTATAGTCACGGGGGAGTTCATAACATTTCAGAAAGTAATTAAATTTGGAGATGCCCTGGGGGTAGAATTAGTCGTTACACAGGGGAAACCATTTAACAGTAAGAAAAAAGTTAGGGACTGTGATATAAAAGACTAGCAAGACAAATACTACACACCGACCCTGAACCACTTGCCAGCCCAGGAAGAGAGGCATTGAAATGTTTTTAAAAACCTATCAACATATATATATATATGTGTGTGTGTGTGTGTGTGTGTGTGTGTGTGTATATATATAGAGTGATATGTCAGTCTACGAGGCCTACATCCCCAGTTAAGATGTGAGCTAATGCATATGTCACAGTGAGGTCAGCAGTAACTCATACTTATGACCTCAGATATATTAGCATCACAGTGAACCAACTAGGAGCGTGTGCTGTGAGCGGTGACGTGTACATGTGCAAATTCTTTTGTGTATTTTCACGTTTCCTGACTTGATTAAGAGGTCGTTTTTTTTCCTGGAAAAACTCTTTCATCTGTAAACTTTTCCACAATATGGGAGGTCGTTCAACGAAGCAGCAGATAACGTGAACCTTTGTGGTTTATCTCTAATATCTGTTGAGTTAAGGTAATTGAGATAAGACTGCCCAAAGCCCAAGTGATCCTGGTCAAGTTGGAGTATGTACTTGTAATATGTTGTCTGGCTACAGGGCTGCTGTTGTACGTAGAGCTAGCCAGCCCCATCCACTGGGTACATTGTAAAATAACCTATAAGGGACCAGGGGCTGCTACAGTGCAAGTGATGAAATATTTCAAGCTTTTATTGGTTATAATTTTGATGTTTATGGCTTACAGCTTATGAAAACCCCCAAATCCAAAATCTCAGAAAATTAGAATATTGTGAAAAGGTTCAATATTGTAGGCCCAAAGTGTCACACTCTAATCAGCTAATTAAACCAAAACACCTGCGAAGGGTTCCTGAGCCTTTAAACGGTCTCTCAGTCTGGTTCAGTAGAATTCACACTCATGGGGACGACTGCTGACCTGACAGAAAACCATCACTGACCCCCTCCACAATTTGGAGTTGGATGTTCTCAAAGTGCTGTATCAAAGCACATTAATAGAAAGTTAAATGGAAGGAAAAAATAAGGATGAAAAAGGTGCCCAAGCAGCAAGGATGAGTGCAGCCTGGAGAGGACTGTCAGGAAAAGGCCATTTA
>JBCNYG010000021.1:23711227-23722197 GCA_039654305.1 Porochilus rendahli
GCGAGCTGTCCAGGGTGTACCCCGCCCTCGCCCAGAGTCGGTTGAGATGGGCGCCAGCCTTCCCGCGACCCTAATTAGGAATAAGCGGTTCAGAAAATGAATGAATGAATGAATGATGAATTCCCAGCTGACTTCAGGCGAGTGGTGAAGCTGACCCTGAACCTGTCACCAGTATACTACAGAGCTTATAGAGACAAGCAACCATTCACACTCACATTCGTAATCACAGGCAATTTACAGTACAGTACGTTTACAGTATCCAGTTCACCGAATCTGAAGATCACTGGAAGTGCTGGAGAAGACTTTATGGAGTGCTTCAATTCTTCCGCCATCAATTCAAGATGGATGGAAGTAAATGTTGTGATGTTGCTTAAGTTTGTTGAGACAGTGGCACGACAAATTCACGCCGTAATCAAGGCTGAAGCTTTTATGACAAAATATTGCACGTGTCGTCTGGGCAATGTATATGAGGCCTTGCAGAAGATTTCTCAAAACAGTTTGAATGGATCTTCCTGTGATTACTTGAATTCTGTAGAGTTTTTGTATAATCATAACATTTGGTCTTTTTCCCGAATGAAGAACAACAACAGAGTACTACTGAGACAACAATTATGTAATTACAAGTGCTTATCTTAGTGCATTGGATATTATGTTCACCTCACAGCAAGAAGGTCCGGAGTTCGGTTCCCTGGTTTGGTCGTTTCTGTGTGGGGTTTTCATGCTCTCTCCATGATTGCATGGGTTTCCTCCAGGTATTCCAGTTTCCTCCCACAGTCCAAAAACATGCATGTTAGGCTAATTTACTGTTCAAAATTGCTAGATTGTGTGTGTGTGTGTGTGTGTGTGTGTACACAGTAGGATAAAGTGGCTTGGCAAATGACATGACGTGTCTTTTGCCTACACGATATACTGGATGGGTGTTCAGGTGTTCCTCGGTTGTTGAACGCTGAGTTAGCGTTGCCCCAAATAGTTCAAGGTGGAACGTTTGAAGGACGATAAGCAATGAGGCCTGTTACTGTTTTTTGGCAGGTCTTTTTTTATCTGCTCTTTATTTGAATTGATTAACTACCCTGTCTGCAGACACTTATTAATAATAGTAATAATTGATGAGTCAAATCTGGTTTACTATTTGTCTTCAGTACCACTGGACCAGTACCAGTACCACAGAAATTCTCCTTAATACAAAATATGTTTGTTTATAAGAATAAATTGCACGGAACTGTGGATGAAAAATACATGTCCATCTCCACTAGATGGCGCCACAGGATGAAAGGTGTTCCATTCCCTTCAGTGACATGTAGTTGATCTGATAGCTGTCACACTGCAAACTGAGTCCTCCTAATCTGTCCAAAATATTAAAAACAATGACCCAGGTTAGATAGAATTGAAAGCGCTGTCTAATTGAACCATTTCTTCTTCGGTTAATGCGATGATTAGCTCTGTTCAGAGTTCATCACTCTCTCACTCATTGGACGTACCGCTAAATCCTACCTGGGTCATAGGGAGACTGGAGCCTATCACAGCCGACAATGGGCGAAGCTGGGGTACACCCTGAAAAGCTTACCAGACCATTGCAGGGCAACACACATATAACCATTCACACTCATTCTCACACCTAGGGGCAATTTGAAACAGACAATTAGCCTAATGTGCATGTCTTTGGAATGTGGGAGGAAACTGGAGTACCTGGAGGAAACCCAAGAAAGCACGGTGAGAACAGAAACGTCAGAGCCCGGACCTCAAACCCAGGACCTTTTTGCTGTGAGGAGGATGTGCTAACCACTTTGCCACCATGCCATCCTGTTCTGAGTTCACCCGCTGATTTTTTATTTTTTAAAAGGTGTAGCATTCTCTTCTTCATTTATTCACACATGACCTCTGTGTTATATTCATATTACTTTTACATTTATCGCATTTAGCCTTAACCAGAGAGACTTACATTTTATCTCATTTATACAACTGAGCAGTTGACAGTTAAGGGCCTTGCTCAAGAGCCCAACAGTGGCAGCTTAGTGGGGTTTGAACCACTGAAATTTTCATCAGTAACCCAAAGCCTTGCGATGGTGGGTACACCTTGACACACACACAGGCAATCACTCACACTCACACCTACGGTCAATTTGGAACAGCCAAGTGCCGCCCTTAATATTACTGAATTGTTTGCATTATTTTAATCCTAGCTGTTTTTGAGTGGTTGAATTTTGATTTAAAGTTTTTCAAGTCAAATTGGTAGTCAAGTCTGGATTTAATTATCAAGAGCGTTAGCATTCCTTTATAATTTGATATTAAGTCACAGTTGTAGCAACCAATAAAAAAACCCTGCATGGTAAATAAAACTTTGATGAGAATAATGATCTTTGATGAGATTTACAATAAGATTGCTTTAACTGGCGATAGTACAGATACATTAATTTCTGTTTTTACACCTATACAGGTATTCAGTGTCAAACTTTAAGTCACCTTCTTGTTGTTGATGGTGGTGATGTTGGAGGTCTTGTTGCTGTTGTGTGTTTATGGTATTGTTGTTGGTGCTGATGCTTGTTCTTTCTGTTGAAGGTGTCATTGCTGATGGTGGTATTTTAGGTGTGGATGCTGTTGCTGGTTGTGCTGTTGTTGTTGTTGTGTTATTTTAGTGGAGGTGATGGTGGCAGGTGGTTCCTGTTGTCGTTGGTGTTGATGTTGTTTTTGTGTTATTTTGGTGTAGGTGATGGTGGCAGGTGGTTCCTGTTGTCGTTGGTGTTGGTAGTGCTGTTGCTGTTAGTGGTGTTGTTGATGTTGTTGTTGTTGTGTTATTTTAGTGGAGGTGATGGTGGCAGGTGGTTCCTGTTGTCGTTGGTGTTGTTGTTGTGTTATTTTGGTGGAGGTGATGGTGGCAGGTGGTTCCTGTTGTCGTTGGTGTTGGTAATGCTGTTGCTGTTAGTGGTGTTGTTGATGTTGTTGTTGGTGTTTTTTGGTGGAGGTGATGGTGGCAGGTGGTTCCTGTTGTCGTTGGTGTTGGTGATGCTGTTGCTGTTAGTGGTGTTGTTGATGTTGTTGTTGTTTGTGTTTTTTTGTTGGAGATTATGTTATTGGTGATGTTCGTTGTTGATGGAGGTGTTGGTGATGTTGTTGTTGCTGTTTGTGTTGTTGTTGGTAGTGTTGTTGTTGTTTCTGTTGGTGGTGTTATTGCTGGTGGTGGAATTGTTGGTGTTGGTGGTTGTGCTGTTGTTGGTGTTGGTGATGTTGGTGTTTTTGTTGGTGGTGTTGTTGTGGACAGTGGCTCTAAAACTCCCACTCCTCCGGTATTAACGATCAGAACGATATGAAACTTGTTCTGCTTGTTCTTGTGGGCGATAGCCAAAGTTCCGTGGAGCCCGGGTTTGGATTTTTTAATTGGAAACAGAATTGTGGCGTCAAAACTGAAAACAATTTAAGTCTAACTGCTCCAAGTCTAACTGCTCCTAGATGCCTGGACAGAATCAAACAGAGTTTAGCAACATTACGCTACGGCACAATGACAAAAACTTCGCACGTCAGATTTTCACTTTCACGGATTTGGAAAAATGACGCGACTGTCACGGAATTTCAAAGTCCTACTCCTCGGCTTTTACTGACCGGAATCACACGAAACTTCGCGGGCTCACACTTGAAGGCCCGATGAACATTTCTATGTAGTCGGATTTTTCAAACCGGAAACGGGATTATTATCATCACCAGGTCGGAATACGTCACGGAGCGCGAGCTTGTCTCTGAACTCACAAATCAACACGACCAAAACGATCCATCATTCGCTCATGTCCGTAAACATCACCGTCACGCCTCGAGGAATTCCGAGAAATGAGCCATAAACTAACATAAACGGCAACTTCCGGCGTCTCGGTCTGGGTTCAAACGCGCTCACGTGCAGAGAAAGGTCGACGCACGCGCCCGGACACAGCGCGCGCTGATACTCACGCGCTCCTTCAGGTGTGTAGCTACGAACTGACGGTTGAGATTTGAACGGGAGGAAGAAACAACTCAGGGAGGAGAAGAGCCGGAGAGGGGGAAATGTCCTGGTTCTGATGTCCGAGTCGGATCACAGGGCTGCGTGTTCTCGGTTTTCATCACCAGGGTGTCCGGGGACGCGGGTGGGAGCGGATTTGACTCGCCGAGGGAGCTGAAGTTTCCTGTCAGGTCCGAGTACAGAGTCTCGGAGATTCCAGTCAGGATGCTGCTCGCGCTCTTCTTCATCATGTCCAAGTTGTGTCTCAGTGATCACCAGGTCCTCCGGATCGGTATGTTTCATCACAGCCTTCGTGTTTTACCTTCGTGTATCAGCAGGTGTTCTTTATTCACTCTGTTTTAGCTTTCACTGGTGGTCCTCAGATTAGCAGCTCATTGGAGGCATCTTTCAGTCAACCTTTAGCTTCTACCCTCAGAGTTAAAGAGCGTTAAGGGCTGTGATCTAAACCATGCTACATTTCACCCTCAGTCTGTGGGTAGAACCCTTCTACAGGTACTCAACTAGGTATACTTGGTAAGGTGGATGCAGACCTAACATCGTGTGAAGTTTCATCAAAATGGATTCATACATTTTAAAAATATGACAGAATGTCTCTCAAAATTTTTATAATACTTAAAGAAACCCTCCTTTTATGGTGTTATTGTGATAAAATGTGGATTTTTTTAGTTGGGCATTCAAAGACACCATTAGAGATCCAGTCATCACCTTTTTTTGAGGGGCTTCAGAGACAGTAAAGCAGTTTTGAACCTTTTTGAGACCCTGCGTGGACGTCACGGCGGTGTAGTGGTTAGCACGTCCGCCTCGTAGAAGAAAGTCCCGGGTTCGAGTCCAGGGCGTTCCTGTGTGGAGTTTGCATGTTCTCCCCTGTGTTTGTGTGGGTTTCCTCCTGGTACACTGGTTTCCTTTTACAGTCCAAAGACTTGCAGATTTGGCAAATTAGTTGGTCCACATTGCCTGAATGTGAATGTGAGTGTGGCAGGCTGTGTGTGTGTGTGTGTGTGTGTGCGTGTGTGCGTGTGTGTGTTGCCCTGATATGATCTGGCGAGCTGTTCAGGGTGTTCCCTGGCTTTGCCCATTGTCAGCTGAGATAGGCTCCGGCCTCCCCGTTACCCTCATAGCAGGATTAGGCCATTTGGGAAGTAAGTGAATGACAGTGTTTGTAGGTTTGAATTCATTAAACGATAATGTCTTATTAAAAATTACACCCTCGAATATTATGCTGGTGTAAGGAGCGTGACGCAGTTGTACACTCTTTGGTTTACGTCTTCTCCTTCACTCGTTTGCTGAACTGCTTAATCCTTTCACGGTTGCGGAGAGGTCAGAGCCTATCTCAACCAGTGCTGGGCGAAGGTGGGGTACACCCTGAAAAGCTTGCCAGGCCATCACAGGACCAACACACAATCATACACACTCAAGTGCACACCTAGGCGATTTGGAAAAGCCACTTAGCCTAATGTGCATGTCTTTGAACTGTGGGAGGAAACCGGGGTACCTGGAGGAAAACCTGGGTAGACCCTGCTGTGAGGTGGACGTTCCACCCTGGTATACAACTATGTATTTATTGATTTATTTATATGTATCTGTGATTTAAAAAATGTATAGGTGTGTTAAATAAATTCAGAATTGACTGTCTTTTTTTTGCTGTGATTATTACGATTTATTACGATTTTGACGCCAGTCGTGATAGAATGATGTATTCCAAACAGGATGTTGTCAAATTGTTTTTACGTTACATAGGCTGGCTAAATCAGCTGTAGTAGTTTGAATAGCATTAATACATCGAAATAAATGAATGGAATGTGTTGCTAACCAGGCACTGAGGCATTCACTTTTTAAGCCGATTAATCCCAATTAGGGTCGCGGGGAGGCTGGCGCCCATCTCAGCCGACTCTGGGCAAGGGCTAGGGTACACTCTGAATCAGGTTGAATGAAAATACATGTTTAAATAAATCAAAAGATTTAAATAAAATTCAGGTAATCAGGATTGTTCTGGCAGTAATGTAGATGATATGCAGTATATATATCAGTAATGAAGTTCCTACCCTCCCCTATGGTCATGAGCTTTGGGTAGTGACCGAGAGAACAAGGTTGCGAATACAAGCGGCCGAAATGAGCTTCCTTCGCAGGGGAACAGCGCGCTCCCTTAGAGATCGGGTGAGAAGTTCTGTCATCCGGAAGGAGCTCGGAGTAGATCCGCTGCTCCTTCGCATTGAGAAGAGCCAGTCGAGGTACCTCGGGCATCTGATTAGAATGCCTCCTTCCTGAAATTATTGCCAATATTATTATGAGTGAATTATGAGAAATATTTTTGCCTTTGCTTTAATTAAAAGATCAGATTTTCCAAGAATATGAGCCAAAAGTGGTTAACTTGTATTTATTCAACATATTCAAACATCACATAATGCTATTATAAATAACAACATAAAATAATAACTTTACATTTTTGACCCCCATGTCATGCTTTTGAGCCATTTATTTGAGTCATGGCCCTTAAGGGGTTAAAATGATTTCTGGATCTAAACGGTTAATGTTAAGGTGGTTAGCTAAAGTCAAAAAGGTGTTTACCTGAAAGTATGATGAGTAGCGCGTTGCCTCAGTGCTTGTGTGGGGTTCGAGTACCTAATGTTGGCAATGAGGTTCCTGACAAATCGCAATCAAATTTGTGAAGGTTGAAGGACAATCCAGTGTAGAAAAACAATGTTACCAGTGATTGCTGAGTGGCTGCTTAGATCATGTACAAGCCAAATAGAATTGATTCTTACCCGTATCACAGACCTAAATCCTGTGTATAGTGTTTGCAATTGAAATCAGTGTGTGTGTTTTGTGGTTTCATTTTCATTAAAGGAGTATCATAGTTGATTATTGACATAACACACTCTTTTGATGTATATTTTGGTTCATTATGCATTTATATTGTGAAGTTCCTTCCTAGCATTTGACTGAAGCTGAGCAGAAAGTATAGCCCTATACTCTTCGCTATTCACCCTGCTTCTTCTGTCAGCTGCTACATCCACAAAAACATCCAATCATAAGCCCTTCCTTCCAGAAGAAGGACTTCTGCATACTGTTCTCTTCCCATCATTCTGGTACAAGTTTATATAAATATATATATATATATATATAAATGTAGGTTTTTCTAATTATTCATTTATTCATTCATTCATTCATCTTCTTCCACTTCTTCCGGAGTCGGGTCGCGGGGGCAGCAGCCTAACAGTGAGGTACAGACGTCCCTCTCCCCCCAGCCACTTCCTCCAGCTCTTCCGGGGAAACACCAAGGCATTCCCAGACCAGCCGAGAGATGCAGTCCCTCCAGCATGTTCTGGGTCGACCCCGGGGTCTCTTCCCGGCTGGACATGCCTAAAGCACCAGGGAGGCATTCGGGAGGCATTCTAATCAGATTCCCGAGCCACCTCAACTGGCTCCTCTCGGCGCGAAGGAGCAGCGGTTCTACTCTGAGTTCCTCTCGGATGACAGAACTTCTCACCCTATCTCTAAGGGAGAGACCTGCCACCCTGTGAAGAAAGCTCATTTCAGCCACCTGCATTTGCGATCTGAAGTGGGGAGCTGCACACTTCAACTGGGGATGTCGTCGGGAGGTGGAAGGAATACTTTGAGGACGTCCTCAATCCCACCAACATGCCCTCTGTGGAAGAGGAAGAGCCTGTGGTTCAGAGTCAGTCTGCCCATTACTGGGGCTGAGGTCACCGAGGTGGCCTCAGTAGCCTGGCTCCAGGGGTGGATGAGACCTCAAGGCTCTGGATGTGGTAGGACTGTCTTGGTTGACACGTCTCTACAACATTGTGTGGTCATCAGGGGCTGTACCTCTGGATTGGCCAACCGGGGTGGTAGTTCCCCTTTTTAAGAACAGGGACCAGAGGGTGTGTTCCAACTATCGTGGAATCACACTCCTCAGCCTACCCGGGAAAGTCTATTCAGGAGAATTGGAGAAGAGAATCTGGCCGATAGTTGAACCTCGGATTCAAGAACAACAGTGTGGTTTTTGACCCAGCCACAGCACTCTTGACCAGCTCTACACACTCTACGGGATCCTGGAGGGGCATGGGAGCTTGCCTAACCAGTCCATTTGTGCTTTATTGACTTGGAGAAGGCTTTCGACCGTGTCCCTCAGGATATCTTGTGGGGTGTGCGCCGGGAATAGGAATTTGTTTCCAGTGGGGGTTGGACTCCGCCAAGGCTGCCCTTTGTCACTGGTTCTATTTATAATTTTTATGGATAGAATTTCTAGGCGCAGTCAGGGTGTTGAGGGGTTCTGGTTTGGTGGCCATAGGATCACTTCTCTGATTTTTGCAGATGGCATTGTCCTTTTGGCTTCATCAAGCCAGTACCTTCAGCTCTCGCTGGAGCGATTAGATTGGTAGAACTACGGCATGAATAATGTCACATCTTTATCAACACTTAATGGCTTGCAGACCACAATGGGCACTTGTTCTGCCTTGTTACCAGGAGGCTGGACATCCAAATATTAAATAACGAGCATCCCATCCAGGAGGAGTTGGACTCCTAGTCGCTTCACGCTACGGAAAGTGGGGATAAGCAAAGGCCTGATAAGTCACTAGGTTTGGGTGTAAAAGCCCAACAGACTTGCTTTGACTGAAGCAAGCAATTGCTTGTGTCCTTCTTAAGTGGATTCACAAGCACTGCAAATTATGCAATAAATGCTGAGAGAGAGGTTAAAGTTGGGAGTGACATGCAGATAAAGCTAAGTGAACAGCCAGTGACATAGAGCATGGAGGTCAAGTTCAGGGTACAGGCCATATTATTGATCAGACAGATTCCCAAGGTCAATGACAAGAAAAGTCACCTAAACTTATTCAAGTTGTTTAACTGACTGATAATCTTTGTTTTGCAGGATACGGCAGTTTAGACAAGCTTACAGTCTGAGCTGACTCACTTCCTCTTTTTCTTGGTCAGTACCAAAGATCAGAAAATTAACAAGGCAGGCTTTTCCGAAACTAGTCTGATGAAGCTGACCTAGCCGCATGACTGCACTGACCAATCAAGTCTTCTTATTAATAGTGGATGGCATGAAGTGGGAACGAGGTCAGACTTGGCAGAAAATCACAGAAAGCTACCTGAGCTATGTGCAGTGTCTTGAAAGTCACTCTTAGAAGATGATTGTGGTCTGCAGTGGCTATAGAAGCTATAAAGGTGAAGCTATTACATATATTTCTATATTCATCCATCCAATAGGAAACAAATTTGACAGTCCTGGTGTAACTGATTGAAATGTTGCTTATAGCTGAGTAGTGCTTTGCATTATGCACAGAATGTACTGCGTGTTGCCATTGTACTGCAAAATGCACAAGAAGCTGTTAAGGCGAAAGTGTTTTGCATATAAATATACCATGCTTTCGTGTATACAAGCAGACCTCTGTCTGATGTATGTAAATGTAATGTAGTATTATGTGCAGATGGGCCTACCTTTAGTAGTTTATTATCTGTATACTGTGCAGGCTAATGCAAACTACTGAACAGATTATTAGTATATTACAAATTCGAAAATGGAAATAAAAACCACATGATGAAAATATACATATTTCAGCATAACGGGAGAGTTTGGAAGGCTTTCCTTTCATTTTGCTTTAATTACGCTACATTAAATGTAAAATATATACAGACCCTGTTAAAATGCTAGCATTTTGTTATGTAAAATAATAGGAGCAAGATAAATCCTTTCACATCTTTTTCTACCTTTATTGTGATCTAAAAAGTGTACAATTAAAAAACAAAATGAAATCTTTCTTGAGGGAATAAAAATATTTATTATTAGAAAAACAACTTTTTAAAATAGATATTCATAATATATATATTTGTTTATATCATGTATATAATTATATTATATATGTTATACTTAATTTTTACAGCACAAAAACCTGGCATTTATACAGATGTGCGTAAATGTTTCATATCCACAGCAATTAATATAAAAGGCCCAAATAGGTTTTGCCATACTAAAACATACAGCTATGAAAATTGAATGAATTAACAAATAAAGAAAAAAAGGAAGAAAGAAAGAAAAGTGACAAATTTTAATGGTGTCTTCAATTAAAGATCTCACCTTACTGAGCGAGTGTCCCTCATACATGTGGAACCTGCCCTGCATACAAACACAGGTCGTCCCTTTGAGTTTACCAAACACCAGCCTCCCAAAATGGCCCTCCACTGTTACACACACACACACACACACATCAAATGCAGTGGAATGTTGCCTAAACTCATGCTTCAAAAGCAGAGAAATGTCTGATATAACAGTTGTTGCACAGTGAGTGGATAACATCGACAATATGATGTAATTTGGGGATTGGGGGGAAATCCACTTCATTATCAGCTTCAAACCTTACCTGTGCTTTGTGGGAATCCAGGAATATCTGAGTACTTGAATGAGTCCTGGCACTGGAGGACATCAGCAAGCATCCCCAGTCCAGAACCACAGATGATGGCCACTTTAGGTCTGTGCTGTGTTTTGGACAGAAGCCACTCTACTGTCCTCTGGTAGTCTTTGTAACTGAGAAAAAGCATTAGAAATATCTCTTTACTTTTGTAAAGTACTTTTTCCTTTCTTTCCTATAAAGTAAACTTTACAAAGCATGTAAAAATACATACTACAGTAGGTCTATTTATTGCCAATTTGTGGAAAGTCAGTGAGATTTCTGGCATTATGTCGACCATTGTGCTTTGTTCATGTCAATCTGCAGTCTTGCAAAAAAAACCTTTTTCAGTAGCTTTTTATAACTACCTTTGAGTGTACTTTTTAAACAATTATTTAAATCTACATGGAAAGTTTTTATTATTATTACTACTATTATTATTATTATTATTGTATATATGTGATATTATTATTATTGAGTATATATATATATATATCACATTTATAATATGTGATATATATTATTTATATTATTATTCTTACTACTATTGAGTGTGTATGAGTATATATATATATATATATATATATATATATATA
>JBCNYG010000021.1:23728380-23746717 GCA_039654305.1 Porochilus rendahli
TTCTTCTACTCTATCTTCCCCTCCAAACTTTTACTCGTTTCAACCCATTAAGGTATATTTTTAATAACTTTTTTAAGAACAGTAGGTATCTTGTTACTGCCGCGCATTGCATTACTCGTTTAAATAGAACAGCTTTTAACTAAATTCACTGGAATTGCGTGAAGTTTCTGCAATGCATGCCACAAAGTGACTCTATTCAGCGGAATGGCATTTCACTACCCTGTGGTGATAGTGGAGCTCGCATTGGGGTTCTTCCACCCTGTGGATACTTGCTCGCGCTCTTACTAGGATATTTGATTTCTAAAATGTTTTGAATTGTCATTGATTCTGTCAGCAAATCCTACATTTTACAGAGTGAGCAAATTCACAAATAAACAACTAATGACATTCTAGTGTTACTGAAATGTTCCCTAAACCTCTAAATGGTGTTCTTTGCATGTCAAGACTGTGTTTGGTTACCTCATTTTATTCCCTTCTGAAGTCAAGGTATTTTAAAATGAATGAATTTTGATGTGCATAGGATACGTGGATGGGGTTTGAGAGTTCCCAACAAAAACTTGTCAAGTAAAAGAAAATCATATGGGAGCTCCGCTTGTATGCACTGCCTTAATCTATATATTAAAATACAATTGTGTACTTATGACTGATCTTTTACGATGCCATGCCCAGAGGAGGCTACTCTAACAATGTCCAATATTTAAATATGTAGCAGACATCAACGGTAATGTCAGTCATCACAATGTACCAGATAATTATAGTTGAAATTATTTAACATTTATTTATTTCATTAAAGAAAAAAAATCTAAATTTGCATGTTTTTATAATACATCTACAGTGGATGATCAGAAATGCTATGTGTAAATTAGCTCATGGTTACAGTTGTAAATAATTTAATATAAATATATTATATTATATATAAATATATTAATAAATATATTTAAATAAAATAAATGTTTTCGCTTTGCTTTATCACTGACAATCATTACCAGAATTATAAATGTGTTATAGAAAAAAACAAGTAGTAAACAATTAATCGATTGTTCAACTGGACTTTTTTTATTCAACAACAATAACAACAAATCAAGGTAAAGGAAAAATAACTGCACATGTATGAGGAGAACCGAGAGGACAGAACCCCTCTTCAGTGGCCTCTCCAGGGTGCCCACAAGTCGATCCCCGGGCAGACCAGGGCCTGTTGGCAAAAGAACCACCGCTGTTGCAGGAACTGACGTCGATGCAGATGCAAGCGCGCGCACAGATCCTTGTTGGGTTGAGACTTCAGGGAAGCCAGCACATTGAACAACTGAAACCTTAACATATTCAAAAATATCAGCAGGCTCGGAGCGAGAAACATCAGGAGGCCCAAACAGACAGGCAGACTTGAAGGAGCTAGTAGGATCAGACAGACAGGTCTGCTTGGACAGACATGGCTGCTCAGACAGGCAGACTCCGGCAGACAGGCATGCTCATACAGAGAGGCTAACAGGATTAGCAGGGTTGCCCCGACCTACGGATGCTGTGTGCAGAGAGATTAAATTTTTGTCTTCTAAAAATACGGGCAGAGTAAGCATTTTACCTTGGAAAGTTAGAAAATTACTGAAAATGTTAAAAAATGGGTGTAACAACAGGAATTTTTTTTTATAGAAGTTACCCTATTAGTTGATACCACTGCAAAGTTTTTCAATAAGGGTGAATACTGTTTTTGGGCTTCACTGAAGACTGTAATACTCTAAATTCAGTTTAAACTCTATTGGGAGTGAGGCTTTATTCGTCAATTATCATGTCAGAGTGATATCGATGCGAGACTTCATCTGTGGCTGATTTTCCTACTTAATACATGCTTCAGGTGTCCCATCACTAGAAAAAGAAATTGGCTTATTAGTGTGGGGATGGGGGTGGGGGGAATCTCTATATCTTGTGCGCGTGCAACGCATACACATGGATGTGAATGAACCCCTTGTTCAGCCTTGTTCATTTAGCCGATGTTTGATAAGTACCCATGCTAAAAGATGAGCTAGCTAACTGGCTAGATGTAAAATTTTCTATGTATTTTATGGCCTTTCACTTTTTACAAAAAATGTTTGTAAGAGAATTAAAATCACACAGTATAACATACCTTTGTATTAACTCTGAATATCTATATGTGCTTGGCTGTACCATAGTTTTTTATGTTTGTCCTCATTTCAGTGATGATGAGGTCTCATACACATTCGTATTTATCTTTAACACTTTGAATGAATGAACTGTACATTGCTTGCTGACCAAATGGTCCATAGCTGAATTACCATTTAACAGAAAGAATTTAGCAATGGTTGATAAAGATGCTGATGACTATACTGTGATGTTTGTCAGACACCAGGCTTATATCGGTTGTGTGGATGGGTCAGATTGGCTGTCAGTCAACCTTCTGGAAAATGAACACAATAATGCTGTAGAGCCTAATTCTAAATTCTAGAGATTCTAAATTACAATCATATTGTTGCTGAAAAAACATTACAGGCATCCTTATTTGTTTTCATATCTTAACTCCCAAAAAAATGTATTCAGACGATTTGTTCAGCGTTTGTAGGGAGATGTTCTTGATCTTTTGTTAGACAGGTACCAGAGAGAACAGGCAGACCCAAATGCACGACAGAACACGGCTGGTAAGGTGCAAACAAACGTGATCCTTTATTAAGGATATAATCAAAGGATTAAGCGTGTGACGTGAGGCGGGAGCGTGGCGCGACTCAGAGTAGCGTAGTGCTCGTAAGACGGCTCAAAATGATCTGGCAGGGGAACCAGGGAAGGTGCCGGTTTTTTAAGCAGTGGTGGCTGATGAGGAGCAGGTGGGGATGATCAGGGCGGAGCTGGTGGTTAATTAGCCGTGCAGGAATGACTCGGGTGCCTGGATAGAAAAAACAGAACAAGCATTTAGACAGGGACAGGTTCATCGCTCCTGGCGGGTTCTAACATCTATGAGCTCTAAATGAAATATAAATGTATCATGTTCGTGGTATGGGATCAAGATTCTGTACAAGAAATTTGAATAAGTGACACTTGGTTCATTAAAATCAAAATACACCGAAAGTACACAAAACTGAATTGACATAAGCTTTTTCCAACTATTCTCATTTACCTTTTTTGTTTTTTGTACCAATTTTTAAAGGCCCTAAACTGTTTTGTTCCCTTTTCTCTATGATCAATATGTTATAAGATTGTAATGTTCATCGTTCATTTTCTGAAGCACCTAATCCTAATTAGGGTTGCGAAAGTCTGGTGCCCATCTCAGCCAACTTTGGGCAAGGGAAGGCCATCAATGGGAAAAAACACGCAGCCTACTCATTTCGAAAGCTAGCAATGGTTCCTTTACAGACCTCTAAGCATAGACAGTGAGAGACACAGCTGGCCTTCATAACCCAGTTAGCTGCACTGGGGGGACAGCAGTGACAACCTGGCGATAGTGGAGTTTAACTCCAAATTTTGGATCAGTAATCCAGCACCCTACCACCGGGCCACCAAGGCCCCTAAGATTGAAATGAGCAAATAAAAAAGATGATTAACTAAATACTATCTTGGATTATATCCTGGTTTGAGCAACCGAGTTATTACTATTGTCAGGAATTGATAGGCACAGGTTTAAAGCAGCCACACTAAGCCATTATTTGCCTGACTGGGTTTTGTGGAATTTGCTTTGGCTCCAGTGGCTCAGGATCAGGGGTACATGTCGTGGTTAAAGGTTAAAGGAAGTATACAGAACTACCGTAACTATTGCAAAATGTAATTAATTAATTAATTTTTTTTTATTTAATTAAAAAAAATAGTTTATTAAAATAATTCAGTACTAATGATTTTTTTTAATGTACTCCTTTTTTACATTGCAAGCCTAGTGCCCTGAAGAGTACCAGTCCTGCAGACATGGAGGACAATGAGGAGATCAGTGACAAAGACAGTGGGATTATTCTGCATTCTGGTAGGCGAAGCCATTATTTTCAACAAGTAAATGTATAATTGTGACCCACTTCAGCATAATAGGGATTAAGTAGGAAATGTGAGATACTGGGATGCTGATATGTTTGTAATGATAATGTAATCTGCTTCAGAATGAGGTATAAAACATGATTACAGATGAAACTGGAGTTAAAATTATGTAGTCTGTCTAGCCTAAGATCCCCCAGAAGATTAGATAAAGAATATTGCTGGTCAGGGGGTGCCTGGGTTTCCCTCCTAGATGTGGTGCCTTTGCAACCTGACCTCAGATAAATAGTGGGAAATGTATGGATATGAGTGGGTAAAAAAAATTTGATACCCAACCAAAACATGACAGTACTGGTTGCAGTAACCCCTGCTGTTTAAGGCTGCCAACCAACATGTCAAAATTAGCTCCCTTTACAGATTTCACCTCTACTGGCATTTTTTGTGCATTGTGCTACTTTATAACCTATAATCTGTATTAACCTTTTCTTCCATTTATGTAATGGACCTACACCAATAGTGCTCTACTGAAATTAAAAATAAATAAACATATAAAAGTGGTGTGTGTATATATGTGTTTACCTCTTTTCCTTTAAATAAGGTAACCTTATTATATCAAGGACCTTAAATATGGTCCACCTGTGTCTAAGTGTCACATGTGTGTGTGTGTGTGTATATGTATATATATATATATATATATAAAATATATACACCCCTGTTCAGGGCAATGGCCCTGGTGTCTGAAACACCACTAATCAAGCAACACCCTGAGACCAAGAACCTTTCCAAACAGGTCAGGGACAAAGTTGTTTAGAAGTACAGATCGAGTTATGGTTATGAAAATATATCTGGACCCTTGAAAATTTGAAGTGCCATTAAATCCATCGTCACAAATTTAGAAGAATATGGCACCACAACAAACCTGCCTAAAGGGGGCCGTCCACCAAAACTCACAGCCCCGCTGTATGTAAGTGGTCAGAAAAAAGGCTTTGCTTAGAGAAAATAATAAGAGAGCACATTTATTTCATATGACTCCCCAGACATATGAACGAAGATTCTCTGGTCAGATGAGACTAAATTGTACTTTTTGACCAATGGGGTTTTCTCCTCATTTTTTTGCCCAAATGGCAAGGTGTGAATACTTTGTATTACAACTGTACATATGTAACAGTTCCAGTGATATCTATCCATCTGTATAATATTAAATATTTACTATACATACTGTATACATGCTGTTTATATGTATATCACCCCCTGTGTGAGGAGTGGGTGATCCTTTCACCATCTCAGTGATTCTCTTTGTTTTTTTCTTGACTGTTTCTATTATATTTTTCACAAGGGTCTGCTAAGTAGCAGTGAGTAAATAGAGCTGGAAAAAAATGTATGTGTATGTAGTCTTAATTTTGCCAAAATGTGAATATTTATAAGTGGGAGAATCTTTTCTATTCTCACTGTATATGTTTGTTTTTTCCATGAAATGCTGTAAGATTGAAACACATTTTTTTCAAAGCCTGTAATCTTAAAACAACACAAATTAAGTATTGGAATAAGTATCAAGCGGTACCTTTATACAAAATAAACACCATGCAATTTACTAAGAATAAAGAAAACAGAAAGTGTGACTGCTGAGAAAAATGTTCTTTATGCCTTGTGGTTACTTTAAATATTGAGCTGACATTTGATGATTTCTGTCTGATATGTAGGACAGGACAGATCTCTTAATCTAACCAAGGATGTGAGTACACACACTAGGGCTGTGAAGATGAAACGGCAGTCATTACAGGACAGGCTTGAGCTGTGTATTCTGGAGCTGAAGAAACTCTGTATTCGAGAGGCTGTGAGTACTGTTTAAAATACTCATATGTACACACTTCAAATGTACATTAACAAATCTACATACAACTTCAGCAAGGAAAGCAAGCCAAATAAAATATCTGTTTATTTTTTATTTTGTGTAAGTGACCAAACATAAATGTATAGATCACAATTTTTTTTACACTTTAAATGAAAAAAATAATATGTTTTCCTTTAAACTTAAGACCATTACTGATCTGTATCCATGCTTGCAAGGGTTTCCTTCGGGTTCCTCCCACAGTCCAAAAATATACACAGTAGTCTAATTGGCTCTTCCAAATCACCCCTACATGTGAGTGTGAAAGGTTGTATGTGTGTTGGCACAGTGATGGTCTAGCGAGCTGTTCAAGATGTACCCCGTCCTCACCCAGAATAGGCTGAAATTGGCACCAGCCTCCCTGCCATCCTAATTAGGATGAAGTGGTTTGGATAATGAATTGGCTTCAAATCTACTTTAAAACATTAGCTTTTTAAATTATTTATTAAACAAATGTATCTAATTTTATCTCATTTTCTTAACTGCTTTATCCATAATTACGATCATGGGAAGGCTGAAGCCCGTCCCATCCCAGACTCCAGGCGAAAATGGGGCACATCCTAAATAGCTTGCCAGTCCATCACAGGGCCACTATTCACACTCACAATGAGGGGCAGTCCAGAATATCCAATTAGCCCTATGTGCATACCTTTGGACTATGGCAAGAAACCCACATAAGCACAATAATTGCACAACATGCAAACTCCACACATGGGGCTCGAACCCAAGGCCTTCTCGCTGTGAGGTGGAGGTACTTACCCTGGGTTTACACTAGGGCACGATGTCTGCGATTTCCATGATTTGAGAGAATTGTGATGCGGGGGATCGTGGGATCAAATCGTGATGATCTTGAGGGAATCATCGCACAATCGCTGATTGTGGCAAAATGTTTCACTGTCAAAAAATTTTGTATTACGATTTGACGCCAGTCGTTATAGAACGTGGGAAGCGTGGTAGAGCGCAGAAGAGATTAACAGACCTTAATGGACCTTAACAGTGTTTCAGACCTTGATTCATCATCATAGGGCATCTTGATGTTCTTGGCAGCATGATTCCTTCAAGTTTCATCGCTTGGATGCGCCCTGCCTCTTTTTATACCCAAATCATGCTCATAAATTGTGGAGCTCCATGCTTTTTTGAATCAAGGAGATCACCGACATTGTGTCCCAGTGTAAACCTCGGGTTACCAATAACCACCATCATGTGAATTTTTTTCTCAATCGGACAACGTGTACCCCTCCCTCAACGACCTTGAAGTTTCACCCTGAAGATCCCCAGGAGGTTCTTTTTGTCTGGGAGTAAACTGAGCATATAAGGTTTAAACAGAGAATGAAAATTAATATATTATTCTATGAAAAGGAAATGTTGTCAATAGTAAAGAAAATCATAGTTGACTGTAAAAACATCCGTTATATGAAGAATATCAGTTGTTGGCGAGTGGGCGTGCTACCCACGGCCGTACTCATATTTATGTTTACATGTTTGAAATTATTCTTTGTTTCTAATAATGAAATGCCTTCTACAATGCATTTGGTATTCATTGGATGACAAATTTTTCTGTTCTATTCTAAAACTTTGAAAACAACAACCTTGAAAACAAACAACATTAGATCCTTTAAAATAGGTGTCGGTGTTAGCATTAACATTTTTAATTATGTATTTATTCATTTCAAAATATGATGTAACTGGTCTCTCTAAGTGGGAAAATTTACTTAAGGCTAACCCCTGTACATACCCCTCAAAGTTATCTACCCTCCCACCCCATAATATTGTTTTCGCCTAAATTGCCCAATCAACATATGCTCAAGCATTGAGTGAAATGAAAGCGAAAGGTTTCTCTATGGTTTTTGAATCAGTAAATGTCTATAGAATAACACAAATAATTTACAGTAAAAAACTTTTTGCAACAATTTCATCCAGAAATTCATTTTACCATATTTATTCAAATGAAATTAAATTCAATTAAATTCAGTTTTATTTGTATAGTGCTTTTTACAATTTATATAGTAAAACTAATTTATAAAATTAAAAACATTATTTATCGTAATGTAATATTTACATAATGTACACTCAGAAACTGTGAAGATGACTTTAAACTTCTTTTTAAAGTAATTAGGACTGTAATTACTGTTGCAGTTATAAGACCTCATGTTAACCTGTAGTGACTGTACTTTTGAGCGTACTTTTATTTGTACTTTTATGGGTGTCACCCAAATGAAGATGGGTTTTCTTTGTGAGTCTGGCTCCTCTCAAACTTTCGTCTGAGGGAGTTTTTATTGCCACTGTCGCCACAGGTTTGCTCTTTAGAGATGTGTAAGATTGATAGAGAAATTGTAACAATAACAAATTTTAATTAATTTTTTGTTTTGTTTTGTTTAATATGCTGCTTTGCAACAATATTACTTGAAAGTATTACTTTATAAATACAGTTGAATTTAATTAAATTGAAAATGACTACACAATAATAATTTGTCATTTGCTAGAGTTTCTTACCTTTACCTGTGGGCCCTGTAAGAGGGTAAAATGTTTGCTCAAATATCTTTTAAAAAATCAGCAATTTCATTGGAATGTACATATTTTTTCCACACAATTCTATAAAATAAAAGCAAACATCTTTCTGGATGATTTAACTGTACTGTGTTAAATATGTGTTATTATTATTTTCATTTATATGATATCAGACTCACTTTCTGACCACTCATTAAACCTTCATTACATAAAACTTTTTATAAGACTAAACTTTGCACTTGTATGGGCTTGTTTCGGACGACACCTCAGCCTTCTTTCACAATATGGACTTAAGTCATTCCTGAGTGACTGTGTGTCCATTGTCTGTACTTGAACAGACACACCCCTGATATGGTTCACCAAGCCAGCCATGTGAACAGTACTTCCTTAATTAGAGAGATATCAACACAAATATTACTTTGTATGCCTCAAACAGAGCTGATCTTAGGAGGGACAATAGCATTGCCTTGGGAAGCAGGATGAGAAAGAAAGTTCATTTTACCATGTTGTGCAAGAGTGTTGGAAACCACAAACTTGTCTGAACTTGATTGGACTGAATGAAATGATTCACACAGGATAAGCAGGAACCCAGCCACATTTCCAATAACTTGTTAGTTTATATGTGTACCACTGAAAAGGTTTCGGTTACATATTAGCTATGCTCCTGTAAGTGCGAAATATAAAATTACATAAAGTTTAAAAATTGCAAGCACCCTTCTTTGAAATGTGCCATTTTTGGAACACTTTTAATTTGCTAATAGTTTATAATAATATAATAATACTTCTACTTCTTTCAGGAGCTCACTGGGCATTTGTGCGCCAACTATCCTCTGTTACCTGGAGAGAAACCTCCGCAGATATACAAACGCATTGGAGCTGCTTTTAGGTTGGACGAGCACTCCATTTTGCACAAAGATAAGGTACAAAATAAAACAAAATGCTGTATTGTGACACATTTATCTTAAATAAAAGCTAAGAGCCAGATTCTTCCATGTGTGAAAGTTGAAAAAGCCTGTAGCTGTGCGGTGTTCAAACTCTGCCGACTTTTCACTAAACTTTAGTCTGTGTCTTTCTTCTGACGACGTAGCAAAACACCATATCGAATTCCAAGACAGCAGTTATTGATATTAATATACAATTCATTGTCACCCTGGATCTGTTGCATCCTTTTCCTCTTACTTATAGGATTTACCTTCTGGTATTAGGTAGATTTTTATAGTCTGTGGTTTTAACATTAACATTTTTAACATTAACTTTGGTCTTAGCTGTCACCTATGCTGTTAACATTGACTCCTTACATTTAAATAAAGCTCTTATGTGCACTGGTAGAACATACTTTTTTAGAACTCATTTGTTCACATTCCCTGTGGGTTGCCAGATATTAATCGAACCCTTGTATAGCTGATATACAAGGTTTGTATGATTATGGATTAACATGATCTCAGATAATTTTGTTCAAAATTTAAGTTGAAGAAAAAAACGAAACCTTCATTCCTGGGGCTGGAGCAAAACACCCAGGCACGAAATAAGCACTACACTACACAACACAGATGCATGCAAGGGTGACTAGCTGTTCCTAGTTATTTTTTTTTACTTGTTTTATCCATCCATTTATGTGTTTGCTCACTTTGGATGGGCTAAATGCTGAAGCCAACTTAAATAAACAAACAAACAAATAAATAAATAAATAATGCAGATGAGGGTCCTTAAAGCAAGCAAAACAGGAAACACTTTCTGTATAAGTGTTTGAGCAGAACCCACAACACAGAGTGGGCATTATATGATTATTGTCACAAAACCAACATATTTTATTGACACCTGAGATTTTTGTATTGACATCACTTCCAGATTCTTGCCACAAGAAGGACGTTGAAAATGGCACGAAAATGCATGCGTGTTGCATTGCTTGCAGACATACCAAATGTATTAGCTTTTTTATTTAAATCCAATTATTTAAAGTGTTATTTATATGACCCCTACTCTTTTATAAGTCACTATACAGCAAACTCATATTTATACGTATTCATTAATCTAAAAAACTTAAATTGTTCTCACGTAAAAAACAACCAAGTGTGAATGGGAGAATCGATCTACATTAACATTAAGTTAAATGTTGTAAGGTGAAACCTGGTTTGCTTTTATCTTAGAGAAACCTAGTAATTTTTTAATGAATCAGCATAATTTCATTTAAAAGAGATGAATCCTACTGACCATCCTTTAGGATTCCGAGCTATGCTCAGTGGAAGCTAAGCTGGCTCTGCAGCAACAGATCTACATAGCAACGCACAGGCTGAGCGATGACGAGCACCTGAGCAAGGCAATAAAGAAAAGCAGATTGCAGCAGTGCAAGCGTGAGAAACAGAAACTTAAGGAACTCCAAGAGTTGGTATTCCAACTGCGCCTTGAGCACAGCCGCTCATCACCACAACCCAGTATAATACCCCAAAAAGGTGAGGACCTTTTCTGTCAGTGGTCCGAGTGTCTTGTGTATATCTGATTTCCAGCCTGTTATATATCACTTTTAATGATGATACTGTATTCTTTTTGCGTTTCCAGATCATAATACTTCAGATAACAGTTCATTGTCAGATTCTGCAGTGCTGGACGACGGTAATTGTTAAGGGTGTATCATAGGGTCACTGTCTGTTTATTTGTTTGAATATTTGTATCAGTTTCTATTTATCCATATTCATTTATAAACCAGACGTGGGCCATCTGTTAGTTTTTTCCTTCCTCCATACTCGTACACTATACACAGGAAAACCTTTCACTTAAATGTTTCATTTAAAAACTTTAACAGAAAGCATTTGCCTGATGCCCTGTAGCTTTCTATCTTCAATCTGATCTAAATGAGTAGACAAACTAGAGTAAGTTTCAAAGCAGCAGTTTTATTTCCTAATCAGTAAAAATTAGTAAGACAAAAAAACAGATAATATTTAATTCAAGTTATTTACTTTACACATATTTAGGGGTTTATGTTCCAGAATGTGCAAGAGAGTTTACTGAATACCAAGCCAGAGTTTACCATAATGTTGGGAAGTGCTATGCTAAAATAATTATCAGGATAAAACATTTAAGAGCTACAAACTCATGAATACAAACTCAATAAGCATTCAAGTGCTTTTTTTATTAAATCACTTAAATCATTATTTCTGAAGAGCCATCAGATATGTACTGTCTTGTACACAACTCAGCCTGCATGGGTTATAAAGAGCAGCAAGTCAATATATGAAAACAGAGAAATAGTTTTGTGCTCAGTATGGCACTGTTTAGATTTTGATAAAATAATACATTTACTAAAATCTATCAAATATGTATCTATGAATCTTCCATTAGTGTCATGTCAAAAAAACTTACTCTTTTTTAAAAATGGGTAAACAGGGTTTTCTGGTTGATAAAGGTCATGCAGTTAAGATATACACACTGCAATCAGAAATGCACCCCAGCATTAACTGCCCCCTGTGGTTAAATCATTGATTTGTTTTGGCCCAATGTATCTTTTTTCTTGTTCTTTTTTCAGAAGATCTGACAAGCCATTCATCCTATGCTTCCTCTAAGCCATCCTCTATTACAGAGCTTCAGTTTGTGGCCCCAAGCCCTTCCCGTTTTCCTCTAACTCACTTTAGTTCCCTTCATCCCCTTGAGCCAAGCCCCAGTCCCCTTCAGCCATCTCTTGAGTATTTGCAGGCCTGTCACAACCCCTCACTGGAGTATGATCCTTCCCCTATCCAAAATTCACCTTGGAAGGAGTCCAGCCTTGATCAACCTTACCAGAAACAGAAAAGGTCTCACTCCAGTAACACTTGCTCCAGGTATGTCAATCTAAGATTTTTGGTATCGGTATCTAAAGCATATGTTTGTAAACTGAACATTTTGACCCTGAACTCTATAGATATCCACTTGAAATGTGTTCATTATTAAACATAAAGTAACTTGGGGGTAAACAATTTACTGTACTAACAGTCTCAAAAAGATTAAAGCGTTTGCAGGAAATTAATTAAAAAGCACAGCCTCTTTTCTACTGAAGGGGTGAATGATATATACCATATCTAAGACCATATCTTTTTTTGGCACAGTCCATTCAAAGGTAAAGGAGATAAGGACTGTTTATCACAATATGTTTATTTAATGCAATATTTACTATATTGCACAGCTATACTCTGGCAAATTCAACATGCCATTATTGGAAATAAAAAAGTAAACAATTGCTTAACTGTATTAATATAAGCAACTTTTTGTGTGTGAATGAATTAATATTAGTAATTATTGTATACATTATCAGGGGCACGTGCAGTAGTGTCTCGTTGGTAGGGTGCTGGATTACTGATCCATAGGTCAGGGGTTCAAGCCCCACTATCACCGGGTTGTCACTGCTGTCCCCTAATACAACTAACTAGGTTATTAAAGACATGTCTCTCACTGTCTGTGGTGATTGCATTGCACCATAGCTGATTTTCGTAGAGAGTAGCACTGCAAATTATTTGGTTCTTACCAAGATAAAAAAATTAAATTAGATTTGGAAGTGTCAGATAATTTTCCATATTTTGAGAGGTAATTTCTTATTTTAAGTGTTCAACTTTACACTATAATCGTATTTCTAGATTTATCATTCTCAATTTAAGAAATCTTGCCAAGTGAAATTATCTGTCCATGCCGCATAATAATTTTACTTGACAAGATTTCTTTAATTGAGAATGGTAAATCTAGAAATATGATTATAGTGTAAAGTTGAACACTTAAAATAAGAAATGAACTCTTAAAGCAAGATAACACTCACACTTCTAAATCTAAGGGTTTTTTTTTTTTTTAATCTTGGTAAGAACCAAATAATTTGCATAGCCATCAGTGTGTTTGTCCCCTGACTCTGTCCTCACCCAGAGTCTGCTGAGATAGGCGCCAGGCTCCCCGCGATCCTAATTAGGATTAAGAGGTTCAGAAAATGAACGATGAAAAAAGGTTGCATACAGTAACACAATTAAGCAGAAAAACAATTACATATTAAAAATTTAAAGTAATATTTTTTATAAATATTAAAGTAAATCAGTGCATTAATAAACACTAACATAATTATACACATCAATATAATTATATGACAGTTTATTCATTCATTAATTTTCTGAATTGCTTAATTGTAATTAGGGTCACAGGGGAGCCTGGTGCCCTCTGGGTGAGGGCAGAGTACACCCTGGACAGCTCGCCAGGCCATCGCAGTATATTGCAGTTTTGGTTCATAAATGTTTAACCTTTGGTTAGGACAAAAAATAATTCCCACTAATTAGACTTTCAATCTAGTTGCCGGGGTCATGGATGAAGGGGAAATAACGGCAAGTGATTGCAAAAAAAAAATGTAATTAATATTCCAGCAGTAAAAAAGGTACGTGTGTGGAAAAAACTACAGAAGGACACACACCGTCCTTCAGTGACCATTCACATTTTTTAAATTCACATTTTGTTGTTAGATAGCATCAGATGGAAGTCTGAAAGATGATTTTAGTGGTGAAGAAGAGGAGGAAGAAACTAAAGGTGAAAGACTGCAGTGTGAAATTCAGAAAGGAGATAAAACAAGTGTTGACATGCAATGAAGGTGAAGAAAGAGGTGGCAGAAGCTAAGGAAGAGGCATATAATGAGTTGTTTAAGCAGCTGAACAGAAAGGAAGCAGAAAATGACTTATGAGTGGCCATGCAGAGGGATCGAGCAGGAAAAGATGTAACGTAAACCAGGGTGATAAAGGATGCACATGTTAATGTGTGGCAACTGAGAAGAAGGTGTTGGAAAGGTGGAAAGAGTATTTTAAACAGCTGATGAATGAAGTAAATGAAAGAGAGATTGTTTGAGGATGGCTATAAAGAGGATGAAGAGTAGAAAGTCAGTTGGCCCAGAAGATATACACAGAAGTCTGGTTGCAAGGTGAGAGGATGTCTAAAGAGTGGTGAAGTGATTTCAGTGGATAAGGCTCTGCATTACAAATCAGAAGGTTACCTACCACTGTTGGACCTGCTTACTTGTATAAATTAGATAAACTTGTAAGCCACTCTGGATAAGGAATTTGAAGGTCAAAAATATTTGAATGTAAATATGTTTAGCATTATCCATCATTCCCTCAGTTGTCACTAGTGTCCGCGATCTTGCCCTTTTGGTCACTACCCAAAGCTCGTGACCATAGGACGGAACCCAAACCTCACTGGAAAAAAATTTGTCGCATTGTTGCAAATGCGGACCAAGCTCTGGCTCCGGTGGTACAGAGACCTAATGACCCATAGTAATGTAATGTAATCCACAAAGCACATGTGGACAAATTTGGCAAACTCCCATGCCCCCTTCAAGATCCTGTAGAGTGTATAGAGTTGGTCGAGAGTGCTGTGGCCAGGACGAAAACCACATTGGTCCTCCTCTCCAATACTGCTGCATAGACTATTGCAGGAAGGCTGAGGAGTGTGATTCCATGATAGTTAAAACACACCCTCCGGTCCCTCTTTTTAAAAAGGGGAACTACCACCCCGGTTTGCCAATCCAGAGGTACATCCCCCAATGACCACGTTGCAGAGACATGTCAACCAAGACAGGCCCTGAGATATTTGGGGCGGATCTCATCCAACGCCGGAGCCCGACCACTGAGGAGATTTTTAACTACCTTGGCGACCTCAGCCCCAGCAGTGGGCGGACCCCCACCTGAATCCCCAGGGTCTTGGAGGAGGGCGTGTTGGTGGGATTGAGGAAGTGCTTAAAATATTCCTTCCACCTCCCGACAACATCCCTAGTCGAGGTTAGCAGCTCCCCGCTTCCACTGCAAACAGTATTTGTGGAGAACTGCTTCCCCCTCCTGAGGCGCCGGATGGTGGTCAGAACCTTTTCAAGGCCAACTGATTGTCTCTTTCCTTTCTTCTTCTGGACTTTATTCTGTAAATCCCAGTTCTGTGGAGTGTAGACATTTACACTAGTTTCTGCTGTGGAGCTTTCCAGCATCTTCAGAGTTACCTTTGGTCTCACTGCTGCCTCTTTTATTAATGTGCTCATTGCCCAGTCTGTGGGTTTTTATGGATGGCACTCCATTTTGTAATGATGATTTTAATACTGCTCTGTGGGATTTTTAAGGTTTCTAATATTTATAACACAACCCTGATGTGTCCAGAACTTCTCCAGAACTTTGTCCCTGACCTCTACGATTGCTGCCTCTTGATTAGTGCTCTTACAGACTCTAGGGCATACTACTACAATTTGATCCCTACAGACCTGTTTCGTGGTTGCCCACTCATCAGGGGAAACATATATATCAAAATTGGGAAAATGCCATGGTTGGTGAATCCTTTGGCAAGCCACTTTCATTCACTTTCTGTTTCGGTCTTTAGGTTATTAACTTGTGCTAGATTTCATTTGAGAGCAGTTCAGACAGTTGTTGGCCAGCTGTGTTCATTCACATTTCAGTGTGATTGCTACGCCTTGCCCTGCAAATGGTACCAAGGAGCCAAATGCACCAGGGTTCAATTCAAACCCATTAATCTGCCTATGTACAAGCATTTTGTCATATTTCCTACCCTGACTCATTTATTTTAATTATTTTCACATTAATAAAAGTATTTGTCTCCTTTTTGACAGAGCTCCTTGTAGTGTTCCACCAAATAATGCAGAGCAAGACAGAGGCAGATCACAGGGTCCCAGAAGAAGAGAGACAGATGTTATTTTGGCAACTCAAGACTACTTTCCTATAGCATTACCTATGGAAAACTCACTACACCAATCCAGCTCAAAGGAGAATAAATTTGAGCATTCGTCATCTCCTTCCTACACCAGATCACCATACCAGGAGCATTTGGCTAAGCCAGAGCAATTATGCCAGGCACAGCACAGATATCGCTTCTCTAATCACATCTCACTGTCCTATGTAACGCACAGCTACTACAAAAACTCTTCAGCCCAGCTTTGTCCCAGGACATACAGAGGATATATAGATGAGGGAAAAGGTCATGATGTAAATTTGAGAAGAAATTCTCCATGCACCGATTATGATTACTGGTACAAAGAGACACCACTATACCAGCAAGGGGGCAGACTGATCCCCCACCACCTGAAGCTTTCCCGGTCCCCATCACTTAGAGTTTACCCTCACCACCCAAGTATAGCTCTCCCACAGCAGGCAATTTCAGATGAGCTGAAGTCATGGCATCAACGATGTCAGCTGCAGCCAAGATCTCCAGAGAGGGATTGTTCTGTACGCATTCGGAACCTTCCCTTGCATGCGTCACCACTCACTCATCTGCATGACTACTATGATGAGGTAAATTTTCAAATTGCTACTTATGGTCAGGGCTTTTTTAAGGAACGAGATGGTCAGTGTTTTTTTTTTAAAAAAGAGAATGTTAAGGCAACGGTTAAATATATAAAATACTTAAAATGAAATGAAACGAAAGCCATTGAAACTTTGTCCTGTTACACTGAAAATATGTATATTTTCATCATTAGGTGATTTTTTTTTCTTACACTTACAAAGTGGCTGGCTCAGTGGTGTAGTGGTTAGCAAGTTTGCCTCACAGCAACTTGCTTCACATATGGGTGCCAACCTCCCCGCAACCATAATTAGGATTAAGTCACTTACAAGATGAATGGATGTAATTACAAAGTTTCAATCTTCTGTTTGATAGTTTGCCTGTTTGAAAGGACTGCAAAATATAGTCCGTTTTACTCTTATGACAGTGCAAAATCCTGAGAATCGGACATGGTCTTATAGTCAGTTTCAATAATGCAATATACCAGCAAAAATTCAATTCAATTCAGTTTTACTTTTAAAGCGCTCTTTACAATTGACATTGTCGCAAAACAGCTTTACATAGTAAAAACAAATTTAATAAAAAAATTTAACATTTCTTAACTGGGTTATCAAAGGCCAGCCATGTCTCTCACTGTCTGTGGTGAGGGGAATGTAAAAGAACCATTGCTGATTTTGTTAACAGTGTTTCTGCCCTGTGATGGCCTGGCATGCTGTCCAGGGTGTACTCTTCCCTCGCTCAGAGTTGGCTAAGGGGGGTATTCCGTTTTCAGTCACCCAAAATGTTTATAGAAATTTGCCCATCATTTTTGCATTTTAATCAAATGGAGTATAACACAAATAAGTAAAATTCTGTGATGAATAGAAATATTCAGTCAAATACATGTACCTTCTGAAAGTGGCAACATTTTATCTTACAGGCACCCAATGTGCACTACGTCAAAAAAAAAAATTGAAATTGAAATTCTGTTCCCTCATTGTACTTTACAGTATAATAAACAAGATTTTTTTTTACCAGTTGTCCTAAGTAAAAAATTAAAATTGAGTGACTGTGTTAAACTGACTAAGTTCTGAATCTATACTAATAATACAATACTTTAGTTAATCTCCTAAATTTGTATCAAATGAATTTACAAAATATTTGTGAGCAAAAATAGTTTTGTGCTATTAAAGTAGTGGGAAATATGTTAGCTCATTTAAATGATTTAATTTAAAATAATATATGATTTCAATCTGGTTACTGTATTTATGATCCGGGGTTTACTTTTCAATTCAGTTTTATTTGTATAGTGCTTTTTACAATTGACATTGTCACAAAGCGGCTTTACATAGTAAAATTAATTTAAGGAAAGGATTTAAGAATCTTAAAATTTAATTTAGGAAAAAAAAAATTCTACAAACCTCTACACATTCCTAATGAGAAGCCCGCGGCGGCAGTGGCAAGGAAAAACTCCCTCAGTTGACACGAGGAAGAAACCTTGAGAGGAACCAGGCTCAGGAGTGAAACCCATCCTCATTTGGGTGAATCCATAAAATACAAACCATAAGAAAATTTCATCACAGTCCAACATGTAGTCCAGTTGTTCTACCACAGTTGTAAGAAAGAAAGAGAGGTTGTTAGATGTTTTTGTAGTAGTGTAATGGTTAAAGAAGAGTTTATTAGTGCTGGGTGCAAGCAGGGACTCCGGCATGACTAACTATGGCAGCATAACTAAAAAGAGAG
>JBCNYG010000021.1:23784068-23796239 GCA_039654305.1 Porochilus rendahli
ATATATATACACACACACACACATATGTATATGTGTGAGTGTATATTCATTCATTCATTTTCTGAACCGCTTATTATTAGTGATTGTTTTGACCATATCATTTTATCCATAATTTCCAACTTCAAGCTGTGTAAAATTGAATACTTATTGGATTTAATGCATATCAGGTGATGCGTATTTGTGTAACGAGGGAGGGTGTGGCCTAAGGAGATCAATAACCTATATCAAGGTGTGCATAATTATTAGGCAGATTCTTCTTTTCAGGAAAAATGGGCCAAAAAAGAGATTTAACTGACTGAAAAGTAAAAATTGTAAAAAGTCTTTCAGAGGGATGCAGCACACTTGAAATATCTAAGATATTGGGGCATGATCACAGAACCATCAAACGTTTTGTTGCAAATAGTTAACAAGGTCGCAAGAAACGTGTTGAGAAAATATGCCAATTAACCACCAAAGATTTGAGAAGAATCAAACATGAAGCTACCAGGAACCCATCATCGTCCAGTGCTGCCATATTCCACAACTGCAACCTACCTGGAGTGTCAAGAAGTACGGGGTGTTCAAGTCTCAGAGACATGGGCAAGGTAAGAAAGGCTGAAACCTGACCACCTCTGAACAAGACAAGTTGAAACGTCAAGAATGGGCAAAGAAAAATCTGAATAAAGATTTGTCAAAGGTTTTGTGGACTGATGAGATGAGAGTGACTCATGACGGACCAGATGGATGGGCCCGTGGTTGGATCAATAATGGACACAGAGCTCCACTTCGACTCAGTCGCCAGCAAGGTGGAGGTTGGGTACCGGTATGGACAGGTATTATTAAAGATGAGCTAGTTGAAACTTTTCGGGTTGAAAATCGACTCAAAATCAACTCTCAGACCTACTGTCAATTTTTTGAAGGCACTTTCTTCAAGCAGTGGTTCAGGAAAAAGCCTGCATCTTTCAAGAAGACTTTGATTTTTATGCAAGACAACACTCCATCACATGCATTAAAGTACTCAACTGAGTGGCTGGCCAGTAAAGGCCTTAAAGATGAAAAACTAATGACATGGCCCCCTTTTTCACCCAAGTTAAACCCTATTGAGAACTTTTTGGCCCTTCTTAAGCGGGAAATTTACAGTGAAGGTAAACAATACAGCTTTCTTGGGCAGGGTGATGGGGCGGTGGATGTGTGTCCTTTTATTTCTTTTTCTTTCCAGAAATGTTTATTTGAAAATTTTGAGTTTGTTTATTATTCTCACTTTAACAGGTAAAGATAAACAACTGAGATGAAAAATTTTAGTTTTTCATTTGGTTGCATAATAATTCTGCCCACTAATAGTTGCCTAATAATGGTGTACATATAAATATTGTCTTAAAATAGCCAAAACTTCACGTTTACTACTTGAAAAGTGAAAAAAAAAACCCACTTTGTTAAAATTTTGGATTGACCAAGAGTACTGTATACAACAACAATCCTCAAAAATACAACTTGCCTAATAATTGTGAACGCAGTGTACACACACAGGTTAAAGGTGAAGGTTTTTCCTGAGTGACCTTGAATGATCAAACTCAAGTTCACAGAATTAGCAGTGCTTATAAAATAAGTGCTGATTGGCATAGTGTTATTATACAATAATAAAAAGGCATATATGGTATTTCAAATACCATTACTTTTCACCTGAAATGACCCTGCATTGAGATGACTAGGGAATGAACAAGTATCTGGGTGGCCTTAGTGGAAAGAAATGGACGAATCTTTCAGATGATAAAGAGGATAAATTGACAGGATCAAGAAATATTAGTGATATGAGATGAGAAGGACAGGTGATAGTCCATGGTTACTCCAAGGCTTTGTGCAGTGACTGAAGGAAAGATTAAAAGAGTCTTGCAAGGTCTTGATGTGGGAATGAGTCAGCTGGAATGAGCATCAGTTCAGTCAGTGAGGAGATACTTGCCACACTTGCAGAGATCTGGGCTGAAACATCAGTGTCTGAGGGAGGAAAAGAGAGGACAAGTTTTGTGTCATTTGCATAGCAGTGGTATGAGAACCCATATGAGGATATGACATCACAGAGACAATGAGTATAGAGGGAAAACAGAAGACTACCAAGAACTGAACCCTGTGGAACACCCGTGGAAAGTTGGCGTGGAGAAGATGTGGATCCTCTCCATGTAACCTTATATGAATGGCCTTCCAGGTAGGAAGCAATATTGACACCACAAATGCCATATTGAACCACAAATTTCTAGACTCCCTAGGATGGACAAAAGAGTGTTGTGGTTAACTTTGCAAATGCTGCTGAAATGTTGAGGACTGATGACATCTTGGCTGATCTTGCAGCATGTAGCTTCTCTGTGACAGCCAAAAGTGGTTTTGATTGGAGAGGAGACTTTTATCTTGTCTTTATGGTCTATTTTGTGTTTTGTCCAGAGAAGACAGTGTTCATTTATTCTCAAAAAGACCTAGAACCCTGATTCTTCTGAACACAGTACATGTTTCCACTGTGTGATTGTCTATCCTGTGGCTTTAAGATGCTTGACAAAGGTTTGTTAAATAATCCTGAGCCCAAGTGAGAATATGAGCTAGATGATTCACAATTCTTGCTGCAGTGCTGGCCAAGACTTAGGCTTGCTCCCTTGCCCTTTATGCACCAAAATTCCTCCAAAATAAACCCTAACCTTAATTTCTGAAATAATTTAATGTGTGCATTAGATGATGGAATGTCCAAATATTTTCCTGGATTCATGTGACAGTGAGATGTCAGTTCTTTTTTCTCTTTTTGAATTATGTGCAGGGCAGTGGTGGCCCGGTGGTAGGGTGCTGGATTACTGATTCCAAGGTCGGGGGTTCAAGCCCCACTATCAACGAGTTCTCACTGCTATTCCTCCAGTGCAGCTGACTGGGTTATCAAATGTCAGCCATGTCTCACTGTCTGTGTTGAGAGGCATGTAAAATAACAACAAGAGTAGGCTGCATAGCCATCAGGGTGTGTCTGCCCTGTGATGGCCTGGTGAGCTGTACTCTGATCTCGTCCATAGTCGGCTGAGATGGGAACCAGCTTCCCCGCGACCCTAATTAGGATTAGGCAGTTCAGAGAATGAATGAATGAATCGCATGCTGGCAACTGCTTGTCAGCGTTTTTAAAGTAGCTTTTTCCGTTCGATTTCAGGGATTAAATTTTAATTTGTTTTACTTTTTTCTCTTGAAGCAGTTTTACTTATTTTTTTTTATAAACAATGCACAAAGAGGGAATCAACAGCATCCTGCTAATATTCAGCTACTCTCCACAAATCTCCAGCTAAGGTTTGTATTTAGCATCATGGCTACCGTCCAGCTTGTGCATTGTGTTGAGTGTGCTGGTACTGTAAGATATACGCCTTCATCAGTCAGAAGTTACTAAGAGCAACTTTATAGAGGTGTGGAAATTAGCGAAGCCAATGTCCGATGCTGTAACATGCTCTGGCCCCATTCCAATACGGCGTGGTGATGTAGCTTACAGCAGGCTATGGTTGCTAATCTGTTGGATGTCCAAGTGGTGTTCCAAAAATGAAGTGGGCTTTATAGATAATGGGAATACTTTTGAGGGTAAACCTAGCCATATAGGGCTAGGAAGTGACTATTCAGAACCAAGGCGAGAGAATACACAACATTGTCACTCAAGGTCAAGTTCAATGCTATAGAAACTGTGTCTGTTCCCAAACTAAACGAAAATGTAAAAATACTCAAAGAGTTTGTTTTAGTAATCTTGTTAACATAAATGTAAAACATACTGAATCTACAACCAGCACCTTTAATATAAAGATAGGTTTGTAAAATGTTAGGTCTCTTGCACCTAAAACACTTATTGGTAATGATATCATTTAGTGTAATGTGTTTAACAGAAATATGGATTAAACCCATAAATATGTAGCATTAAATGAAGCGAGTCTCCTGGATAGTTATATACACCAACCTGGTCTAACTGACAAAGGAGCAGGCATCACAGTTATTTGCACTGACAATCTAGGTATGGTTCCTTTAATTCTGATTCCTTTAATTATTATTTACAGCCCCCAAGGTCTGTACTCCGAAATCCTATGTGAATTTGCAGACTTCACTTCAAACCTGGTTGTTTCTTAAGATAAAGCTTTATTTGTTGGTGATAATCATGGTCATAATGCTGGTCACACTGTAGGTTTAATACTAACTTCTGGATTAAATATTGAAAATATAGTCGCAGTTCCACAGTCAAACTATTTCAGATCATTATCTTATTTAACTTACAATGCGTCATAGTAGTAATATATACACCTCACCATGTTATCGCATTAAGCGTACTTTTAAGTCAACTACTGCGCAGAGTTTCATTAATAACCTTCCTGAATTATCGACCATGATTGGATCACCATCAGACCCCAAAGAACTTGATCAAGCTACCAGGTGCTTTGAAACAAATTTACGCTATAAGCTAGATAATGTAGCTACTCTTAAAAGAAAACCAGTCAGATAGAAAAAAATTTGCACCCTGGTGTAATGATGATACACGCACAGTAAAACAAAACACCCATAAATTAAAACAAAAATGGCGTCAAACTGAATCAATGGCATTCCAACTAGCACGAAAAGAGAGTCTACTTAACTACAAAAAAGCTCTTAGTGCACCTAGAATAATATATTTGTCAAATCTAATAGAAGATAACAAATATTCTAAAATACTTATTTACCATTGTTGCAGAATTATTAATTAGGAATAAGACCATAAATAAAACACGCAGACCAAAATTGAAAAATGTTGTCTTGAAAATTGAAAATATCAGGCAAAAAATATTATTCCCTAAACTTAGTCAGATATGTAAGTAATTAAAAAATATTAATATACTGCTATCAGATCATCAACTAGAGTGTTTTAGCCCCATTCAATAGACAGAACTAATCTCTATTATTTCCACATTTAATTCATCAACCAATATCAAACCTCCCTTTTATCGCCAAGATCTTAGGAAAAAGCTGTAGTGCAGCAGTTCATATCTTTGTACTAATAACATTCATAAAATGTATCAGTCAGGATTTAGGCCTCATCATAGCAGGGAGACAGCACTCGTTAAAGTGGTAAATGATTTACTGCTGGCCTCTGACCACGGCTGTGTCTCCCTGCTTGTGCTACTTGACCTTAGTGCATGCCTTTGACACTATTGATCATACGATTCTCCTTGACAGATTGGGTAGTTAAGGGAACGACCCTCTCCTGGTTTAAATCTTATTTAATTGACCGTTATTACTTTGTAGATGTTAATGGTGATTTTTCTGTATGTTCTAAGTTTGTAGTTATGTAGTTATGTTGTTAAGTTTGGTGTCCCACAAGGTTCTGTCCTAGGCCCACTGTTGTTTTTTCTCTATACATGCCCCCTTTGGGTAATATTATTCATGAACATGGTGTTCATATTGTTACGGTGATTATATACAGTTATATATTTCAGCAAAGCCAGATGAGAGACACCAGCTTAATAAAGTTGAGAATTGTGTAGTACCATCATCTGTAGCAGTTAAGAACCTTGGAGTGATTGGAGTGGACCCTGGTCTTTCATTTGAAGTGCATGTAGACAGTATTACTTGGGTAGCCCGCTTTTATCTGGGGAATATTGCTAAAATAAGAAATATGATGTCACTGCATGATGTGGAAAAAATAGTTCATGCTTTTGTTACCTCAAGATTAGATAATAGTAATGTGTTACTGTCTGGATGTTCTAATAGCTGCAATGTCTCAAAGTCATGTGTAAAAGTCCCAATGTCACATGGTGCCCACTGCCATGACCACCACTACTGCCACATAGTTACATTTTTTTTTATGTAAAGCTGCTTTGCGACAATATTAATTGCAATTAAATTTCCTGACTTTCTTTGATAAATATTTATAAACATTTCAATAATTTTATCACTTTTTTTGAAAACTAAAGATCCTCAGCATATCTTTGCTCCTTGATGACCCGACCTTTCTTGGATAATGCTTTTGCACCAAATCTTGAATATGAGGCTAACCTCATCTGCTTCAAATAACCAATATTTAATATTTACATAATTATTCCTGTTCCAACAATGTATGCAGTGTGAAGTGTTAATCTAATTCGGTTCAGGTGTTGCCTAGGAGGGCTTCGTTTCTGTGGCAGCAAAAAGACACAAGCTCATTACATCTATTGAGTGTTAATAGTTCAGGGCGATAGGTGATTAAGAACTTTTCTTTGAGACAAAGGTTACATTTTTTACTTGTGCTATTGTAGGCTGATTGCGAGGACAGGATGCGCCATGAGGTGAAATGTTCGATATTGTTGACCTTGTGGTTCCAGATGTGTTTGCTGAGTTCTGTGCTTTTTGTGCTTAATGTGGCGGAATGAGGCGGTATGATTTGTATACCTTGTTTTAAAATAATTTTCTGCGAGTCCGATGTTTGTGATTTGTTTATTGGCCTCGATTCTTATACGTAGTCCATTGTTATTGAATATTCAACATATTTCTTTCTTGATTTTTTAGTTTTCTTTTGGTGTTGTGTTAGTGATAGCGAGTCTGTCATCCCGGTATAGACCAACATTGATTTTAAGGTGCTGTAGTTGAGAGAGGAGAAAGCTTCCTCGGCGCCGTCGGCTGCTCGCACAGCAACATCATCTGGTACAATCCTCCATTCAGTAAAAATGTAAGCAACAACATCGGACACAAATTCCTCGCTATAATAAACATCACTTCCCCAAAGATTACAAACTCCAAAAAATATTCAACCGCAACACTGTCAAATGAATAACACCAAACAAAGAATCAATAACCACAACAAACACATCCTAAACTCACCCAATCGAACCGTCAGCACCGCAGCATCACCCGAGGAAATCAAGACATGCAGCTGCCGACAAAAGAACACCTGCCGGCTCAACGGTAACTGCCTGCAATTATCGATTATCTACCAAGCCACGGTCACGCGCAAAGACAACAACACTACAGAAACATACATCAGACTCACAGAAAATGATTTCAAAACAAGGTATAGGAATCATACCGCCTCATTCCGCCACATTAAGCACAAAAACAGCACAGAACTCAGCAAACACATCTGGAACCTCAAGGACAACAACATCGAACACTTCATCTCATGGCGCATCCTATCGTCACACTCAGCCTACAATAGCGCAAGTAAAAAATGTAACCTCTGCCTCAAAGAAAAGTTCTTGATCACCTATCGTCCTGAACTATCAACACTCAATAGACGTGACGAGCTTGTGTCCTCCTGCCGCCACAGAAACAAAGCCCTCCTAGGCAACACCTGAACCAAATTAGAATAACACTTCACACTGTATAAATTAAAACAGACCATGCTAATGTCTCACTGTATATAAACTGTGGTAACGAATATTCTCAATAAATCCCCTGATGAGTGGAAACAGTTGCTGTACCTCATGCACTCATGATCTGCCCCAAATTACACGTTTGATAAAAGTCCTATTCATTGTTTGACAACATGCCACAAGTTGCAGCACTGATGGTGCGAGGGTCTTTTATCATTGCTTGTTCAATTTTGCATTCAATTTTGTTTTTGCATTATAGAAAATTTTCTTGTGAATAGAATGCAATATGCCACCAATTGTGAGTTTATGATTTGAATTATTTGTCAATTTCAATAATAAAAAGGAAAGTTCATTTCATGAGCAGTTTATTTTATCTATATTTACAATTTCCTTTTTAAAATAGTAAAAGAATGTCTTATCCAATTACTTGTTTAATCCATGGAATAATTATGTGAATACAAGTCTGATTAAATAACTGCACCCTTATACCCTTATACTGCAGTGTTGTAGCCTTTAAATTGTTTTGCTCCCACTTAAGCTTAACTGGTGCACTTGTAGTACTTCTCCTGCGATGAAAGTTATTTTTTTTTTTGTGGGGGGGATTCCATGTCCTTTCTAGATTATGGACCATTTTCGCGTTCCAGATTTTCACACGACACTCGATTTCCTGGCACTGCTTGCCCATCGTCAAGGCAAGCTGAGAAAAGGGGGACTGGCTGACACTGACCAAGCTGCCAAAAGTGTTCTTGTTGAGTGGACAGGGTGAGTCTTTCATTAGCAGGCATTTCAAAGTTTAAAGTGAGATTGTGTGTGTGTGTGTGTGTGTGTGTGTGCAACTGAACTGTATTTAAAATGGAATGTTGACTGGTTGGTTTGGAATTGCGATGCAGAGCCACCATATTGGAAATAGGAACTTGGTGGTTAGAATGTAAGTGAATGATGGGAGACCACGGATGTCATACTGAAGAAAAAAAAACAAAAGGAAAAAGTCCACAAAAGAAAAAGAGGGTTACGCCATAAATTGCAATAATTACCTGAACGTAGAATCCAGAAGAGCTGGAATAATGTTCCACAAGTGAGTTTTAACCCATTAATAGCTAGATATAGACTAGGCCTAGGCTGATTTCTGTGAATAGCTGTTATAGTCTCTCAGACAGTATGGATTCGATCTGTTGTAGATCTAGATCTCTATAAAGTATAGTTCAGATCTAGATTTTACAAGGACATATTCTTATATTTCCATTAGAAACATAGTAGTATAATATTTATACAGTGTACCAATAATGGATGTATTATGTACTAGAATACAATTTCAACCTCAAGTGTACAAAAACTTACAATTTGTGTGATTAAAAAACCCTGCATGCTCTCTGAAATATCCATCAAGTCTTCATCAAGTGCCGTAATTTTCTATGTATATACACTTATCGTGTTTGCCCATATTGTACAGGAATTTAATGGTTATTAATTAATATTAAAATTTAAAGCAAAGTCCATTCACACATTACAACAAAAATGTTTCCTACTGTAGAATGAGATATTAGCAACCGGTTCATTTTAACTATTTTTAGCATTTATGAAAATTAATAAAATAACATGAGGCTAATATAAATTGTTCATATGATTCAAAGAAGCTTTGGGGAAAAGTTATTAAATGCTAATTTTTACTTTAACAACAGTGACATACATGTACACATGTATGATACATCTCTTGGGTCAAACTGCTGAAATTTACAGTAAAGCAACAAATGTAGTAATGTGAAGGTTATAAAATAATAAAACCCCAGGTTCAGATGATATACCGAATGAATTTATAAACTATTCAAGTGATATATGGTAGTTGTGTATAATGAGCTGTTTAATACTGTATTAAGAACACGTAAGGTATTTTACCTGCATGTAGGTTTTTACCAAACCACTGTATTAAAAGAAAGGTGACAAAGTACAAGAAGTATAGGTTGCCTTGGTAAACTATCTTTAATTTTCTGTATGACTACTTAAGTTTGTATGATATTTTAATAACGATGTTATGTTTTTTATTTCATAACTATTTTAGCCATGTGTTTTACAATATTTTTACATTTTATGGTGTAAAATTCACAGCACACCCACTTTGGGTCAATTTATGTGAAGTAAAGGTTGAGATATATATTACCAGTGCAACTTGCACCACTGATTTTGTGTCTAGGTTTGTTGGTAGAGCACAAAGGTTTGGTCTAGGTGATTAACCGGGTCATTAAGTAAAACCTACGGTAATAATTTAACGTGTTAATTAAGCATATACTTTTGTTTGATTACAGAGGCTGTATTAGCTACTTCACACATCCTCCAGAATCCCACATACTACCAACACATGTCAGTGCTCAGATTCTAACTGAAATGAGCAAGGAGTTTGACTGGGATGAGCTGGAAAAGGGCAATCAAGAGACCTTAGCTGGTAAAAAAGATCAATGAACAGCAATTTATATTTTACAGAAATTCTGTCATACTGCGTTTCTTAGTTTCACAAAAATAAATAAATAAATGTATACATCCTATTTTAGAATGTAACCCAGGAAATGTTGAGACTGCATTTTGCATGACCACATCAGGAATGACTGAAATGGACCATGAAGAGCCAGCAGAAATAGAATCCTTTGAGTCCCAACAGACTTCTGAGTCTGTGGATGGATTTGACGATACAGAGGTGCTTAATTTTTTATATATTTTTTACCTAATATTTCTGAAAGCAAAACTGTACAGTTTAATTTACATTGCCAGTCCATAATCGTATTTTAATGTGAACTATTTTACTGTGGCTTTAAGCCTTGACCAAGGGGCTAATAAAGTTAGCATTTTGGGGATGTGAGAGTCTCATTTGCTGTAAAGTTGATGCTGTTCATTAATGATCAGAGATTAAACCTTCTTAGTATTGTACTGTATTTTTTATTATTTAACAACAAAAAAAAGTTAATCAAATTTGTTTTCATTTTCTTTCAAGTTCGGACATTTGACTGTAGATCTGAAAGGAAAAACAAAATCTGGTGCCATGAGGGTTCCGACCCCCAAGCCTGTGGACTTGGATATTCTAGCTGTTGATCCACTCCAGCAAGGTCAAGCACTTTTGGCTGCTAACAAGAAAAGAAAGAAGCAGCAAAAGAGGGCAGGTAGTTATTCTTTCAGCCACTTACAAGCCATATGTTTGATTTGCAGTCTCATTTTTCATGTAGTGCAATTGGCAAAATAAAGTATATAGTACAAATTTAATTTGGCAAGTAATCTTAAAATGTGTTGGATGTTATTGTAAACAATATTTTTTTCTTTGTTTTTTTCTATAGATAAACTTGCCACAAAGCTCTCAGATTCTCTCACGTCAGCCATGAATTTTGCCTTTCTGGATAGTTAACCTTGTGGCATGAACAGGGACCCTTGTGTTGGCAGCAAGTGTAGTCCTTCTTTTATCAAAGTTGTATGTATAAAAAATGGATGCTATTAAAACAAAACTGTTTTAAGCATGGTATCTTGCAGGGAGAGTGACCCAGTTTTGGTCAGTTCCAAAATCTAACCAATAAATTAATATGATTAACACCTGCAAATACTAAACCACTCTTTCTTGAATGAGTATCTTGGACAGACACACACATAGATGCATGGACAGAACAAAACCAGTCAGAAATTGCAGGGCCATATTTTATGTACCTATATGTACAGTGGCTTGCAAAAGTATTGATACCCCGTGAACTTTTCCAAATTTTGTCAAGTTTCAACCACAAAGGTAAATATATTTTATAAATATTTTAACTTGATTAACCAAAACAAATTTGCACATAATTGTAAGTTGGAAGGAAAGATAAAAATACAAATAAAAATCTGAAGTGTGGCATGCATTTGTATTTATCCCTAAATAAATAAAATATTGTGCAACCAACTGCCTTCTGAAGTCACCTAATCAATAAATAAAGTCTATCTGTGTGTAATATAGTCTCATTATAAATAAAGCTGTTGTCCTCAGAGGTTTGTTGGAGAACATTAGTGAACAAACATCATGAAACCCAAGGGCCACACCAGACAGGTCAGGGATAAAGTTGTGGAGAATCTTAAAGCAGGAGCCCTGTTTAATCCGTCATCTGAAAATAGTAAGAGTATGGCACAAATACAAACCTATCAAGACATGGCAATCCTCATAAACTGACATAGGGGGCACCCAGGTGGCCCAGGGTAACTCTGGAAGAGCTGCAGAGTTCCACAGTTTAGGTTTGTGCCATAAGAAGTCAAGTTTGCACTTTGCACTTGAACAGGCAGTGTCGAGGACACAACAAACATGTAAGAAGGTGCTCTGATCAGATGAGACCAAAGTTGACCTTTTTAGCTTAAATGCAAAACGCTATGTGTGGCGGGAAAGTAACACCATCCCTATTATGAAGCATGGTGGTCACAGAATCATACCGTGAGGATGTGTTCTTTCAGCAGGGACAATCTTGAAAGGAAATCTGTTCAAGTCTGCAAAAGTTTTGAGAATGGGGCAGAGGTGCACTTTCCAGCAGGACAATGACCCTAAACATACAGCCAGAGCTATAATGGAATAGTTTAGATCAAAGCATATTCAGGTGTTCAAATGATGTAGTCAAGGTCCAGACCTAAATCTAATTGAGAATCTGTGGCAGAAAATAGAGCTATACTTAAAAATAGCTCTTCACAGACTCTCATCTATTCTGACTGAGCTTGAGCTATTCTGCAAAGAAGAATGGGCAATAATTTCAGTCTTTTAGATGTGCAGAGCTGGTTAAGACATACCCCAAAAGACTTTACAAGCGTTAATTGTAATTTAAAAAAAAAAAATTGAAAACCGTGTGTCATATTCCTTACAATTATGTACCACTTTGTGTTGGTCTATCACATAAAA
>JBCNYG010000021.1:23846434-23861011 GCA_039654305.1 Porochilus rendahli
ATCCGGGCTTGGGACCGGCACTAGAAACCAGAATTAGGACTATGACTAGAACCAAAACCAGAACTAGTGGCTGGATTAACCTTAATATTAGGGATAGAGTTGGAACCTTAATGTCCAACTCTGACCTTTATACCGGTCTAAGTTTTATTCAGTGGTGCTTGAAAGTTTGTGGAATCTAAGGATTTCGTATAAATATTTCTGCATAAATATAACCTAAACGTCATCAGATTTACACAAGTCGTAAAAGTTGATGAAGAGAACCCAGTTAAATAATGAGACAAAAAGTATTGTACTTAGTTATTTAATGATGAAAATGATCCAATATTGAATATCTGTACATATAAGTTTGTGAATGTCTAGGATTTGCAGCTAATTTGAAGGTGAAATTACGGTCAGTAGTTTCCGATCAATAGGATGATTATCAGGTGTGAATGAGCACCGTGTTTCATTTAAAGAACACTGATCTATCAAACTGTCAATGCATGTTTGTGGAAGTGTATCATGGCACAAACAGAGGTGATTTCTGTGGACCTCAAGAATGGGCTGTTGGTGCTCATCAAGCTGGAAAGGGTAACAAAACCTGAGGTTTTTGGCCTCCACCAATCCACAGTAAGACTGATTGTATACAAATGGAGGAAATTTAAGACTATTGTTACCCTCCCCTGGAGTGGTCAATCAACTAAGAATACTCCAAGAGCAAGGCATGTAATAGTCAGCAAGAGCACAAAGGACCCCGGGGGACTTCTAAACAACTGAAAGCCTCACACACATTGACTAATATTCATGAGTCCACCATCAGGTGAACACTGAAGACAGTTGTATGCATGGCAGTGCTGCAAGGTGAAAACCACTGCTCTCCAAAAGGAACATTGTTACTCCTCTGCTGTTTGCTAAAGATAACATGGATCAATGTTACCTTTATTAAGATAACATGGTAAAATGTATTGTGGATGGATGAGATCGAAATAGGACTTTTTGATTTGCTCTTAATAGCAGATAAGAACCATATCCACGTCTGTGAAACGTGGTGGTAGTTTCACAGAGGGGATAAAAATTGCCTGTTTTGCTGCATCTCGGCCAGGACAGCTTGCCGTCATTTATGGAACAATGAATTCTGAATTGTATCAGCAAATACTAAAGGAAAAAAAGAAAGTGGGTCATGTAGCAAGACAATGATCCTAAGTCTTTCTTCAAGAATGGTTCATCCAAGCTGCAGTTTGCCCACCATATTCTGAAATCAAAAGTTCACATACCTTGGCCACTCAAAGTTACGTAATATTGGATCATTTTCCTAAATAAAAATCAATAACCAAGTACAATATTTTTGTCGTCTTTATTTAGAGTTCTCTATATTTACTTTTAGGGCTTGTGTGTTTTTGTCATATTTATGCAGAAATGTGTAACATTTTATTAAGGGTTTACAAACTTTCAAGCACCAATGTATGCAACTCTAACCATTATATGTAACTCTAAACTTTATTTATATAACTCCATTATATGTCTTAATTAATATTATAACTCCTTATAACTAACCACTGTTCAAAACTTTGGAGTCACTTAAATTTTTTCCTAGTTTAAAAAAAAAAAGAATTGATCAGAAAGAAAGTCTAGAGGGTAATAATATTGTACATATCTGTTATTGACGGAAACAGATGGATTTTCCCTGGAGTGTCTACATAGGTGTACCGTTTCATGTTAAAAGCTTAATTGCTAATTAGAAAGCCATTTTCTTAGAAAACCCAAAGAAGAGAGAACATCATTTGTATGGTGCAAACAAATGAAAAGATGGACTGTGGGAGGAATCAGGGGGAAACCCACACAAGCACAGGGAGAACATGCAAACTTTGCGTAGAAACAGCCCACGCTGAGCTCAGGACTTAAGCCCAGCATCTTCTTGCTGTGAGGCGGATGAGCTAACCACTATGCCGTCGTGCAACCCTTTTTTTTTAAACTCCCTATTTACACTTGTAAGACTGTGAACTCCACCCTCTTCTCATATATTAAAAGCATAGCGCCCAAGTTATGCAAATGTCGTAAAGCCATGAGTTCGATTGTGTTACTGCGTCCTTGCTGACGTTCCTATACAAGCAACGCAATGTGCACACCTTCACTGCTGACTGCAGTTGTACTGTAATGAAAATTGTCTTGTTTATGTATTGCATTTTCATTTTGAGGAGAAATAATTTTCCAGTACCATTTTGGGGGTTGGGGGGGATATTTTATATTATGGCTGTTTCTTTTGCGAACATTTTCAGCGGTCCATTTTGAGGCAGCACCTGAATATTAATGCAAGTTTTTCTTTCAAAGGAAGTTTTTTTTGTAATTAACAGCCCATCAGTGTTCATCAGTAATAAATTCATAAGTAATGACAAAATCCAGAGTTTTTCCTTCATGCTTTGAGCTTACTTTAAAGATGAAACTTTTTCCCTCCTTAACCACATGTTCACATGAGGAACTGAAGAGAAAGTTACGTTTTTTGAGTCGTCCTAAGTAAGTTTTCTAATATTTTCCTTTACAAATAGTTTGGTGTCACAGATGAGTGAGTAACTCAATGTGTTCCTTTGAACTCCGTTCCAGAGGTATCGCCATTGTCAATTCAAAAGTGGATGGTCCACTGTGCCAGATTCTTTTTGGAAACAACAGCATCTCAAAGTAAGTCGTTGTTGTTTTAGTTGCCTGCCCTTCTTTTCATGTTTGCGTAGTGGTTGGTTTGATAAAATCGCTTGAATTCTAAAGTTGTGAATGTGCATTTAGACAGTGCAGGCAAGACATTGAAGACCATATCTTCAATCTGATTCAGCAGCATCAGTGTCAGCAGAATAATGTCCATCAACCGTCTGCTTTACACCCGCAGCCACAGGTACGATCAATATATATTATTTTATAAAAGGACTACAGTTTTATCCCGATTTTGAAATCCCCTGATGAGTGGGCAAGCACGAAACAGACCTGTTGGAATAAAACTATAGTCCTTTTATTTTTTCCCACATACCATTATATATTTAGTTCTAATTCAACGTATCAAGCAGTGTTCTCCAGAACATCGACTCAGGATTTTTATATATATATATATAATATATATATATATATATATATGTGTATGTGTATGTGTATGTGTATGTGTATATATGTATATGTGCATATATGTATGTATGTGTGTGTGTGTGTGTGTGTATGTATGTATAAGTTTCCATACCCTGGAGGTTTTATACATTCAAGTTGAAACACGCAGCTTTAAATGGCTACTAATCGTTCTCACCTGTGACCTGTTTGCTTGTAATCAGTATAAAAAGTCAGCAAGTTTCTGGGCCCTGACAGACTCCTGCATGGTTCAGCCAGTGCTGCAATGATGTTACTGGACTCCATGACGTAAGAAAAATAATTATCAAAGGATCTGTGGGAGACACTAGCTGAACCTTATAAAAAAGGAAAAGGATATAAAAGAATATCCAAGGAATTGAGAATGTCAATCAGCAGTGTTCAGACTCCAAGGAAGTGGGAAATGAGGGCTTCTGTTGAAACCAAGCCACAGTCAGGTAGAACAACAAAAAACTCAGCCACAACTGCCAGGAAAATTGTTTGGTATGCAAAGAAAAACCCACAAATGACTGCAGCTGACATACAGGGCTCTCTGAGAAATGTGGTGTGGCTGTTTCATGATGTGCAATACGGAGGCACTTGAAGAAAAAGAGAAATGGGCTGCAGGGTCGAGTTGCCCCAAGAAAGTTGTTACTGCACTGCCACAAAGCAGCTCGTTTACAATACGCCAAACAGCACAGAGACATGCCTCAAAGCTTCTACATCAAAGTTGGAGTGATGAGACCAAAAGTGAACTTTTGGCTATATCTGGAGAGGAGAGAACAAGGCCTATGATAAAGTCCACCATTCTTACTGTGAAACACGGAGGAGGGTTGCTGATGTTTGAAGTACAACGTCACCGAGAACTTGATGAAAATTGATGCCAAGGTGAATGCAGCATGTTATCAGAAAATACTGGTGGAAAATTTGCACTGATCAGCTCGGAAGCTGCGCATGGGAGGTACCTGGATGTTCCAACATGAAAATGGTCCTAAGCACAAGGCCAAGTCAACCTGTCATTGCCTACAGCAGAATGAAGTGAAAGTTCTGGAGTGGCCATATCAGTCTTCTGACCTCGAAATTACTGAGCCACTTTGGGGAGATCTCAGACCTGCAGTTCATGCAAGAGCCCAAGCGTTTAGAGGAACTGGAGACTTTTTACCAAGAAGAATGTGCAGCATTGCCATCTGAGAAAATAAAGTTCCTCATCCACAGCTACCACAAAAGACCTCAACCTGTCGTTGATGTTAAAGGGGGAAATGCACTTTATTAACCACTAGGGTATGTTAGCTTTTGATCAGGGTGATCCGGTTAGTTTCTGTTGTCATTATGATTGAAAACCTCATGATTGTTTGATAATAACTGGCTTCATTTAACCATAAACCAAAAGTGAAAGCGAAGTATTTATATCATTCATTGTGTGTGTGCGTGTGAGATGAAGAAATTTCACCCCATGCTTCCTGTAGCACCCTAACCTAAACTAGAGACTCTGATGTACTTGTCCTGTTGCTCAGTTGTGTACTGGAGTTTCAGACTTCTCTTATTTCTCGAATGGAATATCCGTCATTTCTCAGAACAAATACAGATAGAGGAATTTCAGATGAAACCTTTTGTTTTCTGGCCATTTTGATTCTATAATAAAATGTTTTTATTTTATTATAAAATGCTGATTTTCAATTTCCTCAAACGTAGTTCTCATCTGTCAATTAGGCAGCAATTTAAAAAACCCAAAAAAACTGTTCACTCGATGTGCATCTTTTGGAATTGGTGTGGCCAGTCCATCATCTGGAGATTGCAGGTTCGAATACCATAGCTGTCTGTTTCCAGCACCATAGCAGGGCTTAGTGGAAGAGTTCTCAGGAAGAGCGTGACAGCATTCCTCATCATAGGCTGAGCTTTATTAATATTATTATTATTTATTTAAAAAAAAAAAAAAAACAGAATTCAAGTTTTGTCATGGAGGAAGACCAGATAACGAGTACAGCATCAACTTCAAAACACATTCAGGATGCATTTTGTGTAAGTATTTCTTACAGATTCTGCCACACACAGTTGTGCCATATGAACTTTTATATTTTCTTTAAAAGGAAAAAGAATTCTGATTCTGTGGAATGTTTCTTCTCTTGTTATGCAGGTGGTGGGGAGTGTGTTGTATTTCACCAACTTCTGTCTAGATAAACTCGGTCAGCCCCTTCTCAATGAAAATCCCCAACTGACAGAAGGATGGGACATTCCTAAGTATCCTTGGCATCAGAATTCTCATTCTTTTCTACTTAAAATGACCTGTGTATTTTTGTTTTTCTTCTTGTGCGTATATATTGTCACGTTTTATACCTCTCAGATGTACATGTATGCCTTCCTGAATGACCTCTTCAAGGTATCAGCAGGTGTTTGCCCAAGTCATTGCTTTGGAGGGGCAGGAAGTGCAGATCAAGGACAAGAGGTGTGTAATTCAGTTGGCCAGGTGTGACACAGCTGCTTGACATGAAAAAACGTAAAACAAAAAAAAAAAACTTGCTCGGAATGTTCTTTTCCAGGCCTAAACCCTGTTGTTTTAACTGCGGTGCTGAAGACCACCAATTGCGAGATTGTCCGAAGGTAATCCTTTTGAAAATTACAGCTCTCAGAATAAATGGTTTTTATTGTAAAAATTATTTGTGCATTTGATAAAATCTTGCGTTTTTTTTATTCAGCCCAAAGACATGGCACAAATTAATGCGAAGCGTAAAGAGTTTGCGCAGGTCAACCAGGGCAACATTCAGAGTAACCAGCGGTACCACGCAGAGGAAGTGGAGGAACGCTTCTCTAAGTACAAGCCGGGAGTAGTGAGGTCACCACAACGTCATGTTTCTTTCGCCCTCTCTCTCTCTCTCTGTCACACTTCTAGTCCTGGGCAAAAACACTGAGCCAACATTGAAATTGCCTATTTGTAGGTATAGCAGCAAAAGTATGTAACAGTCAAGAATCCATCATTACCAGTTAATGGTGATGGTTTGTGTGAACACCAGCTAATTTATACCAAATAATGATTTTTATCACTTTTATAACTAGTAAACCCAGCCCACACCGCCAAGGCCACTAAAGCTTGGCTGGACAAGAACGGCATCAAACTTCTTTATATAATAGAGAACATCTGGGCGTACATCTGACACAAATCAGTTGGACAAAAGTTTAGTAAAAGTTTTACACCACTGAAATTTGGGAGGCTGTAAAGTACCAGTGGACGAATTTGGACATTTCCAGATGCAGGAAACGTTCAGTGAGTCGAGCCAAGAGACTTCTACAAGAAGAGGTAGAAAATCTACAGGGAAAGTAATTCCACATCGACTATTTTGATAGAATTCACATACCTATTTAATATATTTATATGGTATAATATAATAATTACTATTATAAATAAACTATTATATACTATTATTCATTTTTTTGCCCAGGAGTGTACACAGACACACACAGGGGTCGCGCTAGCTGCTCACCACGCACCATTGCCAATGCAAATAAAATGGCAATGTGACGAGTGAAATATAATATAATTAATATAGAAATATAATACCCCAATACGAGGGGTCGTGTGTGTGTGTATTTCAGACCGATACCATCAAAAGTATGTGGCTAAGACTTCATGAATGTGGCCAGAAAATTTTTAGTTGAATTAGCAAGAGTAGCTAATAGGATTTTCAGACTAGTGCAACCCCTGACATACACCGCACTTGTACACACTCTTTAAAATATTTTAGTCTGTGTTTTGTGCTTTTAAGTAGGAAAACAAATTACCACTAAATGATTATACAGTACTGTGGAATATAATGTAGTTTTATGCCAATTATTTTTGTCGATACCCTTTAGAAAGGTGATCAACATATTCCAAATGTTAATTTATGTTCCCGAATGGTAAATACGTTAGGTGTAAGCTTTACACACTTAAGTGAACAGTTTTTATATAAAAAAACACACATATAATTTATTCTTTTTTTTTTTTGTAAACCTTTTTTCCAGCAGTAAGGAGTTGTTGGACGCTCTCAGCATTGCTGCTAACACACTTCCACCATTTATTTATCGCATGAGGGAACTGGGTTACCCGCCTGGCTGGTTAAAGGAAGCTGAGATAGAAAACTCAGGCTTGATGCTCTACGATGGTAAAAGTACAGTTTTTGTTCATTAATCTCTGTTTTTGTGTCCCAAATGGCCAAAGGTTGTTCATGTAAAATCTGCTAAATGTTTCTTCCAAGGTTCAGGGGAGGAAGATTCCAATGGTCCTCGCCAAAATATGTCCTATGATGTCACAAAACTAGTAGATTTCCCTGGTTTTAATGTGCCTGCACCCTCTACTGTTCGAGATGTAGGTGTTTGGTTGTTTTTGCTTTATTTGTGTCTATTTTCTAGTATTTAGTATCTTAATAAGGGCCTGTGGGCTTTTGCTCTGGCTGACCTCTCAGAAAGCGCGAGGTTGCCCTGAAGCTCCAGACTACATGAGCCCTTCCATCCGGGTGAGGTGTAAAGAATGTTTTTTGGGTTTTTTGTTTTTTTCTCCAGGACTATTGGTCATTTGGTTCTATCCCAATGCAGCATCAGCACTGGAAGCCAACATTTGCTGCTCAGTTATCAAATATGTCTCTGAAGGTAACCATGTTCGCTTTCGGTTTTTGAAAAAATGTAACACATGCATATGAAAATCCTGACTACCTGTTTTTCAACAGCCGGAATCCAAATGTATGAAAAGGTGTCACGGAGCTGAATTAACTCCCCAGCAATCCAAGAAGCTTCGGTCAAATTCAGACACCTGCGGAAGTTCCGATATGGAGACAGACTCGGGTATGGCAGGGTTGTCTAAATACATTCGTGACTTCTTTTTTTACCCACTAAAATTTAGGTATTTGACATGTCCCAGCATAATGTTGCAAGGTAGTGTTTTGAGTTAGAGCCAAAGTAAGTTGAAAATGGCATACCTGGATGACTTGCCAAAAATACATCTTTCAAAGCATAATCTTTCACATGGCCACATTCAGATATCCATGAACACAATCTCTCCATGATAAAATACTTATGTAAGAAAGGGTTCCGTGTCCATGTTGTTGTAAAACAATAGAAAAATCCACTTATTTTACTGATTTTCAATCTGCATTTGTGTTGCTCACGGTATTTCCTTATTATCCAGATTCACTACCAGAATCCTCTCCCTACTTACACAATCTCATACGTATTCCCCCAATAATATAACTCTTAACCAATGAGAAGAATCAAAAAACATGACACAGTGTAAATAGAACTCATCTGTTGCTAGGAAGACGTTGGCACGATGGTGCTGATTGGTCGAGGGACGGATTCATTTAGTGTATGGATGTTCAGGAGTCTCAGATGTGGACTTTCAGAAGCTGGTTCTGTAACTGTAATTACTATTCTGAAGTAGCATTTCCCTCCTCGACATGCAAAGTGCTGTAACTCAGTCCATTTTCATGATCTAGTCATGTTTTATACCTCATTCTGAAGCAGATTACATTCTCTTCCCAAATATCAGTGTCTCACTCAGGGTATTGGTGGCTGTAAGACTAAGTTGGTATTGTGTGAACCAGATGAAAACAGATTTAATTTTGGCTGTCCACTGAAGCATGACAGCCTCAAGAAGGAAGTCGTTCAATGTTAATTAGAAGGCCGACGCTGTAACGGAAGACTGAATAGCGTGGAACTCAGATGTGGAAGAATGGACCTCAGTGATTTTTAAAAGATCTGTTAATTATTTTAAAAAAAATTCTTTGTAATGAAACTCATCTAAAATCGGTGTAGATTTTAAAGGATTGTTAACTTCCCTGAAGTGACAGCTCCAAAATATTCAGCCCAACAGTAGATTGTTTTGGTGTGAAAGTGCATGTCTACAATCAGACACTGGACAAACCTAACCTGCGTAGCGGCCTTCATTGTTTAAAAGATCATTAGGACCAGTGATCTTTGCTTTGCAGTTTCTTTGTAATGTGATCAGCTGCTTATTTTTGTTTTATAATCTTAAAGAGAAAAATGATTCTCCTACAGCGACATGACTAATAATCAGTTACTTATGGGGTATAGTGATGTTTGGGGATGGTTTTGTGTGTGTGTGTGTGTGTGTGTGTGTGTGTGTGTGTCCACAGATAATGACACTCCTAGACGAAACAGATTTGACGATTTCCAGTTTCAGCCTCCGCTTCCTCCTAACTCCCCACTCATTAGCACACCTCCGCCCTTACCCCCAGGAACACCTCCAGTCACCCCCACCCCACCACCTCTCCCTAAAGGCACGCCCCCTCCAACACCGCCCACAAATGCAGGGTCTCCGGTTCGATCAGGTCGAAGTGGAGCGGGGTGTGAGGGGTCAGAAGACGGGCTTACGTTAGAGGAGCTGGAAGAGCAGCAGCGGCTCCTGTGGGCGGCGCTCGAAAGCACTGATAATGGCAACAGTGACTCGGAGACTGGGGCCACGGGTGTGTCTGGCACAGACTCCCTCTGTGTGTCTCCATTAGCCGAGCCTGATGCTGAGATGGAGGAGGGTGTGCCCAAATCCTGTTCAAAGGCTAAAGAGATCTCTGACCACGAGTATGAACTCTCACAGTCATCTGCTTCACCTGCAGGCAGAGCGCTAAGCAGTACTGATGAGGACAAAAGCAGCAACAGTCAGGTCAAGGACTGTTCGAATGAAGATGATGAGCTAAGTGTTCTGGATGAGATTACTCAGTGTAACAGTTCTGATCCTGAAAAAGATAGAATAAGCGAAGTTCCTCAAGAAGAGCACATTCCCGTTTCAGAGGTACCAGCAGGTGAAGAGAATGAAGAACCCGTTGTAAAGAAAGTAACAGGCATTCCACACCGAAGCAAGTTTGCAGAAGGTATAATTCCTTTTGAAGACACGCCGGAGTTCACAGAGGTTGCTGAGTCAACAGGGGTTTACTTAAAGATTCGAGACTTGCTTAAGGAATCCCCTCGCAATCAGGCGAAAAGCAAGAAGCTGAGCTCTTGAGTTCTGCACTGTATGTATGTATGTATGAAGTGGGAATCATTTCTGTAATTACTTTTTTTATATGGTATGATCTCATGGGGTAATTTTGATTGACATCTTTTCACTTTGATGTAAGAGGGTTTCCTACCCATGTTGTGCAGTTTTTATATAGAGTACCTCCTCTTTCCTCGAATGGCTGAAGTTGACCACACAATCAAAGGTCAATTAATTTGCTCATGATTTTATAAATTCACGGATGTTTACTTTTGTAAGCAGGGGTTTAGACCAGTGTTTTATGTAAGTACAATTTTCTAAACAAGTTGTCCAGTTTCATCCCCTCTAACCCAAGTCTCGAACATTCTGTCAGTACTTTATTTACAGCGGTGACTTGATATCTGGTTCCTTTTTTTCTCCTGCTGCAAAGCTTCTTTCAAGTCGGTCATCATTACAGCAAAACATTTGCGATTTATTATTTTTAATGCTAAATTATTTTTAAGGCTATATTTTTACAGGGTCTAACCTGAACTGGTTTTATTGGTAAATTTTGACTGAGGTCCACCTGCTCAAGGGAACAAAAATGCAATACATCTTTTGAATTTTAAAATTAGCTATTTCAGCAGCTGTTCCTCCCTCTGTAAATTAAAGGACTCCATTCAGAACGGTCTCCTTTACTGTTTGTTTATTCAGATAGAAGTAAAAGGTGCAGTGAAGAGCTTGCAGTTCTCTGCTTCCTGGTTTAATAGACTTCACACGTTCACTCTGCATCTACATCTGTATGTGCTTTTTTCAGATGTCCAGTTTCAGTCCAGACATGCTGTGATAGGTAAATGACCCATGCTGCATGTGTGTGGTGATGGGATGGTTTTCCAGAAAGTGTGTATTCCCAGTCTTACTTCAGATAAATGAATAAAAACACTACAGTAGCTTTAAAGGATTTAAGCATGAGCAACGAAAATCCAAAATCATACATTTTTGCATTCAGCACAGTGCTTTCTATTCCAAAGTTCACATGACGCACTGCTGCTTATGAGAATCCTGTAGCAGTCTGTACCTCACGTTAACCGTTTAGTCCAGGGATGTGTATGTAGAGCTGGGAATCCCACAGGAACCATGCTGTTTGTTTAAACCTCTGAACCACAGTGTTCATTCACTCACCTGTTTCCATTTAATGCATAGTAAGGATAAAAGCTTAAACTGTTATTTTTTTTGTTTGTTTGCTTGTTTTTTCACAGCTGGATTAGTTTTATCTGTTCATAGTTAAGGGCTTTTCTAGTGTATATAGTTAAGTGTTTCCTGCTGTAAATAAGAGAAGCAAGCTTAAGTGATAAAGAAAATGGACCTCTAAATCTAAGTTGAAGCATTTCGGTATATGATATTAAGTCGCTGGACACGACTGGTGTAATATCTTTCTATCTAACTTGGGAAAGAACTTTCTAATGTGTCTGGAGGTTTTCATGGTGCAACTTGAATATTTAAGGCTACTCAAGACTGGTGATGGACACTGCCAGCCATGATCACTGGCAAAGAAAGGCAGCAGCGGTAGATAACAAGGCCCTTAACAAGGAACTTTTGAAAGGAACCTGGCCCAGTGAAGAACCGCTTCTGTTTTGGGTGACTGGAGAGTGGAATAAACCAGAGATAGAAGAAGAAAAAATACATTTACAGCATTTGTAACTTCGTCAGAATAACTTGCAGAACTGCTCTCCCTGATTCATTATAGGTCAGGAGCAAAGACTTCTTTGTCTAATAAACACTTATGGAGGTCAGTATGGCATGAGCATCATCGAAGAACTGTTTTTTTTTTTAAGTGCTAATTTACGTATTTTAGGAAGAAAAAAAAAAGACTGACCTGGCTGTTTAAAAATCAGAGGTAGGTTGATTCCACGCACTCTACATGCCAGAATGACAAAAGGCCTTGATGGTGGGTCCAAATGACCAGTACTGGAGGTCTGAGGTAACATGATGCAGTGTGATTTTGAGGTAGGTGGGTAATGGCCCATTTTTGGCACTGGAGGCAACCAATAACATTTTAAATCTGAATATCATATTTAAATTAGGATCAGGTAGTCATTCAGTTTGCAAGCACTGATACATGAATATTAAATTAATCAGAATAATTTACCCTATTTACTCTTTTAATTTGTCCAGTTTGGTCTGGACCAGCATAAGGCTTTGGCATCTCATAGTCACCACTTCTCTTTACAAAGATTTTGTCATGGGTAAGGACGTAATTAGCGAGGAAGGCGGCCTTGTGGGGGTTGATGCGGTACGGGTGCTGCTCGATAGGTTGTTTATTTCCGACGTCCATGTCATGTTGAGCAATGTGGGTCTTGCTGGGCACATCAGGGAATAATGCCTTGAATTCTATCAGGAGATCGGCTAGTCTCCTGGGCTGAAACTGCGATTTACAGCATGGCGGTTAAACAGCCGCTTCATGATTTGCTGAGCACTTTTCAGATTTTCTTGGGCCAGTTCGCATATGCAAAGTAGCTTCTCCTTAAACTTGGACACATAATCTAGCAGGCTGACTTTCCCAGGGGGCTCTTGTAGCCATCTCTCTTTCAGGAGCTTCAGCAGACCTCACACCATTTGACCAAAGACCAACTTGAATGGGCTGAATCCCAATGATTCTTGCACCGACCCAATAGCAACAGTGGAATTCCTTCATCTCAGCATTTCTGACTCATAGGGTGAAGTGGAATCTTTCTAAGGCTTCCTGAGACTCCTGTTGGTATGCACTAGATGTTATCTGCTTGACTCCAAATGGATATACTACGCTTTGAAATAGGCCCGATATGAACTTGGACTCTTGATCAGACTGGATTTCCGTTGGTACGCCAAACAGTGTGAAGCAATTGATCAGGGTCTTCACGCTCTTAGAAGCTTTTATACTCCTCAGAGGGATTGCCTCAGAAAAACACGTGTGTACATGATAGTCCACAGATTTAGTCTTTGGTAAGGGGCCAACACGGTCGATGATGACCCTACCGAATGGTTCCTCAAGGGCTGGTATAGTATAAATGTTAGGTATATGCAAGAAAGCAGGTATAAATGTAAACCCCCATTTTCATAATGTAATGTCCCTTGTGGGATCAATAGAAGAATAGTAGAATAATAGAATTTGTGCTGAAGAAAATGAAAATAAATCTAATGATTGAAATTACATAATTGAAGACGTTATGGGCTATCAGCCTGCTGTATGATAACCCCTGCACCAATGGAATTGGTCAGAATTGATGTGAAAGAAAAATATTTACTCAGTTCTGATCTTAAAGACTGTAAACACCTCTGAGTTGGACTGGAATGACTGCAGCCCAGGCTTCTTCACCTAATATACCAGCCCCTGAATTAATTCTCTTGTAACTGAATGTAATCTATCTGAAAGCGTCTGCTAACAGTGGAGGTTATTATGGAGTGGAGAGGGAATCAATCTGGATTTTCATGTGTCTGTCTGGGTGTGAGTGTTCGCTTGCTTTTGGTCACATGATGTATTTATCTCCTTTCGGTGCACACACCAATCTGTGGTGGATCTAAAAATTTTACATGGGATAGGAAACGACTGGTAAGGCAGGGCAGCGTGTGGGAGTCCCCATATAAAAAAAATTCTATATGTAAATGGATTCTGCAAAAGATTATTCTGAGAATATTTATTGTTATATTGCTATGCAGGGCAGCCTGCAACAACACACACACCGATTTGTTTCCCCTATTTTATAACTTTATACCTATTAAACTCTCTCAGACTGAGAGGTAAATAGGTATAGGATGGGATCAGGTTTTTCTCAAAGCGGGTACAAAAAAGAGAAGAAGGAAACAGAAGAAAAAGAGGGTGATGGTTTCAACAAAAGTGAGCAGGTCATGACCACCACTGAGCATCTACAACTTCCAGCAACAAGTTCTGAAAATGGTGACGTGTGCAACACTAATTACCGATTCCAGACGTGTCACAGGGACACAAACACAATTTTATTAAAGCACTAAAGATATTAGCATTCATATCCATTCATTAAAGGCTAATATCGATTAGCATCATTTAATATTTACATTCACAAAACTTAAAAACTCATTCATGATGTGTAAGTGATTAAATAAATGAAAAATCAGAAGAGAATGAATCCACACTGGCTGCAGATCTGTGTAAGACTTTCATTATGCTTTCCATTGCAGAGCTTCAGAGGTTTTAGTGTGCAAACATTCACATACTGAGCATGAGACACATTCAGCTGAGTACCATCACATGTAAAGTACTTCACACCTTCAAATTACTGCAAAAACAAACCCTTTTTAAACATGAAGAATCAGGAAACAAACAAAAACACCTGTCACTTTGTGCCGATCGCAGAATTATTAGTGGAATACAGAGTCAGTAGGCATACAAGCACAGCCGCTTTAATGCACGGGCTTACCCGGGCTGAAGCCCAGGGGCCTACCAAGTTCAGGGGCCTTTCGATGAGCTGGAAAAGTCGCATTGTTTTGTTACTTGTCAAGTTTTCTGTCAATCATTTTATACTTCACGTTCGTAGCTGCTGATTGAT
>JBCNYG010000021.1:23904670-23917421 GCA_039654305.1 Porochilus rendahli
TCTCTCCTCTCTCCCTCACTCTTTCTCTCCCCTCACTCTCTTTCTCTCCCTCACTCTCTCTTTCTCTCCCTCACTCTCTCTTTCTTTCCCCTCACTTTCTTTCTCTCCCCTCACTCTCTCTTTCTCTCCCCTCACTTTCTCTATCTCTTCCCTCACTTTCTCTATCTCTCCTCTCTCCCTCACTCTCTCTTTCTATCTCTCCTCTCTCCCCACTCTCTCTTTCTATCTCTCCTCTCTCCCTCACTCTCTCTTTCTTTCCCCTCACTCTCTTTCTCTCCCCTCACTCTCTCTTTCTCTCCCCTCACTTTCTCTATCTCTCCTCTCTCCCTTACTCTCTCTTTCTATCTCTCCTCTCTCCCTCACTCTCTTTCTCTCCCCTCACTCTCTCATTCTCTCCCCTCACTTTCTCTTTCTCTCGCCCTCACTCTCTCTTTCACATCTCTCTCACTCTCTTTCTCCTCACTCTTTCTATCTTTCCTCTCTCCCTCACTCTCTCTTTCCTTTCCCTCGCTCTCTCTTTTTCTCTTCTCTTTCCCTCCTTCCCTTTCTTTTTCTTTCCCCTCACTCCTTATCTATCTTTCTCTCCCCTCTCAATCACTCTCTTTCTCTTTTCCTCACTCTCTTTCGTTCCCCCTCTCTCACTCCCTCTCTCTCCCTCTCTCACTCTCTCACTCTCTCTTTCTCTCCCCTCTCTCCATCACTCACTCTCTTTCTCTCCCCTCACTCACTCTCTCTTTCTGTTCCCTCCCTTATTCTCTCTTTCTCACTCTCTCTCTCGTTTGTTCTCCTTTTCACCACCCTTTTTTTTATATCTACAGCGATTGAAAGCATGGACATCAGTACATTAACTGAGGTATACTGATCTCATTCTAACTTTTTTGTTTGTTTTTGTTTTTGAAAGTTACCTGAGAGGTTTTTATTCTTTGCAGATTCAGGGAAACATTCACATGGACTTCTTCTGCACTGAAGAGATCAGTAGAGAGGGCTGTACCTCCGCAGCGCTGGCCGACTTTGGCAGCGAGGTGCACCTTCTGATTGGGGTAATGTGACCCCTCCCAGAACGCTCTTTCCTCTTTCTTCTCTCTCTGTTTCTCCTCTTTCTTTTCTGTCTGTTTGTCCTCTTTTCTTCTCTCTCTCTGTTTCTCCTCTTTCTTCTCTCTCTGTGTTTCTCCTCTCTTTCTCTCTGTTTTTCCTCTTTGTGTAGCCGGTTGGCCTAGCTAGCACGGAGTTGCACCACACTTCCCATTGTTGTACACTGCTTATGAAGCCTTGCCCCCGGATACCACTATAGGGTGACTAATGACTGGAGGCTGAAAAAGTCATTTAATAACAAAATATCCAGTTTTAAAAAATGAAAGTACAAGTTTACCATTGAATACTTTCATTCGAACTGTAGTTGCTTTTTGTGAAATGAGTCTAGAATGAGCGGAACAGCCGGCTGGCTAGCATTAGCTGTTAGCTTAGCATAAGTCCCGACCACTTTGGCTTTTTTTGTAGTGACATAGATACCAATGTTATGTGCGGTGATTTCCATGTAGCAGATCATTAAATCAGCCCAGGTGTGATTACCTGTGGCCCTCGACCCCCTGAGGTTGTGATGATATTCAGTATTCAGCATGTTGGTGAGTGATCGCTCCTTTAGGGCATCATTGAGAGTACATTCTCATATGGCTGACTTTAAGAGCCAGCGCTGAGAAAACGCCTGGTTTCTGTCAGTTCTTCGGGTGTATTTGTTGTACAAGCTACTGAAACACGGCCGAGCTGGTAAATGATCCGGAATCAGTAAAGAACATAGATACTGATGATCAGGGTTCTCTGAAGAGCATTTTAATTCACATTGCTACAGCACTTAAGCCAGATAGACATTGAGTGTAATTTCACCTCAACTGAGTAATGTAACCCCCGGACAGAGAGAGGAGTCCACACTCATACAGCCTGAAGATGTAACCTGTCCTTCACTGCAAGTCACGGTGTTATAATTCCTGGACGTTGAAGATTTTTTGTGGACTATTAACCAATAGTAATTCTGTACGAGGTCAAGTTTGTTCATTCACATGATGTTCATCTCACAGATGTGTGCAGACTTTTACCAAATAAATTAAAGTTAAACATTTTTGATCCATGAAAACGCAAAAGCTGGAATTAGATCATCAGCAGGAAAACTCCATGACAACAAGAAACTTTATTCTGTATAATTAAGCTGATTACCATTCAGGACGCACCATTCAGTAACTGTGAATCATTTTCCTAAAATCTGCACAGGGGTCGGCTACCAGAACACCTAATCATGAGTACCTGGTTCTGACTGGGTTTTAATAAACGCTGGAGAAAAATACCAGGTTTATTAAATCACTGCATTAAATAACTGGTGGAGCCAACACACGGTGTAACATTACTATCGTCATGACTTTAGTTACTATGTGATGTCTTTGTACACACATACTCTGTAACGAAGTTGAACTTGCAGTGATGTAATTAGATCCCAGCGTTAGACCTACTAGAAAGTTCCTGTCTACGTAAACGTAATGATTATCGTAATACGTTTTTCGTATAACTAGAACAATTTCCGTAAGCTCTCAAATGTCTAGTATTACCATCAACACTATATAGCTCACGTCAAATGAAATGACTTACTAGGACCGAGTGCACATTCGCGGACTGTGCAAACATACACACAATGTGGAACGAAAGTCGGAGCATCACATTACCTTCTGTGTAGCTCACACAAAAGGTATTAACCACTGTGTTATATGTCCATTTAATACTCAATGAAATCTGAATCATTACAACAGGAAACAAACGAATGTGGTGATATTGTTTATTTTATCTCTTGGTGGTCATCGCTTTCTCTCAGACCACAAATATTTACATTTATTACAGACGTAATATTAAATTACACATTTATTTTTGTGAGGTTAAAAATGCCTCAGTGGTAAATATGAGTGGCCTCATGCTGACACTGTTTTTCCACTTTATTAAAAGGCTCGTGGGGAGAATAGTATTTCCCAGTGGCGCATGTCGGGCGATCAGAGGACGCTGTCCCTTGTCAATATTCTGGACTCCGCTTTAATGCCAGGTAATGTTTTCTATCAGAAGATCAACACACGAAGGCCAGCGTGGAAGGCGATGTGCTGACCGAATGTGTTTTTGTGTCTCAGGTGTGAGGAAAATTCAGGTGATGGACAGTTTGTTGTATGTGTTGAATGAGGAGGTGAGGAAAGATTTATGTTCCATCTGTTGATCTAACAGGAGATCACTTACCTGTTTCTCATGGCGTGATGCTCACCTGCATCATGTGGGTCAAACAGCAAAAGTCTCTTTGCGCAGTGTTAATGTCTACTGTTGAGTGAAGGAACCTGATTGTGCTGTGAGATTGTTTGTTCTTTAAATGATTTACGATGACTATAAAGACAATTCGGAATATTGTCCGACCTGTCTGGTCCTGTGTTTCTTCGCTGGATTTAGGACATGCTGAGTTTGTGGGATGCTCATTCGCTGGTCATGTTGAGCTGCTGGCCAGATCTCCACATCCTCGACTTCCTCCTGATCACAGAAGGAGACTCCACGTCCATTGGGACGTAAGTTTATGCCGGTTTGTTTTCTTTCTTCAACACAAATATCTGAGCAATTTTCATTGATTTTAATTCATTAATGAATCTGGTGTGAATGTAAGTCCAGGATGAACAGTGGGTTCTGGGATTAAATCCCTCGTTCAAAGAATAAAGCACCAGAATTCAGATGATGAAGTTACTCCCAGGATATCTGTTACTCTGATCTGAGATATAGATACCTTCTGGCCTAAATCCAAATATTCATCACACGTCCCAACGGCGGTTACTCCCACCTTCGGGTCCTTCACCAGATGAAGACATAACCATGGTCCGGGAGATTTCATTCAGTGATTTGGGTGAACAAGCCCCTCTTTACTGTTTTAACATATCCAGTTTGTGGTGCTATACCAGACACTCACTCCGCACCATGGCAACCAAATCACTTTTCATTTCTTCAACCAAGCGAGGTACCAGTAACCATCACAGATCAGTCACCAATCGGATGAATTGGTGTGTTTTGCTTTTCACCTGATTCTTGGCCCCCGTATTATCTTATTAAAGTTTTGCACTTAGCAGTAAGTTTATAATGAAAGGCCTGGCTGGATGGATGTGAAAACAAGGAACCAGCACAGGATGGATCTGAATCTTCACTCATTATTATAATTATTTCATTGCACATTTGAGGTGTTTACATTTCTGTTTAAATCCAGACAAGAGGGCAGCAGCAGGAAGATCATGACTTTGACTGCAGCTGAGAACAAGGTGTGTGGGTGTGTTCTCGAGGGTATTATAAAATACTCTGTAGGGGTTCTTCCCCCCTACAGCATGCACTCCCCACTTGACTGAAAGTGTTTCTACTATTCATTTGGTTAGCCACCAGATAGTTTATATTCATTAATGCACGTAGTTTTGTTTCTTTTGCTGGTGCCAGCCGTATCTGAGGAAGCTTCTGGTTCAGTCCCTTCCCACAATGGCAGTTATTTACTCACTGGAAATCTCAGGAGTGTCGTCACTGGTACCGAATGCTGTTAGTATGGTATGTCTGCAGCCTCAACCAGATTATATATATCTTTCATTTAACTTGAAATTCACAGACCAGACGTAACGTAGACATTATTTTTACCTAATCATGTTTGTTCTCTTCATTAAATCAGGATGTCCTTTACTTGCTGGAAGGCGTTTCAGAAAATTCGAGATGGTGAGCTGGGATCAGTATCTTGTTCATACACTTTCACTCTGACTCCGGAAATACATCCTTCTGTATTACATGAACCTCTCAATATAAGCTTTTAACAAAAACTCCACGGGGATCGGTGGTCTGATTGGTCCGCTGTCTGAGGATTAAAAATCGTAATGCTTAAATCAAACTGGCAGAACTGGCTAATAACTTCAAACAGGTGACATCATTAGCACACTTTAACATGAAGAAATAAACAATCCTGATTCTGTGTAGTATATAGTAAAACACTTTTCTACAGAGCATAGATTACTTTCATGTGTATATCTGCACTTAACACACCAGAACACACACAGTTAGCGACACAGCGCTAGTTTAGCTTGAAGCAGAGAGCTCACTGACCTGCCTCAGTGTCATGGTTTAAATATGTAGATATAAACCATGGAAATCTCGTTTAAGTTTGCTTTTCATTGCTAAAATCTAAAACTAATCCTCTGAACGGAGGTAAAGAGACACGTGTTCACATGTGCACTCAAACTCAATTGCGTTGGGATTCTCATGATTTCTTCATCACACTTGGCAGTAACTGGTACTAGGCAGCACCGTATGTTCTGATGTTTCAAAAATCTGAAAAATTGTTGTAAATGGCGAGTTCTGGTGGATTTTGAGGTGGCTACGAAGCTCTGATCTATTTCCAAAATTTGAAAAAAACAAGAAAAATCTGTTGACGCACTTCACACCTAATGAGCAGAGTTTCCTTTCAGTACAAAAGAGGAAGACTTTAAAGTCCCATACAATAAACACCACAAGTCACAGCTTCTAAACATATCAAACCCATATCTTCATTACAAAATTACCGAATTACCCATACCTTCATTAAAAAATTACCCATACCTTCGTTAAAAAAAATAACCATACCTTCATTACAAAATTACCCATTCTTTTAATATAGAATTACAAAATTACCCATACCTTCATGACAAAATTACCCATACCTTCATTACAAAATTAAAAAATTACCCATACCTTCATTAAAAAATTACCAATTCTTTCAATATAGAATTACAAAATTACCCATACCTTTATTACAAAATTACCCATAGCTTTGGTACAAAATATAAAGTACCCATATCTCCATTACAAAATTACCCATACCTTCATCACACTTTTAAAAAATTACCTATACCTTTATTACAAAATAACCCATACCTTCATTACAAAATTACAAAATAACCCAAACCTTCATTACAAAATTACAAAATTACCCATACCTTCATTACAAAATTACAGATTTACCCATATTTTTAATACAAAATAAAAAAATTACCCATACCTTCGTTACAAAATTACTTATTCTTACTACTTTATTCTTTATTTTACTTAATAATGAACAGAGTAATATTAGTACTAATATTACTAATAATATTTTCTTGAAGTTAATTAGAATAACCTCTTGTCTACTCTTATTTTTCGCTGCTGTCAGCACGGCAGTATCTCGTTTCATCGCATTTGTTCCATAATCACGGGTTGTGCGACGATGATTATTAAATGTAACTTCATAAGATAATAAGTAGCACAATAAATATTACAATTTAAATGATTCAGAGAATATTTTTCGATTTTGAAAAAGGAGATTGAGGAGATATTTTTGAAACTCTGGCCAGGGGAGAAGGTAAAACAGTGAGGCAGCGCTGCCTTTATATTCATATTTTAGTGGAAATGGTGCCTTTATGGAAATGAGATAGTACATGATATTTATCTGATGGTAAACCTTTGTTTCTTGCTTTGTGTGTGTGTGTGTGTGTGTGTGTGTGTGTGTGTGTGTGTGTGTGTGTGTGTGTGAGACAGTGCTGAGGGATCCACCTGGGCTTTAGTTCTGAGATGTTTGACAGAAGCTCTTCCAGAAAGCAGGTATAAATCGATACTGTTTTAATAGTCTAGTTAATGAAATCTCTTCAGTTATATAGTGATGTCTCTCTGTTTCTGATCTGCAGGTTAAATCGACTTCTCTACAAGCACATGTTTGAAGAAGCTGAGAAGTTTGCTATAGCTTTTGAGCTTGATGTTGAGGTAAAAACTGATGAACAAATCTGTGTTAAAGCTCTCTCCACCCTGAGAAATTCAGTTGTTGCTGTTTCTTTTTATTTTGTTGACTTTGTTCTGATGTACCGTGCACTTCACCAGTATATTTTGGTGTTGCTCAGAAAAAAGCACTGAAACATGGCAGCGTAAAGGAAAAATGGTTTTACTCTCAATGTATAGTCACCGAGTGAACCTCCACGGTGAAGATGACCCAGGATACGTCATGTGTGTTTTGATGTCTGTGTGAACGCAGTCTCAGTGTGATTTATTATTTATGGATGAGTATTTTCTGAGTAATTCCTCATTTTCTATACTCCTGGGGGTCATTCTTGAGAATGGTGTAAATCCATGGTTGTTTGATCATATATCATTAACTTACAAGTTTTAACTATCTCTCAACTAATGGATTCTGTGCGAGTGGTTATATTTTTGACAGTGTGGGTTTTTTTTTGTCATCACACACTTGAAGATGTTTATCTGTAGTTCTGTGCGAGATGGAGTATATACACGGGTAACAAGAACCTTACTGTAATTTGTCTTCGTATCGAGACGCGTTCTGTCTGTTTTGGGGACTAACGTTACTTGCTCATGCAACTGGAGCTAGACATGACTGCCAGGGTGAGAACAGTTAAATCCAGGCTTTATTTTATTGATTTTTTTCATGTTTTTACGTTAATTTAAAATTGTTTGCTTATTTTGAGTTTATTGAAGTCAATATCCCTTTAATGTTGTTTTGTTATTATGTTGTAAATCAAAAGCAGTACTGGAAGAAATCCATTTTAAATTTATTGTATATGCTTTGCAATGTCATTGTTTTTAAATTTTCCATTAAATTCTCCATGTACAGTTTTACAATCAGTATTATACCATTTAAACACTAATGAGAAGGGTGAACACAATGTATAATACAGGTTACTAGCTCTGTGTATTTTCTTAAGAGAAATGTTGTAGAAATTTGGCACAGAATGCACAGATTTGGTGTGTTAAACGTGTATGTCCATTTGCGTCCCCCAGACCCACACTTAATTTTTTCTCTTGGGCTCTTTTTTCTTTTGGCTGTCCTTAAACCCAGTTTTTTATGTGCTTTTTTTGGTTTGCTGTGTTTCTAGCTGGTGTATAAGGTAAAGTTGGATTTTGTGATGGAGAAACTGGCTTTAGTGCCACTCAGTGATCAAGGCTGTGAAGTGGGGATGACGCTTGTTGAAGAAGCCAAAACAAACCTGATGAAGATTATGGTAATATTCCTACACGTGTTCCTAAACTTCTCTATGCAAGGTCTTTATTTAGTATTACTGTATGTATTAATGTTTACAGCAATTATTTACAGCCAAATTGTTTCTCACATAAACATAACCAAAATTGATGCCTTACCTTCATCAAAATTATGTAGAAATATTTTGGTTTACTTTCTAAACCTGACGAAAGATTTCTGTGTAGCCAGACAGAGACTTTAATAAACATGGTTGTAAAATTACTATAGGAAGTAAATGAATATGATATAGGATTTGCACTCATAAGTATGTTTTATAATTGTAACCTAAAATTCAGTTTAATCAATGATTTTCATTCAAGAAAGTTAATTTCTTTTGAAACCGAACTGATAAAATAATTGTCACCAGTGGAAGTGTGTTTGGTCTCTCCCAAATGCAGTGTGTTGTCTGGCTTAGTAACATGACTGCATGCATAGTGGTTCGTTTGTGTGGGTTTAATGCAATCAGAAGCATGATTTAGGAGCAATTAGGAGTCTGTGGTAAAATGTTAAAAATTCTAAATAAGCAAAACGTCCGTTACCTTAAAATTTGCCATAGTGGTCATTGTGTTTTTCATTTAACTTGGTATCACTTTGATACATATATTGTGTTTTTTTTTTTTTTTTAATTTATTTTAGCTTCTGTGAACTTTGTAAATGTGTCCAAATTCTTGTAAGGCATAGCAAATATCAGTGACACAACAGGTTTTTGCTTTGTAAAATTTAAAAAAGTAACCAAAAAAAAAAATAATTTGGGGTTGATTCAATCATTTAGGCACTAAATCACAAATTTAACTCGGCATTTTTTTCCAAGCATTTCAAGAACAACATATTTTTGGATAAAATAAATCAAGGTGTTTGCTGTACCGCTATTAATTAAAACAGTGATTCAATGCAGGAATCCTAAAATAATTTCTTTAAATTATGATTAATAAATCAAAAATAAATTTGGACCAATTTTAATCAAAATATACACAATTCTCATAAGATTTATTTTCTCTTCAAAAGGTTTCAGCTGTTAAACTTGAAATTATTAAGAAATAATAAATAAAGTCTTCAGCCCCAAACTAAATAATACTGGGTTAATTTGTTTAAACTGATGGCTTCCCAAGACAGCCCATGCACCACATTATAAACGGAACGCTCGGTTCCAAGATGGAGATGAAATGTAATAATGATCAGTGGTGGCATTTCCGTTTTAATGCACAGAACCGTGACAAGCTTGTTTAAGTTTAATTCAAAAATAAAAAATTTTGCTACGATTAGCGCATCATTCATTCATTTTTTTCCGAACAGCTTATTCCTAATTAGGGTCGCGGGGCAATCATCATGAGTCCGCCAAGTCCCCTTAAGATCGTCACGTTTCAATCCCACGACTGCCCACGTTCCTCAAGTTTCTCTCAAATCGCGGAGATTGTGCACATCGTGCCCCGGTGTAACCCAGTTAAAGGAGCAATGTTGTAATGGAGCATGTGATCATTGTTACCTTTTAATTATAAATCATAAACGTATCATTCATTGGCTGATAAATTATATATAGTAATGTATACTTCTCAAAAAATAAAGGGAACACTAAAATAACACATCCTAGAACTAAATGAATGAAATATTCTTATTAAACACTTTGTTCTTTACGTAGTTGAATGTGCTAACAGACTCTGTTACGTCTGTCACATGTGCTCAGTGTGAACCTGCTTTCATCTGTGAAGAGCACAGGGCACCAGTGACGAATTTGCCAATCTTGGTGTTCTCTGGCAAATGCCAAACGTCCTGTAAGCACTACCCCCACCTGTGTATGTCGGGCCCTTATACCACCTTCATGGAGTCTGTTTCTGACCGTTTGAGCAGACACATGCACATTGTGGCCTGCTGGAGGTCATGTTGCAGGGCTCTGGGAGTGCTCCTCCTGTTCCTCCTTGCACAAAGGCGGAGGTAGCGGTCCTGCTGCTGGGTTGTTGCCCTCCTACGGCCTCCTCCACGTCTCCTGATTTACCGGCCTGTCTCCTGGTAGCGCCTCCATGCTCTGGACACTACGCTGACAGGAACAGCAAACCTTCCTGCCACACCTTGCATTGATGTGCCATCCTGGATCAGTTGCACAACCTGAGCCACTTGTGTGGGTTGTAGGCTCCGTCTCATTCTACCATTAGAGTGAAAACACCGCCAGCATTCAAAAGTGACCAAAACATCAGCCAGAAATCATAGAAAATGAGAAATGGTCTGTGGTCACCACCTGCAGAATCACTCCTTTATTGTGGGTGTCTTGCTAATTGCCTATAATTTCCACCTGTTGTCTGTTCCATTTGTACATCAGCAGGTGAAATTGTCAGTCAGTGTTGCTTTCTAAGTGAACAGTTTGATTTCACAAAAGTGTGATTAACTTGGAGTTACATTGTGTTGTTTAAGTGTTCCCCTAATTTTTTTGAGCAGTGTAATTGTACTTGCCATAGTCCAGCTTTTATTCTGGAGTAGATCATCTGTTGAGGTATTTGTGTACAGTGCTTTGCAAGAGTATTACCCCCATTGTGTTTTTTTTTGTTTGTTTGTTTGTTTGTTTGTTTGTTTTACATATTTTGTTACATTACAACCTGTATTTAAAATCTTTTTTTAATCTGAATTTTATGTGATGGATCTGCACAAAATAGTCTAAGTTGGTGAATTCAAATGAGAGAAATATATATAATAAAGAATTAAAAAAAATAAAAATCAGAAAATTGGCATGTGCATATGTTTTCACCCTCTTTGCTATGAAGCCCCTCAAAAGTTCTGATGACAGTATAAACACACCTTTTCTGGAAGCCCCATTGGCTGCAACACCTCTAAGCAAGAGGCATCACACCAATAAGACCAAGGAGCTCTTCAAACAAGTCAGAGGCAAAGTTGTTGATAAGTACAAGTCAGTGTTGTGTTGTAAAATATATCCAAATCTTAGATCATCCCCAGAGCACCATCAAATTCATCATCTTCAAATGGAAAGAACATGGTACCACAACAAACCTGCCAAGAGAGGGCAGCCCACCAACACTCACAGATCTGGAAAGGAGGGCATTAATCAGAGAGGCAACTCAGAGACCAAAGGTAACCCTGAAGAAGCTGCAGAGTTCCACAGCAGAGACTGGTGTATATGTGCATGGGACAACAATAAGCCGTTCACTCCATAGAGCTGGGCTCTATAGAAGAGTGGCCAGAGAAAAAGCCATTACTTAGTGTTAATAATAAGAAGGCATGTTATGAGTTTGCCAAAAGGCATGTGGGCGACTCCCCAAATGTATGGAGTATGGAAGGTGCTCTGGTCAGATGAGACAAAAATTTAACTTTTTGGCCACCAAGGAAAAGATAATTGCAACATATCCCTTCACCCCAAGAACATCATCCCCACAGTGAAACATGGTGATGGCAGCATCATGCTGGGGGGATGGTGTTCAGCGGCAGGGACTGGGAAACTGATCCAAGTTGAGGGAAAGATGGATGGTGCTAAATACAGTGATTTTCTTGAGCAAAACCTGTTTTAGTCTGTGATTTGAGACTGGGGTTCACCTTCTAGTAGGACAATGATCCGAAGCATACTGCTAAAGCAACACTCGAGTGGTTTTAGGGGAAACATTTAAATGTGTTTGAAAAAAGTTAAAGTCCAGACTTCAATCCAATTGAGTATCTGTTGTCAGACTTGAAGATTGCTGTTCACAAATGGAAACCATCCAACATGAAGGAGCTAGAGCAGTTTTGCCTTGAGAAAGGTGCAAAAATCCTAGTGGCAAAATGTGGCAAGCTAATACAGCCCTATCCAAAGCGACTTGCAGCTGTAATTCCTGCAAAAGATGGCTCTACAAAGTACTGACATTAGGGGGGTGAGTTATGCATGCTGAAGTGTTCTGTTATTTTGTCTTATTTGTTTCACAATAAAAAAACATATCTTCAAAGTTGTAGGCATGTTCTGTAAAAGAAATTATGCAAATCTTCAAACAATCTATTTAATTCCAGTTTGTCAGGCAGAAAAATATAAAATAATGCCAAGGGGGGTGAATACGTTTTAAAGGCACTGTACATTCCTTAGTTTATGTACCATAGTTTAATATGGTAATGTGATGGCTTGCATTTAATGAGTGCCACTTTGGCTTGCAAATTTTAGTACATCGTTTGTGAATTATTATTATTATTATTATTATTATTTTTCATTATTATTATTATTATTATTTTATTATTTTTTTATTATCATTATTTTTTATTATTATTATGTGCATTTCGCTGAGACTTGAAAACTTAAACTATAGGCACTTACTATTTAGGTAGTTTCCTAGAAGCAGTTTGGATTAATGAAATAAGGCAGTTTGGTAGTAAACTAATTTTATTTAATTTGATTTAATTTTACACGTTTATTCACATTGCCCATGATGTTTCCAAAAGTTTGTACTGAGAATGATGTGTATTTTATATTATACTTCAAGTTTGAGTTGCGCTGAGCACAACTATTAATGCCTGTCAAGGCCCAATAGGAAATAGAAACATTATTTAAACATGAGATTATAGAGCTGTCAATTTGAATGGCAGGTAAGTAAGTTGGTTGAATATGCTATTTACTTAAATGAAACATGTGTAATCTGTCTATGTATATATATATGTATACATATATGTATGTGTGTCTGTGTGTGTGTGTGTGTGTGTGTGTGTGTGTGTGTGTGTGTGTGTGTATAC
>JBCNYG010000021.1:23926359-23940941 GCA_039654305.1 Porochilus rendahli
AAATGTAACCTCTGCCTCAAAGAAAAGTTCTTGATCACCTATCGTCCAGAACTATCGACACTCAATAGACGTAACGAACTTGTGTCGTCCTGCCGCCACAGAAACAAAGCTCTCCTAGGCAACACCTGAACCAAATTACATTAACACTTCACACTGGATACATTAAAACAGACCATGTTAATGTCTCTGACTGTATATAAACTATGGTAACGAATATTTTCAATAAATCCCCTGATGAGTGGGCAACCACGAAACAGGCCTGTAGGGATGAAATAGTAGTTATTTTTTTCCTTTATACTACATTATATATATATATATATGTCAGCGTGTTTCTGCCCTGCGATAGCCTGGCGTGCTGTCCAGGGTGTACTCTGCCCTCAGCTGAGATGGGCTTCAGCCTCCCCGCGACCCTAATTAGGAATAAGTGGTTCAGAAAATGAATGAATGAGTGTGTGTGTGTGTGTGTGTGTGTGTGTGTGTGTGTGTCCAGCTTCGTTGAGATTCAAATCAAGAAGTAACACTTCATGCTCAGGGTAAACAGACCGCCGGGACACCAGCACAAAGTACAGAGAGAGGTGGCAAAAGATAAGAAAGATGCATAAAATTAGTTGAATAGCATTTTAAGAACAAAAGGGCAAAACACAGTATTGCTGCTGATTTTCAGGTTTTTTTTCCCCATGCTATGCTCTTAATACAGAGAATTAGTTATAAAATATATTCTTTTCCTATGTGGGGGATGACAACCTTATACAACATGTCAGGAACAAGAGAGATGTACAGAGCTGCAGTAAATACAGAGGCATAAAGTTGTGAAACTGTATGAGGAAGTCAGGAGTGGTTGAGAAGTAGGTGAGAGCGGTGCAGGATATGTATGACGACAGTATGACAGGGGTGAGGTGGGCGATAGGAATGATTGATTTAAGATGGAGTTGGGATTGTATTAAGGATCGGCTCTGAACCTATCTTAGTTTGCAAAAGTCATGTACAGGTTGACTGACAATGTCAGACAAGAGTCTCCATGGACTATGAAGTTTGTTGATGACATTGTGATTTGTAGTGAGAGCAGAAGAGGTGGAGATGAGTCTCTAGAGGTCGAGGTATGCACTGGAGAGAAGAGGAATAAAAGTCAGTAGGAGTAAGACAGAGTAAATGTGCGTGAGAGGAAGGGTGATGGAAAAATGCAGCTGCAAGGAGTGGATGATGAAGGCAGATCAATTTAAGTACTTGGGGTGAAGTATCCAAGATAAAGGGTGTGAAGTGAAGAAGAGAGTGCGGGCAGGGTGAAATGGGTGGAGAAGAGTGGCTGGAGTGATTGGTGATAGAAGGTATGTGTAAGACTAAAGGGAAGGTTTATAAGACAGTGGTGAACCACTGATCAGAGACGGCAGCGCTGATTAAAAGACAGGAGGCGGACAGGAGGCTGGAAGTTTTCTCTGGGAGGGACAGGAATGGACAGAATTATAAACGAATGTGTTAGAGGTATAGCACAGGTAGGAGTGTTTGGGGATAAAGTGAGAGGTGGTTTGGACTTGTGCAGAAGAGGGATGAGGGGTATATTGGTGGAAGAATGTTGAGGATGGAGCTGCCTGGTAATGGGAGAATAAAGGAAGGATAAAGAAGAGATTTATGGAGGTGGTGAGGGAGGACATACAGGTGATTGGTGTGACGGGGAGGTATGCAGAGGACACAGCGAGATGGGGAAGGATGATCTGTCAGGCCACCTTTAAAGGGAGCAGCCGAAAGAAGATGTAGATGCTCAGTGAACTACTCTTTTACTTTTTTGAGCCCCAATTTCATATCTGTGCCGTTACAGAAGAAAAAGTTGATTGATGTGATAACCTGGTCATTCAGTATAGTCAAGTCATCAAGTGACTTCATTTTATTGCTACATAATGTTGATGAGCCTTGACCTGACCAATAATGCCATGAGGTTTCTGCACTGTAATCGAGGATAAAGGTGTTCTCTCATTAATATTAAAGTTTGCAAGTGTAACGTTGTTGTTGTTTTTTTGCCCGGGCAGTGTATTGCACCTAGCAGTGTGAATGAATTTTCGAAACAGAATCTTGTATGATAATGCTGTAATTTTTAATCTTGTGGTCTTTGATCTTTTAAGGCTGACTTTGTAGAAGAGTTCAGTGAGAAATCCATGCAGGCCTTGTTGAATTCCATCCCATCAGACATCCCGTCTCTGGAGCTGTGTACGTGGTTAAAGGGTGTGGTGGTGCCCTTCATGTGGAGAGAATTACCTAAAGGCCAGGTATGATGCATAAGATGTTCTGGTATGATACATATGATATGTCAGCTCAGTAGTGTAACATTCCTCAGTACCTCAGTACTGTAACATCTAACTTGTTTATCTTTATTTTGGTTTTAGTTTCTGTCCTAACTTTATGTCTGCCTGTCTAAGCTCTAGTCATGTTTTCTCTTGTTACACCTCCTCTCTATGGTCCACACTCAAGCACTTAAATTTGTAAGTTGTAACCGTATGGGTCTTAACTCTCCCATAAAACGAAGCAAGGTCCTACATCACCTTCAGCGTTATGTTATAACTTAGGTAATCTTTCTTCAAGAAACACACTGGAAACCATCCATCACTCGTAATTTCAGAACTGGGTAGGTTAGACAAACTTTTTTCTCTACATTTCACAAAAGGTTTAGAGGGATCGCCGTCTTGATAAACAAATCTTTTACATGTGTTAATGTGTTTTCTGATCCAAATGGCAGATATTTAATTGTTTTGGATAATATGTTCCAGTTCTTTTAGTAAATATCTATGCTTCAAATTGGGATAATGCAGATTTTTTTAAACCACTGTTTTCCAAATTACCTGATTACTTTCTCATTCTAGGGGCGACTTTAATTGTTGGTTGAATCCCAATTTGGACCGATCCTTCGCAAACGCTGTTGCATCTTCACAATCAGTTAAAGTAATTCAAGCTTTTTTGAGTGAGTTTTCAGTTTCAGGGCCCGTGGTGTATAATTAACCCCACTGCCAAAGCATACTCCTCCTTTTCTCACGTACACCATACATTCACACATATGTTTGCTTCTTGATTGGCAGTAGAATTATTTCCTCAACAGAGTCATGTACAAATGAGGCCATCATTATTTCTGATCACGCCCCTGTCACATTGAGTATACATCTAGAATACCCTGTTAATTCATATACTCCTTGGCATTTTAACTCATGCCTTCTCTCAGATGACACATTTGTAGAGCTAATTTCCACAATAACTGATTTGGATCAGAAGTAGTTATGAACAACCAGATATACCTCACCAGATATTACAAATTCAGAAATGTTCAGGTGTCGTCATGAACCCCCAAAATTTTAATGATGAATTCAGAAGTTATTACTCTAATTTTTACGGGTCAGAAAGTAGCTCAAGTATAAAGGACATGGACGATCTTTTCGCCACACTGAAAATTCATATGGTTTGTTATGATTTCGCTGAGGAATTAGAGAAACCGTTATCAGGCTCTAAGATCTCTGCTGCTGTTTCTACTATGTAGTAAAAGCCCAGGTCCGGATGGTTTTCCTGATGAATTTTACAGAAAAATTCAACACAAATTGATCTTTGTCTGTTAATGGATGTGTTTAATGAATCATTAAATTTCATAGTCTACCACCAACACTCAATCTTTATTTCATAAATTTTTAAAAAAAAATAAGGACCCTCTTGATTGCTCTTCCTATCGCCCGATCAGTCTACTAAATGTGGATTTTAAACTTTTGTCTAAAACATTTGCCTTAAGTTTGGAAACTGTATTGCCATCTATTATATTCCCTAACCAAACTGGATTTATTAAAAATCGCCACGCCTTTTTCAATCTCAGACGCTGGTTTAATATAATTTGTAATTTCCCTTCAATCATGTGTTCCACAAGTGGTAATTTCTTTGGATGCAGAAAAAGCCTTTGACCTTGTAGAATGGCAGTATCTTTTTTACACTCTGGAGAAATTTGGTTTTGTTGAGCCCCTTTCCATTGCACTGCATTGTGATCCTGTTGTCACAGGTGTTGTTAGGAATGGAGTAGAGCATAGTCTGTCTCTCTATGCAGATGACCTTTTATATATTTCTGATTCTTCTATTTCTATTCCTAGAGTCGTAGAAATCTTTAAATTCTTTGGTGCTATATCAGGTTATACATTAAACCCGAATAAAAGTGAATTATTCCCTCTAAACCCAGCCGCTTGTGAATATCCAACTCATACTCTACCCTTTAGAATTGTGTCAAATAGATTTACTTACTTAGGGGTTCAGTTGACTTATAAATTTAAGGACTTGTATAAAGCTAACTTTGTTCCTCTTATGACTCGGGTGCAGGAAGACTTTGAAAGATGGTCCATGACTTTGGCTGTTAGTATTAATGCCATTAAGATGAACACTTTACCTAAATTCCTGTATTTATTTCAATCTGTGCCGATTTTCATACCTTAAGGTACGAATTTTTTCCATAGAGTAGACACTATTGTCTTGAACTTTATCTGGAATAAAAAGACCCCAAAAATTAGAAAACAGCTTTTACAGAAATTTTATTATTGGGCAGCTTATCTACTAATTATTCAGTCTGATTCATTCCAGTCACCACCTGTTTGGCTTAAAATGGAAGGCAACTCTTGTGAGCCGGTGTCTCTGTCAGCTTTAGTTGATTCTCCTCTTAACAACCCAACTTCTGGCTACCCTACAAATATTTTTGTTACAACTAGTCTTAGAATTTGGAACCAATTTAAAAGAGGATTTAACCTGAACACATATTCAGTGTCAGCCCCTATACCCGCTAATCATGTTTTCCCCCCATCTTTAATGGATGGTGCATTCAGGAGCTGGTCTAATCTGGGCATTAAGTCTTTCAAGGACTTTTTTATTGATAATTCCTTTGCTTCTTTTGAACATTTATCTGATAAATTTTAATTGCCTAAACAACACTTTTTTCTATACTTACAAATTCATAGTTTTGTTTGCAATATGTTTTCCCAATTTCCAAATCTACCTGCTGTTTCTGCTTTGGACACATTCCTTAATCCATCTACCAATTTAAACGGCATGATCTCATTTACTCTCAGATCTGCTCGCTTCATTTGTTTTCAAATTCTATTAAAGCACTGTGGGAAGAGGACATGGGAGAGGAGATCTCAGAGGATCTTTGGAAAAATATTCTACAAATGGTACACAAGTCATCTATTTGTTCAAAACACAGTCTGATTCAGTTTAAAATTGTACACCGCAGTCATTTTACTAAGGTTAGACTCGCCAAAATTTATAAAGATATAGACCCAGTTTGTGATAGTGTCATCGATTTCCAGCATCCCATGCACACATGTTTTGGTCCTGTCCAGCTTTGCAGCCTTTTTGGGAGGAAGTTTTTGACCCCCTTTTGCAAGTAACTGGAAAACTGATTTCACCTAACCCTTTGGCGGGTCTGTTTGGGATTAGTCCACCAGCAACACAGTTTACATCAGCAGGATCATATCTTATCGCTTTTATGACTTTATTGGCCAGGTGTCTAATATTATTAAGGTGGAAATCTCCATTTGCTCCACCGCACACACATTGGATAAGAGAAATCCTTAATTGAATCAAATTGGAAAAAATTCGGCACATAATAAGGGGCTCCTTAAAGAAATCTTATATCCTGTGGTACCCTTTTCTTCGTTGTGCTAGACAGTTGGACCTTTCTCACCCCTCTAAATAATTCCTTAAGAATACTTGAATCAAAACAGCAGGCAGTAGAAAGCACATTATCTGTTAATGGGAAAAGGTTTTTTTTCCTGTGTTTTTTTTTCTTTCTCTTTCCCTTTCTTTTTTACTTTTGTTTTCCTTTTTCCGCCCTTTCTTATTTTTATATTTGTATATATTTTTTATTTCTTCCTTATTCTTCCTTTCCTCTGATGTTAAAGGTTGTATTGTTGAACCTGTACTCATCTAATATCTCCTCTTTATGAGGTTGTTTTTTATTTATGTTTGACTTTGGCCATGGTTTGTTCTGTATTTGTTCATTGTTTGAAAAATGTATAACAATATATATATATATAAATAAAATGTAATTTGGTTCGGTAACATCCCTCAGTACCTCAGTACTGTAACATTCCTCATTATTGTAACATCTCTCAGTAACTTGGTACGGTAACATCCCTCAGTAGCTCAGTACTGTAACATCTCTCAGTAATACGTTACGGTAACATCCCTCAGTAATACTTTACGGTAACATCCCTCAGTACCTCAGTACTGTAACATTCCTCAGTACTATAACATCTGTAATTAAGTTGGTACGGTAACATCTCTTAGTAACTCTGTACTGTAACATTCCTCAGTACTGTAACATCTGTTAGTAAATCGGGATTATAATGTACCTCAGTACTGTAACATCCCACAGTAGCTCATTACTGTAACATCCCTCGGTACCTCAGTACCGTAACATCGCTCAGTACCTCAGTACTGTACCATCTCTCATTAACTTAATACAGTAACATCCCTCAATACCTCAGTAGTGTAACTTTCCTCAGTACTGTAACATCCCACAGTACTGTAACATTCCTCAGTACTGTAACATCCCTCAGTACCTGAGTACTTTAACATCCCTCAGTATCGCACTACTGTAACATCTGTAAGTAAGTTGGTACGGTATCTCGGTCTGGTAAAATCCCTCAGTACAGTAACATCTCTTAGTACTGTAACATCTGTAAGTAAGTCCGTACTGTAACATCCCTCAAAACATCACTACTGTAACATAGCTCAGTACTGTAACATCTCTCATTACCCCGGTACTATATCATCAATCATTAACTCAGTACTGTAACATTTCTCAATATTATAACATCTCTCAGTAACTCAGTACTGTGACATCCCTCAGTACCTCAGTACTGTAACTTCCTTCAGTATCTGAGTACTGTAACATCTCTCAGTAACCCGGTACTGTAACATCTCTCAGTAACTCATTGCTCTAACATCCCTCAGTACCTCAGTACTGTAACTTCCGTTAGTATCTCAGTACTGTAACATCACGCCTTAACTCGGTACTGTAACATCTCTCAGTAACTTGGTACTGTAACATCCCTCAGTCCTGTAACATTCCTCAGTACATCACTACTTTAACATCCCTTAGTACCTCAGTACTGTATAATTTCTCAGTACTGTAATATCTGTCAGTAACTCAGTATGGCAACACCTCTCAGTAACTTAATACTCTGACATCCCTCAGTACCTCAGTACTGTAACTTCCTTCAGTATCTCAGTACTGTAACATCACGCAGTAACTCGGTACTGTAACATCTCTCAGTAACTCGGTACTCTAACATCCCTCAGTACTGTAACTTCCTTTAGTATCTCAGTACTGTAACATCCCTCAGTACCTCAGTACTGTAACATCTGTAAGTAAGTTGGTATGGTAGCATCCCTCAGTAACTCAGTAGGGTAACATCCCTCAGTACAGTACCATCTCTCAGTACTGTAACATCTCTCAGTACATCAGTACTGTAACATCCTTCAGTACCATAGTACTGTAACATTTCTCACTACTGTAACATCTGTAAGTAACCCAGGATTATAACGTACCTCAGTACTGTGACATCCCTCAGTACCTCAGCACTGTACCTTTTCTCAGTACTTTAACATACCTCAGTACTGTAACATATCTCAATAACTCGATACAGTAACATTTCTCAGTACTGTAACATTCCTCAGTACTGTAACATCTCTCAGTAACTCAGAACTGCAACATTCTTCAGTACTGTAGCATCTCTCACTTACTCGGTACAGTAACATCCCTGAGATGATCTTCAGCAGGATCGAGGGGCTTTCAAGATGAGAACTCTAGCTTGCATCAGCACACAAGGACAGACCACAGGAAAGCAGAAGGATCAGGAGGATCAGGATCAGGATCCAAGGCATAGCATGTGTACCTCAGCAACACATAGAGGGAGAGAGAGAGAGAGAGGGAGAGAGAGAGAGAGAGAGAGAGAGAGAGAGGAGGGGAGAGAGAGTGAGAGAAAGAGGTTAATAGGTATGCTCATAACAGTGTAATGGTAAAAGAAGAGTTTATTAGTGCTGGGTGCAAGCAGGGACTTCGGCTATGGCAGCATGACTAAAAAGAGAGAAGGAAGAAGGGCACCCTGAAACGTTGGCCAATCAGCCATTCCCCTGTCAACGGACCTGGGTGAGCATGTAGAGTGAGGGAGCGACAGCCTTCCAACGTCACAGTTTACTAGAACGCTCTATGCCTGAGAACCCCCAGATCTGCTCCTTTACCTAAACAGAGACTGTGTCTGAGTCCCGAACATTAACTGGAAGTTTATTCCATAATTGTGGGGCTTTGTAAGGGAAAGCTCTGCTCCCTGCAGTAGTTCTCAGCATTCGAGGTGTCACTAAAATTTATATTCGATTTGAAATTTAATTGGGAGCCAGTGCAGTGTAGATAAGATGGGGGTGATATGCTTGTGTCTTCTGGTTCTAGTAAGAACTCTTGCTGCTGCATTCTGGACTAACTGGAGCTTGTTTATTCACCTATTGGAACATTCAGAAAGTAACGCATTACAATAATCTAATCTCGATGTAATTAAAAGGTTTGATATTGGTCTGTGGTTGGACATCTGACATGGGTTGAGGTCAGGTTTTTTTAATCAGAGGTTTGATAACTGCTAATTAAAGGATTTAGGTACATAACCAGTGCTAAGGGGAGAATTCTTTAAAGTTAATAAAAGGTTGATCCTTCTGGTTACAGTACTGTTCCCTCAGTAACTCAATAACAGTACTGTAACGTCTCTCAGAAACTCAGTACTGTAAGTCCCCTCTGTAACTAAGTACAGAAACAGCACACAGTAACTCACTACTGTAACATCTCTCTGTCACCCAGCATCCTTCAGAAACTGTAGCATCCCTCAGTACCTCGGTATTGTAGCATCCATTGGAAACTCACTACTGTGGCATCCCTCAGTACCTCAATATTGTAGCATCCCTCGGAAACTCAGTACTGTAGCATCCCTCAGTGCCTCAGTATTGTAACATCCCTCAGAAACTTAGTACTGTAGCATCCCTCAGTGCCTCAGTATTGTAACATCCCTCAGAAACTTAGTACTGTAGCATCCCACAGTACCTCAGTATTGTAGCATCCCTTGGAAACTCAGTACTGTAGCATCCATCGGTACCTCAGTATTGTAGCATCCCTTGGAAACTCAGTACTGTAGCATGCATCGGTACCTCAGTATTGTAGCATCCTTCGAAAACTCGGTACTGTAACATCCCTCGGAAACTCAGTACTGTAGCATCCCTCGGAAACTCAGTACTGTAGCATCCCTCGGAAACTCAGTACTGTAGCATCCCTCGGAAACTTAGTACTGTAGCATCCCTCCGAAATTCAGAACTGTAGCATCCCTCAGTACCTCAGTATTGTAGCATCCCTTGGAAACTCAGTACTGTAGCATCCATCGGTACCTCTGTATCGTAGCATCCTTTGGAAACTCAGTATTGTAGCATTTCTCAGAAACTTGGTACTGTAGCATCCCTCAGTACCTCAGTATTGTAGCATCCCTTGGAAACTCAATATTGTAGCATCCCTCAGTGCCTCAATATTGTAGCATCCTTCGGAAACTCGGTACTGTAACATTCCTCAGAAACTCAGTACTGTAGCATCCCTCGGAAACACTGTACTGTAGCATCCCTCAGTACCTCTGTATTGCAGCATCATTCGGAAACTCAATATTGTAGCATCCCTCGGAAACTCAGTATTGTAGCATCCCTCGGAAACACTGTACTGTAGCATCCTTCAGTGTTTCAGTATTGTAGCATCTCTTGGAAACTCAGTACTGTAGCATCTGTCGGTACCTCTGTATTGAAGCATCCTTCGGAAACTTAGTATTGTAGAATCCCTCGGAAACTCAGTATTGTAACATCCCTCGGAAACACTGTACTGTAGCATCCTTCAGTGCCTCAGTATTGTAGCATCCCTTGGAAACTCAGTACTGTAGCATCCATTGGTACCTCTGTATTGCAGCATCCTTCGGAAACTCAGTATTGTAGCATCTCTCGGAAACTTGGTACTGTAGCATTCCTTGGAAACTCAATATTGTAGCATCCCTCAGTGCCTCAGTATTGTAGCATCCTTCGAAAACTCAGTATTGTAGCATCCCTTGGAAACTCAGTACTGTAGCATCTGTCAGTGCCTCAGTATTGTAACATCAGTCAGTAACTCAATACTATAACTTTCCTCAATAGCTCAGTACCATAACATAACTTACTAACTCTGTTCTGTAATATCAGTGTTGTACATAGTATAAATTGCAGTAGCAATGATGTAACATGGTTCAAGTGTTTGTTCTGGGACGTAACTGTTCCTATTAATGTTTTACCCAAGTTCACATTAACTCGAGGTGTGTCTCCAGGGTATCCTGGCGAAATGGTTGGAGCTGCGCACAAGAGATCTGGAGTTAACAGAGAAGGTTTGAGATTATCTTTTTTTTTTTTTTTCCTTCTTGTTAAACTGAATTAATCCCACAAGGAAAGTTATTGTCTCTGCATTTAACCCCTCCAAAGTGACCACACACACACACACACACACACACACACACTCACTCACACACACATAAACAGTGAGCACACACACACTACGAGCAGTGGGCTGATACACACATTGCGCCGCCCGGAGAGCAGTTAGGGGTTATAGGCGTTGCTCAAGGGCACTTCAGATATGAAGGTGGAGGAAGGGAAAGTGCAGCTCACTCTTCCAACGCCACACATTTTCCAAACCTTTCATTCCCAAAGCTGCTTCTCTAACCATTAGGCTACGGCTGCCCCCAAATAACTTGTTCATATTAATTGCCTTTTAAGTTCTTAATTTAACCCATAATTTAATATAATACACTTTTGTATTTAATACAATACACTTTGGTTATTTGTTAATGAATCTTATTCTTAGGTTATTTCCCTTATTACAGAATGATTGGCCTCAGAATGGACTGATGCTCGCTGAACTGGGACTGCCATCGTTCTGGATGTCCACAAATCTGGTAAAAAAAAAATTCTGATAAAAAATGTTTATTTTACACTATTTTTAGAAACTTAAAAGCACATGAGTTTATTTAATAAACAAAATTTAAAATGGATGTGATACAGAACATGTTTTATTATTACTCTGGCATTGTTTGTATGTTAGAGTAAAATACAGTATGTGGGCTGCAACAAAAAAGACAGATGTTTATTAAGAGTTTTTCGCACAGTGAAAGGTTATTTTGTATAAAAACACAGATACCAACAGGAATGTCGTGTGCAAGTCAAGGCAAAGCATTTTTTAGGTGACGGTGGTGTTTTGAGCGGCGGTGTCTTCACATATAACACAGTGTGTGATGAATTTGTTCTCTTAAGGTTGAAGAAGGTATCACAGAGGAGGTTGAGCATCTTAAGTCCCTGGTCGCAAATCTGCGTCAACTTTGTGACCTGTACACCAAATACCACTGTCGTCTCTCACTGTCTGACTTCGAGATGGTTTGTGACCATTTAAATGTATTCATTTTACATTTATTAATTATTTGTGTATAAACCACATGTTCCCAGTCCTGCTACAGGAGTTCCCAGTGTCCGGCAAATTTTAGGGTTTTCACTGATTCATAATTTATAATTATTTATAATCAGGAAATAAACATGTTATTGAAGTAATATGTATTATGTTACATTATTATATTTAAAAGATAAATCATAAACTATTATATTTAAATTATGTAAATAAATGGAACCTTATTGTAATTGAGAAAAACTCCAATAACTGATTTAGTTCATTTTTTGTGGTTAAAAATGTAAGAGATTGTAATGGATTTTGACTGATCTGTCTGTCTGTATCTCAGAACTACTATTTCAGCTTTTATAAATAGTCCCTAAAGTTAGGAATCCGTGTGTGTACCATGGGTTTCTCAGGGTTAAGCAGCCTTATTGATTATCATGGATGAATAAATATGTTGTTGATGTGTGTGCATGCACGTGCATGTTAATTTTTTTTAGGGATGCACCCGTAGCATGGCGTTTCTGATGCTGGATAAAGTTTTGGCACCTGAGCTAATTGCGGGTGTGGTTGAGGGCAGTGTCCGACCGTACGCTCTGGAGCACAGACTGGACCTTGATCGTGTCCTGTTAGACTACATTAAGGTCATTTTATTCTCTTTGCTCAACCTTCACTTTTACACTAATATAAGTAAAAACAAAAATAAAAACTGTATGGACAAACAGAACCACTACAAATTCCAACATTGCTTTATTTTTTAATAAAGCAACACTTTACTAAAGCAGCTTTTTTTAAATAATGTGATTGGAAAATCAATTGTGTTATTTCTATGAAATGATAATGTATGATATAAGAATGCTCTTTATTCTCCCTAACCCCCATTTTCATTTAAAAAATTATTTTAAATATTATTTTAATTAAGTAATTAATAGTTTACGTGGTGGCTTAGTGGTTTAGGCGACGGATTACTGATCCAAAGGTCAGCGGTTCGATCCACACTATCAGCTCTGTTGTATTATATAATTGTGTTATATAATAAATATATATATAATAAATGGCTCTGGATAGGAACATCTGCCTAATGCTGTTAATGTAAATTAATTTAAATTAATTAATGATACAGATAAGATACAGTTCCTTGATTAAAGTAATGGACTGTAATTAGTCGTATGACTTTGCAAGACTTAATATTTTCTTAATACAGTGACATTAGGATCTTCCAAACTATATTTTTAACTTAAGGGACAACCAGGGTTTCATTTGAAAAACTTTGAAATGTTTTATTATTTGTTTTAGATCTCCTGTTCTTAGAGAAACGGTGTTTTGTGCTTGTATCATTTGTGTGTTATGTTTAACTGTTTGTTTTGGTGTTTTTAGGACTTGCTGGATTGCTGTAGTTCTCAGATTACGTCTCTGTTTACTGAGTGGGAGGCCAAAGCGGTGGCTCTGGTTCGCTGTATGACAGACACTAATGTAAGCTCGGCTGTCTTAACCACACCCAGCAATGTGAAAGCCTTATAAAATAAATAGAAAAACGGAATATCACTTATTGCCCAACAAAGGCAGGATTTTACTGAATGAAAATTAATCACAAAAACACCAGAATAGGTTTATTCAAAATTCTGATGTGATCATATTTTATATAGCTTATTCAATTTAAATTCATCATCAAATTTTCATCCAAAAATTTCCATGTCCTCCATGTCCATGGATGTTTTTCCATCAAAAATATCCATGCCTCCTCAGTATCCTGAACCCTGTCCATGCCCCTTCAATATCCCGAACACTGTTTACGCCCCTTCTGTATGTCAAACAATGTACATGCCTCTTGAGTGTCTCAAACCCTGTACACGCCTCATTATCCCGAACCCTGTACACGCCTCCTCTGTATCCTGAACACTGTACACACCTCCTCAGTATCCTAAACACTGTCCACGCTTCCTCTGTATCGTGAACTCTGTCCACGCCTTTTCAGTATCCTGAATCCTGTCCACGCCGTCTCTGTATTCTAAACCCTCTCCACGCCTCGTTATCCTGAATCCTGTTCACACCTCCTAGGTATCCTGAACCCTGTCCACGCCTTTTCAGTATCCTGAACCCTGTCCACAACTCCTCGGTAGCCTGAACCCTGTCCAGGCCTCCTTAGTATCCTGAGCCCTGTCCAGGCCTCCTCAGTATCCTGAGCCCTGTCCAGGCCTCCTCAGTATCCTGAGCCCTGTCTAAGCCTCTTCATTATCCTGAACCCTGTACACGCCTGCTCAATATCCCAAACCCGATTTTCCGAACCATGTCCACACCTTTTCAGTTTCCTGAACCATGTCCACACCTTCTTCCTATCCTGAACCCTGTCCATGCCTCCTCAGGTTTCTGAACCCTGTCCATGCCTCCTCAGTATCCTGAACCCTGTCCACACCTTTGCATTATCTGAACCCTGTCCACGCCTTCTCAGCATCCCAAAGTCTGTCCATGCCTCTTAAGTATACCAAAGTCTGTCCATGCCTTTTTAGTATCCTAAACCCTGTACACGCCTCCTCAGTATCCCATACCATGTCATTCATTATCCTGTACCATTTCCACACCTTTTCAGTTTCCTTAACCCTGTCCACACCTCCTTGTTATTCTGAACCCTGTCCACGCCTTCTCAGTATCCTAAGCCATGTCCACGCCTTTGCAGTATCTTGAACTTTGTCCACACCTCCTCAGTATCCTGAATCCCATCCACGCCACTTCATTATCCCGAACCCTGTCCACGCCTCCTCAGTATCCTGAACCCTGTCCACACCTCCTCAGTATCCCGATCTCTGTCCACCCCTCCTCAGTATCCCAAACCCTGTCAACACCTTTTCAGTATCCTGAACCCTGTCCACACCACCTTGGTATCCTGAGCCCTGTCCACGGCTCCTTAGCATTCTCATCCCTGTCCACGCCTTCTCAGTGTCCTGAACCCTGTCCACGCCTCCTCAGTATCCTGAACCCTGTCCATGCCTCCTCAGTATCCTGAACCCGGTCTATGGCTCCTCATAATCCTGCACCTTGTCCACGCCTCCTCAGTATCCCAAACCATGTCCACGCCTCTTCATTTTCCCGAACCCTG
>JBCNYG010000021.1:23941041-23953346 GCA_039654305.1 Porochilus rendahli
GTCCCGCCCTATCAGGCCAGGTTTACCCTCAAAAGTACTCCAATTATCTATAAAGCCCACTTCGTTTTCGGAACACCGAACCCTGTCCACACCTTTTTAGTGTATAAAACCCTGTCCACACCTCTTCAGTATCCTGAACACTGTCCATGCCTCATTATCCCTAACCTGTACACGCCTTATTATCCCGGACCCTGTCCACGCCTCTTAAGTATCCTGAGCACTGTCCATGCCTCCTTCGTATCCTGAACCCTGTCCACGCCTCCTCGGTGCCCCGAACCCTTTAAACGCCTTTTAATTATCCCGAACCCTGTCCACACCTTTTCAGTGTCCTCAACCCTGTCCAAACCTGCTTGGTATCCTCAGTATGCCTACTCAGTATCCTGAGCCCTGTCCACACCACCTCAGTATCCCCAACCCTGTCTATGCCTCATCATCCCGACCCCTCTCCATACTTCTTCAGTAAGTCACACCATGTCTACGCCTCTCCAGTGTCTGAAACCCTGCCCACGGCTCCTCGGTATCCTGAACCCTGTCCACACCTCCTCAGTATCTTGAACCCTGTCCACACCTCCTCAGTATCTTGAACCCTGTCCACACCTCCTCAGTTCCCTGATCTCTGTCCAGGCTTTTTCACTATCCTAAACCCTTTCCACGCCTCCTCTGTGCCCTGAACCCTGTCCACGCCTCCTCTGTATCCTTTACCATGTCCACACCTCCTTAGTTTTCTAAGGCCTGTCCATGCCTACTCAGTAACCTGAACCTTGTCCATGCCTCCTCAGTATTATTAACCCTGTTCACGCCTCATTTTTCTGAACCCTGTACACGCTTCCTCAGTATCCCGATCCCTGTCCACGCCCCTTTATAATCCCGAACCTTGTCCACGCCTCTTCAGCATCCCAAACCTTGTCCACGCCCCTTCATTATCCCGAACCCTGTCCACGCCTTTTCATTTTCCTGAACCCTGTCCGCACCTGTTCAGTATCCCAATCCCTGTCCACACCTCCTTATTTTGAACCCTGTCCACGCCTCTTCATTTTCTTGGACTCTGTCCACGCCTCTACAGTATCTCGCATCCTGTTCATACCTCTTCGATATCCCAAACCATGTTCACGCTTCTTTATTATCCTGAACCCTGTCCATGCCTCTTCATTATCCCAAACGCTGTCCATGCCTCTTTATTATCCTGAACTCTGTCCACACCTCTTCATTATCCGAACCCTGTCCACGCCTCTTCATTATCCCAAATGCTGTCCACGCCTCTTTATTATCCTGAACTCTGTCCACACGTCTTCAGTATCCCAACCCTGTTCACGCTTCTTCATTATCCAGAACGCTTTCCACACCTCTTCATTATCCTGAACGCTGTCCATACCTCTTCATTTTCCCAAACCCTGTCCATGCCTCTTCAGTATCCCAAACCCTGTCCACGCCTCATTATCTCTACCCATGTCCATGCCTCTTCATTATCTTGGACCCTTTCCATGCCTCTTCAGTATCTTGCACCCTGTCCACGCCACTTCAGCATCGAAAACCCTGTCCACACCTCTTCAGTACTCCGAACCTTGTCCACACCTCTTCAGTACTCCGAACCTTGTCCACACCTCTTTAGTACTCCAAACCCTGTTCATGCCTCTTCGGATACCAAACCTTGTCCACACCTCTTCGGATCCCGAACCTTGTTTATGCCTCTTTCGTTTCCCAAACCTTGTCCACACCTCTTCATTACCTTGAACCTTGTCTACCCCTCTTCAGTGTCCCAAACCTTGTCTGCACGTCTTTAGTACCCTGAACCTTGTCCACACCTCTTCAGTACTTCAAACCCTGTTTATGCCTCTTTGGATCCCAAACCTTGTCCACACCTCTTCGGATCCCGAACCTTGTCCACACCTCTTCAGTACCCCAAACCCTGTTTATGCCTCTTCGGATCCCGAACCTTGTCCACAGCTCTTCAGTACCCCAAACCCTGGGATTAAACATAAGTGTGACTTCTACTGAATATGTCAGAGTAATGTCAGAGAAGTCACTTCAGCACTATTGTCATAGGTAGAAACACTTCTTCAGTATCCCAAACCCCGTCCACCCCTCTTCTGTATGCCGAACTTTGTCCACATCTCTTCACTACCCCAAACCCTGTCCACACCTCTTTATCTCGATCCCTGTCCACATCTCTTCAGTAGCTCACACCCTGTCCATGCCTCTTCAGAATCCCAAACCCTGTCCATGCCTCTTTAGTATCCTGTATATTCTGAAACAGACACATTTTTTTCCGTGATGATTAAGTAAGAAATGAGAAGCTTTTCACTGCATCAGTTAGGGTTAAATAATTTCTTACCAGCTGAAATATTCATAATTGCAGTAATTATTCAAATAAACATACTTAATATTTTACTGGTTTAAAGCCAGATGGTGTATTAAGTACAAATATTTTAAAATATATAGCTGTGTAGTGCAGTGTAGTGAACTGAATCATTCTGTGTGTTTCAGCTGGTGATGGATGCTGTCCTTGAGATCATGTACAAGGCGGTGGTTCCCTGGAATGATACAATAGAGAGACTTGTCCAGCAGCATCTGGAAAAAGAGCACCCCAAGTACTTCACACACAGCCTGAGGCTGAGAATATACAGATATATTTCAATGTGTGAAATTTTGCATTCTTGTGTTTATATCTCTTACATCTTCCAGACAGGAACTTTTAAAAGAGAGTTATCATTTAATGGAGATGAAGAAACTTTTGCAATGTTACGGAATTCGCAATTTAACACTCTCTAACTCCAGAGAGACGATGGTTAGTGAGTTTTTTCACCCCCAATATGAAGTGTGTGAATGTGTGTACACACAGCTGCCCTGGTTTAATAATTAAACATGTTAACTCAATACAATCCATGTGATGTACAAGTGGAGTATCATCAACCAAGCATGATGCACATTGTGTGTGTGTGTGTGTGTGTGTGTGTGTGTGTGTGTGTGTGTGTGTGTGTGTGTGTGTGTGTGTGTGTGTGTGTGTGAGAACAGATGCTTGTAAGGCATATTCTTAAACAGGACGCAGCGAGTTCACTGGAAGATTCTCTTAAACTTGCTGAAACGTATAAACTCAATTTATGTGAAATCTACTACATTTACTGCATTCAGCTTTTAGAAAAGAACCAGGTGAGTTTTTCAGCATATTTTGATATACCTTTGTTCGTGCAGGCTTCTGTTGGATTTTTTATATATATTTTTTATTCATCTATAATCGTCCTACATGCATCAGAGACGCCAAGCTTCAAATTCTGAAAGTTTTCAAACTGTGAGAATGTTTTGTTATTCAAGATCATTGGTGCCTGTTGAGGGGGTAACCCCCAATCGCTGTGGTGGACACCTGTAGTAAGGGGGGCCGTCCAACTTAAGTAGGAGGCCTATCAGGTCTTTTTAGCCTGTGAGACTCCTGAGGCAGCAGACAGGTGTGCCGGCAGGCCAAACGTTCTGCAGTCCGGGCTGTCACTGATGCAAAATCTCAGGTGTGGGAGGAGATGAGGGCCTGATATGCGACTATCGGTTGGCCTCGAAAAGGTTTTTGGACCACCATCTGACGTCCCGGGGGGGTGAAGCAGTGCTCCACAAAAACTGTTTACAGTGGAAGTAGGGAGCTGCATACCTCGACTGGGGATGTTGTTAGGAGGTGGAATACTTAGAGGACCTCCTCAATCCCACCAACACGCCTTCCATGAAGGAGGAAGACCCTGGGGGTTCGGGTGGGGGTCTGGCCATCACTGGGGAGGATGGGGTCACAGAGGTAGTCAAAAAGTTCCTTGGAGGTAGGCCTCTGGGGGTGGCTCTGGATGTTGTAGGACTGTCTTGGTTGACATGTCTCTGCAACATCGCGTGGTCATCGGAGGCCGTACCTCTGGTGTGGTGTTTTGGGCATGTCCAACTGGTAAGAGACCCCAGGGTTGACCCAGAACACCCTGGGGGGACTATGTCAGGACCTTCAGCCTTCACTGGAACGATTCGCCACTGAGGCTACAAGCAGCTGAAATAAGCTTCCTTCCTCAGGGTGGTGGGGCTCAGAGATAGGCCACCCGGGAGGAGCTCGAAGTAGAACCTCTGCTCCTCCGTGTTGAGAGGTGGCTGGGGCATCTGATTAGAATGCCTCCCGAACGCCTCCCTGGTGTGGTGTTTTAGGCATGTCCAACTGGGAGGAGACCCCAGAGTCGACCCAGAACATGCTGGAGGGGCTATATCTCCTGACATGTCTGCCAACGCCTCGGTGTACCCCTTGGAAATGGAAGTGGCTGGAGAGAGGGACGTCTGGACCTCCCTACTTGGGCTGCTGCTCCTGCAACCCAACCCCTGATCAAACGGAAAATAATAATGACCATGATGATGATCACACACATTGGGCATCATGTGGTATCACACTGGACATCATCCTAGCAACAGGTAAAGAACGTGTCCAAGATGTCAACGATCTGTGAAAGAGACTGGTGAAGAAGAAGAGGGCGGAGAAAGTCCCTCTCAATCATCTTGTTTTGATTTTCCATAAGGGTGTCAGTACTTTTGTAACCCAGTGTATTTTGGATGCTTTTTAAATTAAAGTTTCTCTTTATTTTTGCAGAGGGACAGATGTATCGCTGGACTGAAGAAGCTGCCACCTGCTGATGCTGAACTTGTAATTGAACGCTTGGCAAATTGGGCACGACTCCAGCTACAAAACAACGAGCAGTTCACTGAGGTGTGGGATCTGATCCTCTTATACCAGGTGTCTATATCTTTCATGCAAATGCTGCATAATTTTTGGGTAAAATAAAACTGTATATGACCCTCAGGTCAAGAAGCTCCAGATGCAGGTGGCCCAGACAATGGTGGAGACATTGAAATATCTGCAGAGCATTCAGAGAGGTAACACTCCACTCCAGGATTTTTAATATACTATCATTAATACCAATAAGGTACTTAATTAGAACCTTATTAAATGAATGCATCATAATATTAAATCACTTACTGAAAATAAATGAGTTGTTTTTCACAGACAGTGCCTTAAAGAGAATGGGGTGTGAGAACAACCTGAAAATGTTCACGGTCATCGCTCACCTGCAGGTATGTTCTCGCCTCCGGGAGAAACAGACGAATAAATCAGCATGCGCCTTTTAGAATTTATTTAAATTTTGAATTAATGGAAATATTTACCCTGTGCATGTACTTAAGGAGGACTTTGACATCTTTCTGAGCCCTCAAGAGTATGATGATCCAGCAGTGAGAAAGCAGTTCAGACAGCAGCTCATCACTGCGTACGAGAACACGAGAGCATGGCGCCATTCGAAGAAGAAGCACCCGGACAAGTCTGACACCAAAGAGCCAGACAACAAGGCTAAAGCAGCCGTGGCTAATGACCCAGATGGTAAAACAAGAACGCTGTCCACTGAGGCTGGACTTCATCGTCTGGCCAAACACTTAGAGAGGACAGAGCAGGAACTGTGGGCGGACCTGGCAGATCGAGCTTTACAAGGAGGGAATGTAGAGAAAGCACTTAAAATCCTCAGGTACGAACAGGACATTCCAGGTGATTTTACACACACACACACACACACACACACACACACACACACACACACACACACACACACACACAGTAGTTAATAGCTTCTTGTAATAATGTGCCGTCTTCTACATCTATATACCCCCCATTCCCCCACATCCCACCCCAGTGAGCTTTACAAGCACCATCCAAACAGCAGCACAGGTCGGGTTCTCTTTAGCATGGCACGGCGGCTCTGTCAGATGTTGGAAGACAACGTCCCTATGGTGCTTCCTGAAAGAGTGAACCTCCCAGCACTCATCTACAACCTGGCCTGTCAAGCGATCACCATATGCCACTCTGGTACCCAGACCCTCATTTAATTTTAATTCCAAACATGTTTTTATCCATCAAACACGAATGCTTTTTAGAGATTAATGACTTTTAGAGATTAATCAGTCTGTGATGTAACCAGCAAATAAATAAAATGCTAATTTGGTTTAAACTCAAGGTTTGTTTCTGAATTTAAAGCTTACATTAAGAAATGTTCCTCCTAGGTCAGTCAATGTGATGCTACTCAAATTTTGTAATCACTGTTTGTAGTTCCACGGTAAGCCTTTGAGTTCTGTGTACCATTGAGATTGTGTGTGTTTTTTATTCGGAACTCGTATGATATAATAAAACTTCATAAATAAAATAGAATTGAGTGAAAATGTAAAGGAGGTACTGCTGTATGAGTCGTACCTATTATTCTGTTCCATTTCCTCCTGATTTAAACATTATGAACTCTACAGGTGGGAGTCTGGTGGTCACATGAAAATTTTTGTTCGATTTTTCTGTAGATCTGCTCCTTGACTGTATCGAATTGTGTAAAAGCACCAGAGACGCTGCTGATGTGTACCGCCAGTGTCACATCGATGACTACGGATTTGTTGTAAAGGTACAGTTCCAGCCTCTCCCACGTTTGTTTTTTTTATGTCTGTATGTTTACTCGTGTGTTATTATGGCTCTGCCCGCCATTGTGCTGCCAGAGTCGTGTTTTCTCCCAATCTATCTATTTGAACTTTCTTGTGGCCACTCAGTCTTTTGAATCCCTCAGTGTAGTGCAAGTCAGGCCGGTGGCATAGGGTGGAGAGATCATGGGTTCGAATCCCCGCTGGATCCCCACCTTTCTAAGACCCCAGGGCAAGGTCTTAACCACAAGTGTGCCTCTGTCCACCCAGCAGTATACATGGGTACCAGTAAAAATACTCGGAAGGTAACTTGCGATGGACCAGCGTCCCATCCAGGAGGAGTTGAGCTCCTAGTCACTTCATGCTACAGAAACCGGGAATAAGCTCCAGCTCAGACTTACCATTGTATTTTAACCAGACTTTCACCAATCACTCACTACCAAAGGTCTTGAACGTGGTACAGGTCATTTTAGAAAAATCGTGTGCACCCAGGTCAGGGTCACAGTTCAAGCACGCACTACATATGTTTATGGCGGAGATATACCAACAAGGCAATGTGTGGAGTATTTCTGTGTTTGTTTTTGTGTTGTATGTACAGGATGCTGTACTAAGTGCCGAGGAAGATGCGTACACAGAGAGCAGTGTTCAGGACGTGTTTAATGAGGACGGTATTGTGCTGGACCCGATCTCTGTGCTCCCAGTACAGTATAAAATCACTACCAGCCTGCTGCCACTCGCAGGTGCGCACAGTCTCTGTATTATACTTGTATCAGTTATACAATAAAACTAACTCAAATATTTCTTATGAATACATAATGGATGAAATATTTGTGTTATTGCATTTCTGTTTGTTACATTTTAGACTCAACATATTATCCTCTGGGTTGCTCATGTTTGTCATATTGCGCTCTTCAGGAAGGTAGGTTCTATTTAATGCCAAATTAAAATTTCTATTTGTGAATTTTTTTGTTTGCTTTTTAATGTTTTAGGAGTTTTTTTAATGATTTGTCCTCATGGTGAGTGCTGGGTTTTTGTTGATCATGAAACAGAATTCAGGGAATTACAGTATATATATATTTTTACCTCCGTGTAATAAACGGTATAGCACAGTCTTTACCGGTGATCAAATTTACACCGTCAAGGCAGTTTACACCCTCCAACCTTACTCTTAATACTTTCCGGGCTCTTTCACCATTACTGGATTTTATAAAGGTGGATTTGAAATGTCAGTTTGTTTACTGATTTTAATATTTTATTAGACACTGACTGTGTTCGACCATTGCTGGGTCCCATGGCCAACATTCTGCAAAGTTTACAGGAGTGCAGTCAGCTGGAACTGGCCCTGAGGCTGCTGCTGGAGTCATATGGCAGCATTTTACAGCACTTTGTCTCCAACAACATGGAGCTCAGTTTAAGCGTGAAGGTGGGGCCTATATCTAGTTTACCAGTTGTAATTCCGATTCTGATATCAGAGAAAGAAGTGTGTCTGTTTAAAGATTGTAAAATAGTAATTCAGACCATGAGAGGAAATATTAACCCTTACATTACCATGTTTCTGTTGCATCAGTGGAGAAAGCAAATTAATGAGGTTTTAATTCCACACAGCTGCATTCTAACAGTCGTTTAGTGCGAGATAAACAGACCCTGGAGGCGATCGAGAAGACGGCGCTTTCATCTGTCAACGTGGTTGTGGTGTCTTTATTACATAAGGTGAGCGTCCTGCAGATAGGATATCAATGTTCTTAAAACTTACAGCAGAAATTTGTTTTCACATTAGATTTAGATGTTGCTTTGGTTATCTTCAGGTTATAGTTTAATTAAAACAGTATTAATGTTTATTCTGAGAGTAAAAGAAACTGAATACAGTCATCTCTGGTTTATTTTAAAGGATAAAAAGGCTTTTAATTGTTTAATATGAATAAGGTGCATTGTATGCTACAGGTCCTTAACTGGCGGGTGGTGGACTGTGACTTCGCCATTGGTCTCTGCACTATTTTGGGAAAATTGGATGTTCTGGACATTCTGTGGAAAATAATTACTAATGCTTGGGAAAACTATGAAAAGATTATGGTGAGACACTGTTTCTGAACTGAATTAAACACATTATACTGTACTCAGATTTGAACCTGGGATTTTCTGTAGTGCATGATGGGATTTTATGAAAGTCGATATTTTCCATTCTCTTTATGTTTTCATACTGAAGCATGGTGCAAGAACATCACTGCAGATGAAAATTATACTTTTGTTTAATCTGTTTCCTCAGGCGGTGGCGATGGTCGGAGCCCATTTCTGCTCACTTTATGATGACCTAGAAGAGAGGGACAAGTTCCTGTCTGTAATCACAGATGCAGTGTGGGGTATTAAGCTCGGAAAATTTGGGGTTGGTTGATTTTGTTTTTATAAATATGTAGATATATATGTGTGTTGTACAATGTAACTCCAAGTCAATCACACTTCTGTGAAATCAAACTGTCCACTTAGTAAGCAACACTGATTGACGATAAATTTCACCTGCTGTGGTGCAAATAAGAGACAACAGGTGGAAATTACAGCCAATTAGCCAGACACTCCAATAAAGGAGTGGTTCCGCAGGTGGTGACCACAGACCACATCTCAGGTCCTATCATGATATTTTGGTCACTTTTGAATGCTGGTGGTGCTTTCATTCTAGTGGTAGCATGAGATTGAGTTTACAACCCACACAAGTGGCTCAGGATGTGCAGCTCATCCAGGATGGCTTATCAATGCGAGCTGTGGCAAGAAGGTTTGCTGTGTCTGTTGGCGTAGTGTCCAGAGCACGGAGGCGCTACCAGGAGACATGCCAGTACATCCTGATGAGACGTAGAGCTGAACAGTGGCAAGGAAAAACTCCCTCAGTTGACACAAGGAAGAAACCTGGAGAGGAACCAGGCTCAGGAGGGAAACCCATCCTCATTTGGGAGAAACCATAAAATACAAACCACAAAAGAAAATTATATTACAGTCCAACATGTAGTCCAGTTGGTTCTACCACAACTGTAAGTCCTAGATAACTTCACCAAGAGAGTTTATATCACCAGCAACGAAAAGTCATCTTTACAGTCAATGAGTGCAGATCTAAGCCCATATGGGTCTTCATCAGCAGGAGTGAGGGGATTCCAAGGTGAGAACTCCAGCCAGCATCAGCACACCAGGACAGACCACAGGACTCACAGAGCAGAGGGATCAGGAGGATCAGGATCACCGACATCCAAGGCATAGCATGCCTACCTCAGCAAAACACAGAGAGACAGGGGGTGGTTAGGTATTCTTATAATAGTGTAATGGTAAAAGAAGTGTTTATTGGAAACACTTCCGAAGAAACTTCTCAAAACAAAATTGGCTTTATAGATAATTGGAGTACTTTTGAGGGTAAACCTGACCTGACAGGGCGGGACGGTATCCTTCCCACTCGGGAAGGTGCCGCTGTCATTTCTGGTAGAATAGCTCATATTCAATTGCATTCAATTCAGTTTTATTTGTATAGCACTTTTTACAATTGACATTGTCGCAAAGCAGCTTTACATTATAAAATTAAATTGGGGAGGAATCTAAAAATTTCTCTACAACCCTCTACACATCCCTAACGAGCAAGCCTAACCTGTTGGTAGTCACCAGGTCTAACATTACGATCTAGCCAGCATGGACCCAGCGGACAGGGACCCATTGACTCAAGCGCTCTGAACCCAGAAGCAACAACTTCAGTCACACAACACCCAGCTGGCTTCCGTTGCCACCGGCGTGCAGGAATTGGGCGACCGCCAGGACCGTTTTCAGCAGGGGGTATGGACCCAACTGCGTCAAGTTGTCTACAAGGTTGTCTCCCTACAGGCTCTCGTCGATTCATGGGCAGACAAAAGCTTGATGGATAGCTCATTGGCCAAGCGGTTGGGGATCAGAGAGGTACCACTTCCCCAGCCTGTCTCTGCCTGAGGCCTGAATAATCAGCTACTCCATCAGGTCACCCATAAGCCAGAGATCTTGCTCATGACCATTGGGGAGGTTCACTCTGAGCGCATCTCCTTGTTCTGGGATTCCCATGGCTAAGGGCCCACAACCCCCAAGTCATCTCAACGGGGCAGCTACTGGAACCAGACCCTAGTGATTACCCGGACCTGTCCAGGGTACCCCCATGCTACCATGACCTCAAGGAGGTTTTTAATAAATCCAGGGCCATTTCTCTCCCGCCTCATCGCCTGTGGGACTGTGCCATTGACCTCTTGCCCAGAGCCCCCATACCCAAGGCCGGACTGTACTCCCTCTCAGGTCCCAAGAAGCATCATCCGCCCGTTCTTTTCACCGGCCAGAGCAGGCTTCTTCTTCATAGAAAAGAAGGATGGTACCCTCCGGCCATGCATTGATCACCACGCCCTGAACAGCATTACTGTTAAGAACGGGTACCCACTTCCCCTCATTTCCTCTGCGTTCAAATTGCTCCAACAGGCTCAAGTATTCACCAAGCTGGACCTGCGGAATGCATACCACCTGGTCAGGATACGCGAGGGTGATGAGTGGAAGACCGGATTCAACATACCCACTGGACACTACGAGTACCTCGTCATGCCCTTCAGGCTGGCCAACGCTCCTGCCATCTTCCAGGGGTTCAATGATGGGGTTTTACGTGAGTGCCTTAATGACTTTGTTTTTGTCTACCTTGACGATATTCTTGTGTTCTCCCCAGACCTAGCCACCCACAAGCATCACGCTCGCCTCGTCCTGAGCTGTTTGAGGGAGAACCAGCTGTTTGTGAAGGCAGAGTAGTGCGAGTGTTATTCCACGTCGGTCTCATTTTGGGGTTCATCGTGTCCCCTAACCATGTCCGGATGGACCCCAAGAAGGTTAGCTCTGTTTCGGACTGGCCACCCCTCACCTCATGCAGAAAGGTACAGCAGTTCTTGGGGTTTGCTAATTTTTACCGGAGTTTCATTCGTAATTTCAGTTCCGTGGCGGCTCCTCTGCACGCACTAACTTCTCCCAAGGTATCTTTCCAGTGGAACCCCAAGGCAGAAGAGGCCTTCCAGAGACTCAAGAAGCTGTTTACCTCTGCCCCAGTACTGAAGATTCCTGTCCCCAAGCTGCAGCCCAACCTGGTTTGGACGGACCATAAAAACAGGCCAGGTGGGCCCCTTTTCTTTAGCCATTTTCAGTTTACCCTTTCCTATCGACCAGGCTCACAAAATACCAAGCCAGACATGCTGTCCCAGTTGTGGGAGTCAGAACCGTCTGCCCAGGAACCTGAACCCATCCTACTTTCTGACCAGGTGGTAGGGGCGGTTTCCTGGCAGATAGAGGAGATGGTTAAACAGGCGGGGAAGGAGGTACACTCCCCTGAGGGTTGTTCGTACTGGAGACACTGCGTTCACAGGTCATTCATTGGGCTCACACTTCCTTGCTCCCCAGTCACCCAGGGGCGAGGCGCACTATGTTCGTAATCAAGCAGCGCTTTTGGTGGCTGTCCCTAGCCAAGGATGTGGTGGAATATGTTGGGGCATGCCCGGTCTGCGCCAGGAACAAGACGCCATGACAGACCCAGGTGGGGCTCCTCCAGCCTCTGCCAGTGCCGCATTGACCATGGTCCCATATCTCCTTGGACCTTGTCATGGGCCTGCCTCCCTCGAGGGGTAACACAGTGATGCTTACTGTAAAGGAGGTGAGGATCAATGCTAGTTTGTGATAATTTTAGTTAGATAGTTTATGCAGGAAACAAGATGCTGTGTCGGTCACGGGGAGAACCGTGCTTGCGTGGGTTTCCTTCGGGTACTCCGGTTTCCTCCCACAGTCCAAAAAACATGCACAGTAGGCTAATTGGCTGTTCCAAATCACCCCTAGGTGTGAGTGTG
>JBCNYG010000021.1:24109018-24120090 GCA_039654305.1 Porochilus rendahli
GCTGATTTTCGTCAGGAGTAGGCTGCATAAGAAGGCGTGTTTCTGCCCTGCGATGGCCTGGCGAGCTGTCCAGGGTGTACTCTGCAGTCACCCGGAGTCGGCTGAGATGGGTGCCAGCCTCCCCCCCCCGACCCTAATTAGGATTAGCTTCAGAAGTGGTAAAGTGATATTTATACCAACAAAAAAAGAACGTTTTGAGTGGGCATGCTTGTGGGTGTCACCATGTAGGGGGCAACACATACCAGTATTATGTTTAAAACCTTCTTACATCTTCCTTATAGCTATTTCATTTATCTGCATTGTTTTGGGCATCTAAATCCAAATACCTTGTGTATGTGTTGCAGGTTCTATAAGTTGCATGAGAGGAAGTGTGAACCCATCATCATGACTGTACCAAGGAAGGTGAGTCCTTCCCACCCTGTTCTACATCAAACAGTGGTTACTTTTTAATTCAGGTGTACTTTATAGTTGTGCAGGTACTGAGTGTAACTCATCTGTTTAAATGTGCTACTACACCATGTGTATCTGGGACATTACTTTGGCACTGACAGGGTTGTCACCCGTCACCCGGTGTTTATAGTAATTCAAGCAAAGAGAATCCGACCGCATTGTGTAAAGATCACTGTGTGATCCGGTCTCCACTTTATCATCATCATTCAGTGTTGCACAGGATATAAACACAAACTCATTTTTATTTATTATTTTATAGAATTTAATTTAAATTCTCTTTTATATAAAAAAAACCCTTTTACCACCTGCTGCACTACTCACATCTGTTTAAGAGTCAAGAATGCTTAACACAATCAGGTACCAGGTGAAGGGCAGGTTCAGACTGTGTAGTGGGTGATGTAATTACGGAATTGAAGTGCAACGCTGTGAAAAGAGAATTTTATTTAAATATAAATACCAAATGCCATGTTTGAGTCAGTAAGCTGATAAAGAACACATCACAATCCTACCAAGCGTACTTCTCCACCAGCCAACTATGATCGAAAAACTCCTCTCTGTCCAGGTTGCCCAGACCACTGATCAGTGTCCTCCTGCTTTTTGACACTAGGTGGCAGCATTACAACCTTCATGATGACAGTGTCTTAAGGCAATAACTTCTACAGAGCTACAGCCATGATCCATCAGCATTTATTCAGCAGCTGTATTTTTTTCCATGTACAAAATATTATATTTTATTTGTGTTGTATTTTATTATACAAAATTTTGGTGGATGCAAAAGAAAACACAACTATTCACAACATAAACATTTATTTGCAGTATTTTTACTGGTGCTTGGTTTAAATAATTTTGCATATCTATCTATCTATACATCTATACATACATCTGTCTATACATCTAGACTAGCATTACACAGTACTGGTTGGTTAGTCAAGGTTTTCTTCACTCATCACAGGACGGACTCTTGAACACTGACCACTCAAATATGTACAAATACCTTCTAGTCCCAGTCCTATCCGATAGCAGCACGGAACTATCCACTGTGACCAAGTTTAAAAACTCCAACTGTATATGAAATTATCTAACTGTTCGTTTCTTCATGCGGACAACTTTCACCACACTCCAAACCTTAAAAAAATTTTTTCCTATAAAACTCTTGCATATGGCAGACCTTCATGCAGTACTCTATAAACTTATAAAATAATATTTGTAACGAATTAATGTCAGAACTCCAGTGTCCAACGACATTTTTACTCTATATTTGTAAATGTAAACAATAAGCTGCTCTTAGTCGAACTCTCGAGTAAAGATTTCTATACAAGGAAACATCATTCAACTTCTCCCTCTTAAATAAGCACCACATGCTACTAACACAGTCATGGTGGTGTTTTTAAAAATGACTTCAGGTGGTTTCTTCTGCTCTGCTCGCTCTCGTAGAATCTCGTCAGTGCAGACCTTGGCTCGCTTCTCCCTACACTATGTTTTGTGATCAGTCTTGTGCAAAATTCCAAATTTGGAATTTCAGTTCAGTTTATTAGAAGAATTGGAATTTGAATTGAATTGAAAGTTCCTCAAAGGTTTTATCAATGAGACGACATCTTTCTGGTCGGAATATCTTTCCTACAACACTTAAGATCCTCTCAACAGGGGCAGAGGATGCAGGTTTGGCCAGATATTTTCAGGCGAGAGCAGCGCGGTTTGGAAAACTACTCTGGTTTTCTTTCCAAAACACCAAACGATCAGCGTCCTTCGTCAGGCCTGGTTTACTCTCTCAGGTAGACACGGAGTTAATAGTAATAATATTTTTATGAAATATGTGAATCAGTCATGTATGGAATACACTTCAATTTAAATTCTACTTCCTTCAATTCGAATTTTAATTGCAATTCTACTTCCTGTTTGCAACCTTAATTGAAATTCAATTTAAATGCGTGGAATTTGACCTTCTCAATTCAGTTTGGAATATTGCACAAGCCTGGTGCACATCAGTCTGTACTTCCTTAAGCATCTGTGCCTGGAATGCTATGCTATTATCCATAAATATCAGCATGACTCTGGTTTTACAAAGAATAACAAACACTTACCGGTGAAAAGAGGTTTCTTTGAGACCGACTGCAGGGTTTTCACAGCCAGCAGCACAGCAAGGACCAACCATTTTAACACAGAAATAACACACAACACACACCTACACCTGTGTGGGTTTTCCCCATGACCGGCAAGCCATAAATATTTTGGAGCTCTGTGTGATTTCATTTGAAGTGGATCTTGATTTTCATTTTATGGATCATCTTTACTTCAGAAATTCTAATGAATTGATCAAGTTGATAATGTGGGTTTAATTTTGCAACAGTTTGCAGTTTTCTTTTCATTTCTTGTGTAAAACCAATGAAACCTCATTTCCTTCCCTCTCTGTTCAGTCGGACCTCTTCCAGGACGATCTGTATCCAGACACGGCGGGGCCAGACTGTGCCCTCGAGGCTGAGGACTGGTTTGAGGGGAAAAATGGTGATCCGATCCTGATCTCCCTGAAGGATGGCTACATTCCGGCCAAGAACCGTGACCTCAAGGTTGTCAAGAAAAACATCCTGGATAACAAGGCCAAGCCCGGCAAGAACGCAGAGAACAACGCCGGGCCTCCTGCCTTCAAAACAGCTTGCGCAGCCCCGAGTGTCGTACGTTTCACCTACTCTCATATCTACGTGTTTTTATTCACTCTTTTCATCCCTTCTGATCAGTTGTTACGGTTCACCCTCGTACTTGTAACATGACGACTTCGTCTTCATGTGGGTTTTCTTTATTGCATCAGAAGTGCTGAATGTGTACGAGTTGAAACAGGAAACAGAATGATTACCTCTGTCTATCAGTTCTATATAGATGAACCCACTCCGTCTGTATCCTTAAATATCAACCCTACAGATTTCCTTCACATACCATAAACCTTAGGAAGGATTTTCACACATCACCTCTGAGACTAATATTTTAATGACATCACAGCTGGTAATATATACATTCTTTCCATAAAATACTTTACAGAACGGTTAGCTGAATGCCTGTACTCCAATCGTCCAAAATTGCTTAACTGTCCAATTGTTAAAAATAATATAAAAAGATACATACATACACATATATATATATATACTATCAATTATTTTAATTTCATATATTGTTGCTCTTCATGGAGAGCCAGTTAGCATGGTGCTAGCTGGTTAGCTGAGGGCCTGTTCCTTTAGAAGTCCACTAAAGCCGTGATTGGTGGGAAAAAAAACTCAAACCTGTCAGGTGTGTTTTTTGACATCAAATAATTTAATTCCGTATTTTGTTGCTTTTTCATGGAGATCTGGTTAGCACACAGCAAGACCTGCAGTCCAATAAAATCACATTTGGTGGGGAAAAAACATTTAATTCTTAAAAATAAAAAAGAAATATGTTACATAATATGTTATCGATTATCTTGCTGTCGAATGTGAAAAAATACAACTCTCTATTTCTTGAAGATGAAAAAATAGTTTTATGAAATACTCCAGCGTAGAACAATTCTGAACCATTTCCATTTTAAAGTTTTGTAATGGTGATATTGAGGTCACAGTATATGAGCTGATATTCTAGGAGTAGATTAGCCAATCAGAGCGTACAACTGCTAACATCTAGTGAACTAGGATGGAATAATTATATATTATACTATACATATATAGTATGTAACTTTATGTAGTGTCTGTCGTCCAAGGGGTCTTGATTTGATTCTGGTTGGGTTTTTGTTTTTTTTTAGCAGAAAAGTGATTCAAAATTGGACGAGGTGCTGAAAGAGATCAAATACCTTCGAGATCTGGTGAGCAGTCAGGAAAAACGAATCGCCAAGCTTGAGGAGCAGTTGTCCCAGATGGATGTCTGAAGGACCCGGTCCTTTCCCCCTTCCCCCAGCTACTGTTCAGGAAATTCTTTTGGCCGGGTGGGCGGGACTAGTCACTGCCAGTCACTGGGACTGTTCCGTCTGAGACCTGTCCAACATTCCAAGATGAACTTTTGGTTTTCATTCTTTCCTTCTCTTTGATGTTCTAACCCCTCGAACCAGTTCCAATTTGAGAAATTAGCACGGGAGAGAGACAATGCATCGGTCTCTCTCAAAGCCAAGATTGTTTTTTTTGTTTGTTTTTTTACCCAGCTGTGTTCTGACAGTGGCACTTGTGTTTTATTTGGTGTTTTTGAAAGGTGTTGATGATTCTTGCTTTTCTTATACTCCAAAAAAAAAGGTGACCAATGTTCCAATGTGAATCATTCACTCGAGTTATGTGTTCAGAGATTGACATCAGTATTGCGTTCCTCACCATCCATTCTTCTTTGTTGCCAAATTTTTAGGGGAGAGTCCCCTATGTGGCTCTCCTTCACAGTATTTGACCATGGTTTTTTTTTTTTTTTAATACACCTAGTCCACTTTGTACTAAGGGACATTGCAATAGGCTGGTAATGCAGGAGAGGGGCTTTATTTGATTTATCGGACCATTTAAAAGGTCTCTATACAAGAAATATTCATGTTTGAAGCTGATTTTAACCGAGCAGGCTGGATGTACAGACTGACAGAGGAAAGCAACCGTCACATACAGGAACAGTTTTATGTTTATCTCCATCTTTATTGCGAAATCTGTAAACATGAATGCTTAGAGCATTTCTTCTGCTGTTTTGAGAAAGGTTTGTATAGTGATGTAACTACTCAGCATTGTTATTCCAGAGGCCGTGAAGATTGACCAGTCCTTCAGCTTGAACTTTTCTCATCATTCCAGAAACTTCTCTTTCCCCACAACAGCACCCTCTCGTTATTTTAAATGCATGCAATAAAGGGTTTTTTTTTTTTCATCTAACTTCACACCACATTCCTGGATTTCCCTTAGTCTTGTTTGTGTCTTTGGGTGAATATTTGGAGAGTATGAAGGTGTAATACCACATGACTGGTGTTCCACATCACATTCCAACTCAGCACTACCCTTTATTTTTCAAGAATCTCTTTGATTCCCTGTTTACATTTTACCCCAGAATCCGTTCTGTTATTCAGTCAGGGCTCACTTTAGTATCAGGATTTTTTAATTCATGAATGAACATTGAGAAAGTGGACGACAACCCATTCTGCTGAGAATGTTTTGTTAACTGTTAGCCACGTTAGCATGGTTAATCGAGCAACCCTTTCACTTTTTTGATTAAAGTATTAACATTTTTTACTCAAAATCAAAGACTTTTTTTATTTTATTTCTGATTTTTAGTTCCCCAATGTGTTTTTGTTCAAATTCTTTGTTTTATTTTTTTTTTTCAATTTTTAAATTTCCAATATATGTATTTTTTAATTGTCTGGGTGATAATGGAGCTCTAAACTGACAGCCTTGCCGTACTCTTGACTTCCTGCTTCCATTGTACAGGAAGTGACTGGCCCGCTGTCTTTACCGTGCAAAATGAACACTTCCTAAGGGTGTAGCTCATATTTGTCTAGACGGCATCCTATATCCTAAAATGTACTACAAAAGAAGAGTACCAAACTAACTCAGATTAAAACGTGTGGTGGGTGAGGCGCATTAGTGCCAGAGGAATATAACGGTCCTTTCGCACTTGGCTTTTTTTCTCTACAGAGCGTTTCTTTTGTTCTCGAGGAAACCTCTCTTATAACATCCTGTTACTACTCTCTAAGCAGTCCTAACATACTAGCCTAGCATGCCTTGTAGACGTGAGTTGTTCAAGTTCTTGTTAATAATTATGGTATTATGGAGATGAAACTGGTCTTCAGGAGGATCTTTGCTGTAGCTTTAGAGAAAATTAAAAGAATGTGAGCTGCTTATGTGACTTCTCTTCAGGCAGCTACAGTTAAAACGAGAGGTTGGCACTTCCTGCACTGAGAAGTGTGCTCATACCAGGCGAGCTTGGATTGTAGGTTATTTTGGAATCCTGACAGTGAAACGTTTTCCATTCAATACACCCTCGTATTAGAGTACTAATGGGTCCTTTCTTTATACATTGTCAGCTTGTGGTTTGATTCGTTGGGAGGTGAAAAAGCCATTCGAGGATTTTTAATCTGAGACGCTCACTATGGTGATGGAAAAAAAACTAAAGAAATAATAATAATCTGGGCACTCGAGGGCAGCGTAAGATTTGAAAGCAGCGTAAGATTTGCTTCTGCTGTAATTTGTGTAATTATCTGTATGTGAACGCACCCTTTTTCTTTTCTTCTGGGTTTTTTTTTCAGGAACTGAGGGGTGTTTGTAGGTGATAAATCCTCTTGACTGTAGCTCACACTACGTACAAGCACCGTGCATGTGTCTTCATACATACCCGGTTTTAGATCAAGAGATTTTTGGTGGGTTTTGTTGTGTAGAAAGCTTTATTTAGGTGATGATGAGAGTGAGACAGTGAAGGTGACGTCCAGGAAATAATAATGTGCTAGAAAGGAAGGGTGGATGGAAATATTTAGCGCCGTGATTTGGTAGATGGGTCTATGGGGCGATGATGTGCAGGGCGAGCGCCGGCGGGTTTGAGCCCATGTTAGTGTTGTCTTTTGGTTTGTAGCAGTTTTTTCTTTGATATAGAGTTGATGAAAGTATGGATGAAAAGTTCGTGTTGCCAAATTGCTTTGTGTCATAGCAGCTCGATCACACTTCACACACTCTCACATTGATTATTGTCCAATTAGAGCACACCTGGATATGTGTTTATTCCTCCAAAACCATTTCACTGAGTAGCAGAGATTAGTTTCTGAGTTGTATTAATTAATTAATCGTTAGTTTCAAAAGAGCACTGAACTTGACAGTTATGTGTCTCTACAGAACATGACTCGTGTATGAATCGTGAAACTCCAGGTGGTTTGTTTACTTTGAGTAAAACTCTTATCACTGCTCATTAACCTCAGGTGTGTTAAGCATGATTTAATCTGGTTAACTGGGTTTCTGAATAACTGTACCAATGATTAATCCCCCCCTACAAGAATCACACACACATTATGATTTATGAAGATGTTTGATTCTCCCTTTAAGGTGACGGGGTGTTTACATGTGTTTTGGTGTTGTGACGTGACGGCGTAGGTGACGAACCCTAAGGTTTTTGTAGGTTAATGAGAAGCCCGAATGAGAAAGTTTGGTGTATGTGATGTCATGAATTGCTCTGTAAATAACTACTCTTTGTTTTTATTCCAATGCTGCCTCTGTCAATCTGCATAAGAAACCAAGCCATAGTCTCCCATCTCTCCCTGTTCACTTTCAATGGAAAATAAAGTGAATAAAACCCAATAAAATCTTTAAAAAAAAAAAAAAAAAAAGGAAAACCTCAGCCTCCTGGTTATTTGTTCTCCTGTTCATCTTTACTTCATGTATCATGACGCTGGAATCGATGGCAATGGTGTGACCTATATTTGTGGAGGAAGTTTGATGGTTGTGTAATTAGCTGGTGTGATTATCATTTGCTTTGTAACTTGTTAGATTGGGGAAGTGCAGTTGAAGTGACTCTTTTTAACAGACTCCTGTTGGCTTAGATGATGTTTGCGTCACAGTTTGAAACCTCAGCCTAGTTGAACACTGAGGCAACTTCCTGTTCTGGAATTAAACACAAAGGTTTCTGAAGCGGTACAAGCTGTTTGTGTCGGAACGGACCACCAACCCGACGTCAGGTATTTATGCTCCTTAGCTGTTTATGAACTCACTTTTATATTCTGTTCTATAATTGAATTGGTACCATCATCGATCTGATTAAAGGAAATGATACATGAATAAAGTTTATAAAGCTACTTAAAGCAGAAGACTTCGTTCCACCAGACATCAGCTTTGTAATAATATATTAGCAGTGACACATTTTTATTTCATTTCTGTCTGTAGGTGTTTTTTCTAGTTTAGAAGAGAAAACCCGAAGGGTGTGTACGATGATCTCATGTAAGGGAAGTCTGTAATCGGCCGTAATAACATGTGGTGTGAACATCAACATCACATCAACTAAACTTTGGGCTTAAAATAGTCCAGAGAAAAACCTCATGTTTTAGTTCTAAAATCTCACTTTTAACAGAAGTGTCATGAGCAGGGTGTGTGGCTTTACAGTCGTCCTCCAATTCATACTCTTTCTTTTGCTCTACAGTGAAGTCATGAGTAAAGCGCTCAGCTTGAGGTGTTTGGTTTTTCTGCTGATTGCAAGCGTCCTTGTCTCTGGTCAGCATTTACCTGATGTAGGAGACAAGAATCTACACAATTCCACAGTCTCCATCTCCACCCAGCAATATAACAATGTAACTGAGCTTCAGCCCACCAGTGGACCTCCACAGACCACAGCGGTTAGAGAGAAACAATCAGCTGCGGCTCCCACACCCAGACAGAATACTACAGAAACAGCTCACAGCCAACCTTCAGAGGGAAATGGGACTTCTGAAACCTTTAATAACACACAGGGAACTGAAACATACAGCAACAAAAACCAGCCTGCAGGTAATGAAAGCTTTGGAAGCACTCAAAGTCCAACTAAAACCCGATTTCCTGTAACAAATGGCAGTTCTGACCCCCCGATGCCTAGTACTGCTCCCACCGCATCTACTGCAGCGGCAACAAGGTACACAACAAGTGCCACAAATTCAAGCCCTACTGTGGTGACGACACCTCACATGGGCACAAGATCCAGAACAACGCTTAATCCAACCACAGAAATTAGAACCACTCAGAGTCACACCACAATGAATCATAACAGTACCAAAAAAACAACCACCAAACTCTGTCCTACAGCCGAACCAAAAAGACACGGTCTTGTGGGTCAGTGCCTCATTGCCATCGCCTCTTTGGCTGCTCTAGCGACCATCTTCATTGTCACCACCATCATCTTGGCCACGAAGTTGTCAGGCAGCCGATACAGGCACAGAGTGGGCCTGCTTCACGAGACTGAGATGGTCTGTATATCTGCCCTCATGAACGATTCTGATCATCCCATTCCAACACCAAAGCGTCCTAAAAGCAATGGGGCGCTGATCCCCATCACCGAAGATGACGACGGGGATGATGTCACCCTCAACAGCTTCCTGCATGATACAGAAGGTGTGGCGTAGATCTTGGGCTTGTATTTGTCTGTAAATCTTACGGCTGATGGAACATCAAACCGACCCAGTGTTTGTGCTGAGGATGTGGAGGGGGTCGATCTCACCCTCTCTATTCCTCCTTCCTGATGTATAGTGTGTGGTGAAGACCAGACTTTATCAAAAATGATTGTTAATCAATACTGAAGAACCCAAATCATATCCAGAATTCTCAACCTGCAGTACAAACTGAGTGGAAGCTCTGCACTGGGTCTTCTCCAAAGTCCTTGTATACTGATGTTCTGTCTGGAGGCAAAGTAGAAACTGGTTGTCACCACAGATGATGGTCTTTGTGTTGCATAGGAAGTATGTCAATTTGTTAGACTGACAAGAGGAAGTGTGTTTTTAAATATAGTAATATGTCTCTGTGTGCGAGAAAACCTGCTTAGTGATGGCACCCTTCAGCTGGAACCTTCTGTCAAAGCCAACGCACCTCAGAATGTCTTCATTCTAATGTATCGTGCTGTATTTCCTGCTTTCAATCATGAATATTAATGCATATTTATGCATGTAAATAAATTGAAATACTTCACACCTGTTCTCTTATAGCGAGATCCTACCCAGTGGTTGAACATAAAGGCTGATAAATTCCATCATTTACCAGAATCTGTATGTTAATCCAGTATTTTTCTTGAGACGGTTGACTCATACAGGGGATTCTGTACAGTTCCTGTTTCCAGTTGCTGATTTTATGACACATAAATTCCAAACAACAGTTTGAGTGCTGCTTTTAATATGCATGTGTAAGTGACATCTTTCTGTGATTTCTATTAAAACTGCACATCAACACAACGATCACATGGGACTCCACATAAAAGTCCCACGAGCAGGTGCTCAAGTATTAAACTCACAAAAGAGAAAAGAAAGGAAAAAGCTACCTCTCATCACACTTGATTCTTATTCATTCACCTTCAGTCATCGTTCGGTGGTTTAAATGATTAATTCATTTCTAAAATAAATCTAAAATAATATGTTCGGGGGAAAGGTGGCACGGTGCTGTAGTGCTTAGCACTGCTGCCGTACAACAAGAAGATTCTGTATTCGAGTCCCGAGCCTTAAAGTCACTTTAAATATGTGCAGTAAAATAATCTCGGCTACCTTTGGCACTTTCTCCAGGTCACAGAGTTTCATAGTCTTTGTCTTATTCCAGCAGTGGACCACGGAGTATGGCATTTAAATGGATTGCATGTGATCATTTTGGTATAAAGGTACTGGGTTACAGTATTAAATCCGTCTTATTAAATTGGTGAATAATATGTTTATGTTTTTATACCTATCGGGTGTTGTTCAATTTTGGATGGTTAAATCCTACTTTATGTAATTTCCAATGATGGATGTTCGTGACTTTCATCTTGAGTGTTTATCTTCCCTAATGACCTCAGAATTCGCTGTTTAAACACATACATTATATATATACTGTGTGTGTGTGTGTGTGTGTGTATGTATTTACGTATATTTATACACACATATATGTATACACACACACACACACACACACATATATATATATATATGTGGTATAAGGAAAAAAAAGAAGACTACATTTTGCTCCCTA
>JBCNYG010000021.1:24127748-24145431 GCA_039654305.1 Porochilus rendahli
CTTTTCATTACAGAGATGCACATCACCTGGTATGCTTAATTGGTAGGAGGCTTTCAAGCCTATGCAGCTTGGAGTAGACCAACATGCATAGAGAGGGTAATGTGGTCAACATACTCATTTGCCTAATAATTCTGCACTCCCTGTATAAGAGAGTGTAAACCGAAACTGACTAAAGAAAAGGGATCACTTGGCTTGCTACGAGTTCAAGCTTTTGGCTAACTTGTGGTACTCCAAGTTCTTGTGGTCTGTCCACACCAGGAAAGGTTGATCCGCCCCTTCCAGCCAATGCCTCCATTCCCCCCAGGCCACTTTGATGGCTAGCAGATAACTCGCCTCATTTGAGAGACAGACAATTAGCGACAGCACTAACCTTCTCGGGGTCCATCTGGATGTGGATGGGGACATGATGAACCCCAGGCGTGGAACTTGCACTTCGCCTTTACGAACAGCTGGTTCTCCCATAGGCGACTTAGGACCTGATGGACGTGATGCTGGTGAGTGATTAGATTAGGGGAAAAAATAAGTATGTCCTCCAGGTACACAACGATGAAGTCATTTAGGTACTGACATAGGACTTTGTTAATAAAACCCTGGAAGAAGGCTTGGGCGTTGGTCAGCCTGAACGGCATGACGAGGTATTTGTAGTGGCCTGTGGGAGTGTTGAACCCGTTCTTCCACTTGTCTCCCTCGCAGATCCCGCAGTGAGCTCTCAATGTATTCATCCATGGCCTTCCTTTTGAGACCCGAGATAGTGTACAGCCTAGCTTTGGGGATAGGTGCCCCTGGCAAGAGGTCTATGACACAATCCCAATGAGGAGGAAGGGACAAGGCTTTGGTATTGCTGAAAACCTCCCTCAGGTCGTGATAGCATAGCGGTACTCTCGACAGATCGGGATCCTCGCCAGGAGCCAGTGCTGTATCTGGGTTAGCCTCCTTCACCAGGAATCTGAGAGCAGGAGGGGATGGGACCAGACAGGACAAACTACAGGCAGGGTCTCAGCTCCTAACCTTCCCCATTTCACAAGTTATGTTTATGTTAAATTAATGCACAGAGGTCCCCCTGGCAGCCCGGTGACGTCCCCACTCCCTCTCCTGAAGCTATCGATTCGAGTTGCCGGGTCGACTAGCTCCTTAAACTCGGCTGGATAGGGGATATCATAACAGGTCAAGGCAGGTGAGTCACTGGTAGCGGGTTTAGACTGACAGTGGGGACGCCAGCATAGTGGGTGGGGGTTGTATCTGACAGGATCTGGGGTATCTGACGGGATATCACAAGGGCGGATCCAGGCTTTAAATTACTGGGGGCATAGGAAGCCCTAGGCATAGTGTGGGGTCCGGAATTTTTTTTTTATTTAATACCCAGAGGGAAAATTCCTGCATAAGTTCACAGATAATGAGGGCAATTTTTATTGGGAAAAAAACCTTCAGAAATTTTGTGGTTTCTTTATCACAGAATGCCTGTTCCCCTCCACTGGATTTTACATACTTTAGCTAGAAAAAGCTAAAAAAGTTCAGTTTCAATTTGACTGCTACATTCAGTTTGACTTATTAGTTCAGGGTAATAGATTAAAAATCTGAAATTCCTGTCATTTTCAAACATCAGGAAATGAAACCGGGAAAACTTCTCTAGGCTTAGAACAAGGTGAGAGGCCTCTAAGGCATCTTTAACTTAATTGCAGCTATGCTAGTAGGAGCTGAAGGTTATTCTTTCCGATTCCTTTGACAGTAATGTGGTTGGAGATAGATTGTTCCTGGCCATGTTTTGCACCCTTGGTAGAGAGGAGCGAGAGAGATATTGGATTTAGTTTACTTCATATTTGTATTAAAGGATTACTCAATAAATAACACCTGTCTGGAACCTCTCTGCTTGTTGTGATGGCATCCCTAGTAGGGATTTTTTTTGTTTTTTCCTCGTGTGGTGTCTTTATATTCTGTTTTCTGAGATGGGGCAGCTCCCACTGGCAGCGGCTCCATCCACTCCTGCACACCTGCTCCAGATCTCCAGCAATCACCACCGGCTTTTAAGCCCCCCTTTTCCCTGTTTCAGCTCAATAAATACCTTAACTTCCCTTTTGTCTCCTGGTGTGCTCTTGTGGCCTGGTATTTCATCGGGGTTCAAACCCAATAATTTGTGTTATTGATGCAGAGCAGCTATACATGGCACATGACAACTTTAGCTGGTAGGCTGCTCCAAACAGTGAGATGCAAAGCCGGCACTAGAAAACACTCAGATTTATACAGCTGTTTTAAACTTACACTTTTAATATTATATTAAAATATCAAAAGAAACCTTTTTGGAGAGTAAGCTGTGACCTGCATTTACCCGCCATACTTGATCATTATATACAGAGACTTTAAATACCAGAATAAAAAAAATACAGACCACGCATGCTGTAATTGATGACTATAACATGTGCATGTGTAAAAACACTGGGGAAATCACTTTTTTTCCATCATCAGTCATCAAAAAAGGGAAGGCACTGGTCAGATGTGCCCCCGACTGATCTGCACATGTACAGCCCCAAACCTTGCTCTAGATACATGAAAACTACACTGTTAAAATGTTTTTATTATATCAGGTAGTGATAGTCCATCCTGTGGTGTGAAAATAAAATAAAAAGCCATAGCTAAATGAAGTAACTACCATAATTGTTAAGAGATCATGTGATCAGGTGACCATCATGATGCATGTACATCACAAAAAAATTAAGTAAAATTTTTCTTTTTCTTATTCTTGTTGATGAAGACCTTCGATGGACTTCCACCCAGAGTAGAACTCTTTGTAATTTTATGATACAAAAGCAGGGATAAATTCCGAACTGATGAGCCACTGGGGTCAGGTATAAAAGCCCAAAAGTCTTTACCTTCACCTCACTTTGTTAATGTAACTAAAATGAAAATACTTAATGACTAATCTGTTAGCTAGCTAACTGCAATCTAGAGTTTTAGGCTGACCTATTTAAAGTTGCTAGCTTATTATTGCTCATTTTACAGATAATCGTTGCTCAGGTTTTCAAACCATTAAGCACTTCATCAATCTATCATACAATCATAAATCTACAGCACCCCAGATGATAGCCCCAACTCTCACTTGCTCATTTGCTGAACTGCTTAATCCTGGTAGGGTCGCGGGGAGGCTGATGCCTGTCTCAGCCGACTCTAAGAGAATGCAGGGTGCACCCTTAACAACTCGCCAGACCATCGTAGGGAAACACGCACACAGACATTCACACTTACACCTAGGGGCAATTAAAAACAGCTAGTTAGCCTAATACACATGTTTTGGACTGTAAGAGAAAACCAAAGTACCCAGAGAAAAAACACACAAAAATACCTGAGCACAGAAACTGAACCCAGGACCTTCTGTGTTGCTGTGAGAACCACCATATTATCATGTCACCCACCTCAGGTGATAAGCAACAAAGAAATTATTTTCATGTATTTAAAATGTGCATGCTGCATAATTAATTCGAATAATGGTTTAATGGTCATGGTGGGTGTTAAAATAAACTCAGATTCAGTGCAGATACATTGGTGCAGTGAAATTGAATTTGACTACGTATAAGTAAATAAATGCCCCCTGCCTTGTGTAAATTATGCTAGCTAAGGTTTAAACCGAGCATGTTAGTGCTGATTACACCCTTGGGCTATATTTCCTGTGTAGAAATTTCGCAATCACCATAGAGACCTAAATACCTTAAAGTGAAGATGCTCATCAGGACTTTTAAATGTTCATAAAAGGCCCTTATGGTATGGTTACAGACATTGTCAAATGTAAAAAGAACATGACTACTTGTCTCACAGATGTGTCCAGTGATGCCTGAAGGACACACACGTGTTTGAAGAAGCACAAGTTCCTCCGTTGAGACAGGCATCCTTACAGAATGCTGGCGAAAGGAGACAGACACAACTCAGTCTTAGGTTGCCTTGTCATTGCAAGTTACTGGCTGATTCAGGAAGAAAATTCTACATAGATCTACAAAAAAGTATTATTTTTTTTTTCTGAACTGCTTTATCAGGTTCACAGGGAGGCTGGAGCCTATCCTTGATAACTCTGGGTACACCTTGAACAGCTCACCAGACCATTGCAGGGCAACACACACAAACATCCACCCTTACATCTAGAGGCAATCGATCATACCCCTTAGCCTACTGTGCAGGTTTTTGGACTGTGGAAGGAAACCAGAGCACCCAGAGGAAACCCACACAAGCATGTGAAGAACATGCAAATTCCACTCAGAAACACCCTCGCCGAGCACAAGACTGGAATCCAAGACCTTCTTGCTGTGATGTGGACATGCTAGTCCCTACAGCACTATGTCATCCATGTTTACTTTTAAATAGAAATTCAGCCAAACAACAGAGACAATCAAACACAGACATAACCCCACAGTCATCTTCTAACGGATGCTTGGAAGATTTGTGTAACTTTGTTCCCTCATATTGTCAGTAGAGCAATATCACAGAATATGCATGAAAAGTCTTCATTACGCTGCTTAGAAAATCAGAAACATGAGGAGTTGCCTGTTATAAAGGAAATGGTCATGTAAAAAAACATGTGGATGGTGAGCTGCAGTCTGAAGAAATGTTTGGGTTTATATTTAGGGTATAAGTTCATGCATCTCATTTTTAACATAAAACAGTTTAACATTTATCAGTTTAGGAAAACAAACATAGATAAGAAACTGTCACTATAGATATCAGTAACATTATTAAATAAATCTACTGAATAAACTGAAGTGTTAACTTAAAAAAACAACCTGTTAGTTTAAAAAAGAAAGCTCTCAATAGATCTGCTTATCTGCACTGCCTTTATAAAGATTTTTTCTGCTCTGATTACTGCTTTCCCAGAATATTCACATCACTATATAAAGGATCATACATAAACATTATACAGCTAAAGGGTAGTGTGATGACCTTTAGCACAGCGTCTTAAATGGAAGCAAATGCAGACACGAATGGTCTCTAAAGAAAAACAGGCAGACAGTTCCGAAAGCACAATCTTAAACATGAAACAGGCAGAGGTCAGACGATCGGGCAACCAGTCAATCAGAAGTGTAGTCCAGCCAAGTCTAGCAGAATATTCATGCCTTATATTAAACTCACACCGTTCTGATTATGTTTGTAAGATCTTACTTCCCAGCTGTATCATCTGTAATGCATGAATTTATAATCCCACTATCTGGTCTAAGAGGACGGAATCTGATTTCATTCTGTTTTCTAGTTCCTATCACGGAATCTAAAGCCTGGATTTATAGCTGAAAAAGTGTGAAAAATAGAAAACATGACAAATAAGTTTTTCTTTCTTTCTCACTGAGCACGAGGGAAAAGGAAGGAAAAAAGAGCTCAAAGGTCATTTCAAGAGCTGCACTGCTGGAAAAGAAAAAATTAACTGCTCAAGAATAGCACTTTTATCACAAGCTGCTTAGAATGATTGAAAATTATTTTCAATTTTTTATTTACTTTTATCTTTCAGTATTTTTGTAAAATTGGATGTGTGTTTAGGATTGTTATCCTGTTGAAAGGTTCAACTTCACCCTTCAGACACATGGCCTTACATTACCTTCACTCTCCTGGTAATATGATGCAGAGTTCAGAATTGAATTAATGACTGTAAGTTGCCCCGTCCCACAGCAAAACAACCCCAAACCACATTTCCACCACATGCTTCACAGTTGTTATGATGTTCCTCAATGTACTGTTCACATGTGTACTGTGATCATGAACAAACAACTTTACAGTATATTTGCAAAAGCTTTTTCTTGGCACAACTCACACGCGTGTTAAATTTGTCCAATCTCTTTTTGATAATAGATGTATGCATTTTCACTCAAACAGTTGTAAGACCGTCCTACAATTTTGAGATCTTATTCATGGGCTGAATTTGCTGGGCAGACAGTCCTGGACAAACTGGCAGTTGTTTGAAATTCATGCCACTTTTCTATAAATGTATTTTTATTTATTTATTTATTTATTTATTTATTTATTCCTTGCCAAAAACACAGGCATCTACAACCTTTTTTTTTAAGGCCTTAGAGAACTCTTAATTTGTTGACATGATGACAAACATTTTTAAATACCAAAGAGAACACCAGACCCTCAGATAGGCCAGTTTCTGATAAATGACACCTAATCTGGAACACCTAATTCTAATTTTATGGACGTGAAGGTATGATAAATGAAAGGGTGTCAATACAATTTATGGGTCATTTTTTTGTGTCTATCACTTTTAATGTTAGCACTGTATCAGAGAGGAATGTGAAATGTTTTTATTTTTCATGAGATCTATTAAATTTTTCATTTGAGTGTATTCTTAATGATTTAGGCTATATAACATATGCAGGATTCTAGGAGAATGACAGATGACAAAGCTAGAAAAGATTCAGTCTGCAGCAATAAAGGAAATTTTTATATGTAAGAAAGAATGAATTGTACACCAGACGTGCAAATATCCAATTATTCACTGCACACACACAAATATATTACATGTTACTCTTTATATGGGGTGGTGCAGTGGTGTAGTGGTTGGGACATCCACCTCACAGTAAAAAGCTCCTGGTTAAAGCTCTGTGCTCGGTGAGAGCATGTCTGTGTGGAGTTTGCATGTTCTCCCTATGTTTGTGTGGGTTTCCTACAGGTGCTCTAGTTTTCTCCCATAGCCTAAAGACATGTACATGAGGCTAATTAGCTACTCCTTCCTAGGTGTGAGTGTGAATGGTTGTTTGTTGGCATTGCGATGGTGTGGTGAGGTGTTCAGAGTTTACCCAGCCTTTGCCCAGAGTTGGCTGGTATAGGCTCCAGTTTCTCCCGCAACCCTAAAAAAGGATAAAGTGGTTTGGCAAATGAAATGAAAAGCATTTCTTATACTGAGGCCTGATGGGAAAGCACTTGGCAGGGGAGAATGGTATAATGAGAAAATTATCTAAGGTCTTTTGCTCTCGTTCTCTTCCTGATTAAAGAGTGAAAGCTGTGATTACTGCATGACAAATTGCTGCAGAACTGACAGAGCAATCAGTGATTCTTCACAGAGTGATGTTCAGATAATGAAGCTGTGAATCAAATGGAAAGCAATAAAGGATAAATATGTTAAAGAGAGGGGACATGTATGGGACACAGCGAAGCTCTGTGGATTTGTGTCTGTGGAACAATACTTATGATTTGTCCTCTATATGCCCTGACTGCCCATGGGTCTGGAAAAAATGGACCTTTAACACCATAGTGTTTTTGTTGGATCTGATCTGCTGATTGGTTGGGAAAATCAGTTAAGAATTTAGTGTTTTATATTGAATTAAATTGTTAGTACACTTTGTCTCAGTAGATGTACATGCATTAAGGAGGAGTGCTGACCTTGTACCTGCACCATGCTGGCTGCATTGATGCATGTTGATAAGACCTCTGTGACATGCTATCTATAGTGAGAAATGATACAGCAAGAACGCAGTGTCAACACAGTGAGAATACCATGTGATATTTCCTATCCATGCCACGCTTGTACTACATGAATGAAGTCCATACTAGGTTTTAGATTTTATATCATTGCTATGGAAATGCTGTAATTTCTCTATCCTTATTAATTACTTATTTGTTTCCACTGCATTGCTACAATGCTGTACAAGTTCTTTCTGTAGCCACACAATTTTTTAAGGATGTAGTGGGTATGTAGGTAACTGAGGATGAAAATATTGGCAGAACAAATAAAAAAGCACAGTATGTATATGGATGCCATCAGAACATGGTGTGCACATGGCCTGGTAAGAAATTATTGAAAACATCTTAGAAACAAGTTGATAGCATGTCTTTCACAGCAAGAATGTCCTGGGTTTGTGTGTTTCTGTGCAGAGATTGCATGTTCTCCCTGTATGGGTTTTCTCTGGGTTCTCCAGTTTCCTCCTACAGTCCAAAGGCATGCACTTTATGCTAACTAGCTGTTCCAAGTTCCCAGTAGGTGTGAGTGTGACTGTGAATGCTTGTATGTGTGTTGGTCCTGTGATGGCATGGCAAGCTGTTCAGGGTTTACCCTGCCCTCATCCAGTGTCACCTGAGATAGGCTCCAGTTCAGTTTTATTTGTATAGCGCTTTTTTCAATTGACATTGTTACAAAGCAGCTTTACAAAGTAAAATTAATTTAAGGAGAAATCTAAGAATTTTTACACAATCCCCTCCATATCCCTAATGAGCAAGCCTGCAGCGACAGTCGCAAGAAAGAACTGCCTCAGTTGACATAAGGAAGAAACCTTGAGATGAACTAGGCACAAAAGGAAAACCCATCCTCATTTGGGTGAGACCGTAGAAAACAAACCATATAAGAAAAATTTCCAGTTGCCCTGCAACCCTAAAAAGAGTGGGTTTGCAAAGTAGCAAGTTAATGATAAACACAGTCAAACTGTCATTTGCTACCTTTTATGGTTTTCTCTTGATTGTTGCTCAAGGTGACAAGGTTTTATGACTCAGTTTGTGTGTTCATAATGGCTGTGTATTGCATGGGATGTTCTGGGCAAGAAAGGATGACGTTATTTGCAGAGTGTGAGAAATTTAATCTTTGTAAATGTTTTTTTTTAAACTCGCTTCTACTCCCATAATTTTTCCTCTACACTAATAAATTTTACATTAAACCAAAGGAAAATTTGTGCTGGTTCTGACCATTTAACACCACTTGTAGAATTTAAATGCTTAGTCTCTGACTGACAGATGTACCCTGAAGGCTGTCAATCTCATTTTGCTACATTTTACAGTTTTCTTTCAATTGTGCTTTAAGTTTAACAAGGTGTTTAAGCCTAAGGAGTCGATGGATGTGTCAAATCATGTGGCCAATTTAAGATGACGTAAAAGGGAATCTTGTGTAGTCTCGGTTTCAACTTGTGTTCAGCTATATACCAGTTTTTAAATGGTGTTGATAGGCCAAATAAAATAATATTTATGTAATATATGTTAAATAATAATTTTATATTTTTAATTTAACTTCCTGTGATGGCAGCAAAAAAAATGTTTAAAAAACCCAAGGGAGTCTGGAGGTAAGCGCTGCCATCAAGTGTGGAACAGGAGAAGTAACACACCCTGGACATGTCAGTGCTAAATTTGTACAAGATAATATACCTAGGTCTTAAACGCTGTCCACCTCATTGCGATGCGCTGTCCACCTCATTGCACATGCCACCATCTCCGCACGTGAGTTTTATCAGTCACAGCCTAAATGCATCAGGTACTTTTATTCTTCATCAATTTATCCGCATGCTGCACAGATTTGTGTGTATGAATTTTTCTTGGAGTCATTTTTAAGAAAAAAAAGTCTTGATTGAATCTTGTGCATCAGCAATAAATCTCAGCAAGAAATAAAAAAATTTATAAACTGTGTCGACCTCTCACTAAGGGAAAATAATTTTCCATTGTGATCAAAAAAGTGGAAATATAATTACCCATTATAGCCTAAACAAAGTTTTGCTTGCTATCCCTCAGGAAAACAATGATGTGACAAAATATTGTATACTAGTTCTAAACCTAAACCTCTCTTGTTATATTACAACACACTGATTCATTCAGGTAAAGGCAAAGCAACATTAGTTCCCTTTTAGTTTTGTGTGACTAATTGCCTCATTTAAAAATTCAAATTCAAATTTTATTTGTCACATACAAATTATACACAGTACAATATGTAGTCAACTGCTTAGTACTGTCCAAAATGTAAAGAATAAGTTATCAATAACAAGAAGAAAAAAATGAAAAAACACTCAGAGAGCTTGTTTTAGTAATCTTACTAACATAAATTTAAATTATACTGAACCTACAGCCAGCACCTTTGATCTGAAGATAGGATTGCTTATGGTTAATGAAATCATTACTGATCAGGAGTTTAGTGTAATGTCTTTAACAGAAACATGGATAAAACCCAATGAGTATGTAGCCTTAAATGAAGCAAGTCCTCCCGGATACAGTTATATACACCGACCTCGTCTAACTGGCAGAGGAGGCATCGCCGTAATGTATACTGATAATCTAGGCATTATACAAAAATCTAGACATTAATTTAATACAATACATTTACATACAGTTGGCCCTCCGATGGCCTTGCAAGCTCTTCAGGGTGTACCCTGATTTCACCCAGAGTCAGCTGAGCCCTTATACCCTAGTAGGACTAAGCTGTTTGGGAAATGAGTGCGCTGCTATAAATAAGCTATCAGAGCTAACTACTTAAAAAAGTTAATACATACAGTATAGTGGCCTGAAGACTCGAGGATGATTTGTTTTGTGATATATATGTTACAGTCAGATTGAAATGACTGACTAAAAACTTTAGGAATTACACAAAATGACTGGTTGCACAATCTGACTAACATATACACAGCCTACATGATTACACAAAACTATCAAGATAACACGTCATCCAGCAGTGAGTGAAATACAGGTGTGGACATCATAGCTGTATAACCAAGATGGAATTTTATTTTATTTTATTATTTAATTTAAATTTAATTTTTTTACCTAAAAACCCTGGCAGGGCATGTCATGAACAGCTCGCCAAACCATAGCAGTGCCAGCACACACACACACACAGAACCATTACACTTACAACTAGGGGCAATTTGGAACAGCCAATTAGCCTAATGCGCACATCTTTGGTAGTGGGAGGAAGCCGGAGTACCCAGAGGAAACCCACACAACCACGAGGAGAACATGCAAACTCGACATCCCGGGACGTGAACCCAGGACTATCTTGCAGTGAGGCAGACATGATAATCACTACACCATCGTGCCACCCAGGTTGTTACTTTTCTGTGTATCATGTCTGGTATCTTTACATTACTTAACACTATTAAACTGTGCTAAATCTAATACTAAACCAGCCTTCTGTGCATTTTAACAATAATATTAATACAGAGTGGAATGCCTAAGCTCTTGACATCATCCGGCCGTTGTACAGGAAACTCATGGCACTGCAATAGCACAGAAAGGACTCTATTGTCACACAGTCTGCTATACAAAATTCAATCAATATTTCAATAGACCATTACGAGACCAAAGGTTCCATATTGTTTTGAAAATAGGTCAGGAATTTTTGAAAAACATTCTTAGATTTGGCCTTGAACCGAAAACTCCTCTAAAAGAAGCTCTCAGTTGGGCTCTGTCTCTCCCTTCTCTTTCTAAATGTTTTAACTGATGGTGATTTCTGCAAGAATTCCAATATATTTCACCACTCAAGTGAATATCACTCCCTTGCTGTCATTTAATGTCTTAATTTTCCTGTCCAAGCATGAGCAGCATGTCTCTTAAATTTAAAAAACCCACTGCTTCACCTGTTCCATGTAATGCTGCACTCACATACAGTATTAAGGCAATAAATTAGTAATCCCTGAATAATTTACTCTGTTTACATAAGACACGACTACACTCCCTGTAGATCAGTATCAAACAAAAATGCAAATGAGGTTTATAAATGAAAACAAAGTCCCCATTGCAATGGCACAAGGCCATGTGTTGGCAACTTCTTGAGTACACCAGCGGAACAGTCAGTGAAACCGGAGCCCCTAAATCAGCCTCGGCCTCCAGCTCAAGTTGCCCATCTTTTGTGCCTTTGGTACTGAATTGCTTTGGGAATCTGCCACCCTTTTGCACCCACTCCGTCCTCAAGGGCTTAGAAAAGAGTGTGATAAATTTTTGACCACATACATCAAAGTTACCATCTACTGTAGCTTATATAGCAGACTTTCCTTACTTACTTACTTACTGCCTTTGTGATTGACTCAAGAGAGCCTCGGTGATCTCAAAGCATGAAATAAGCATTTATTTTGGATGAAGGTGCTGTTCTGAATTTTAAATTATGCACATACAGGGCTTCGAGTGGTAGTAAAATCAGCAGGATGACATGGCGCTCACATGGCGAAGAAGACACAAAACAGGTAAGGCAACACCTTAAGACTCCGCCATTAAAATTTGATAGGCCGTTGCCTGGAATTGTCTGAACACAAGAGTATTGCCATTCCTGGAAAGTTGCTGAAGAGGGAGAGTGACGACTGAGGGATGAAAGCTTTCATTAACGGACTGTGTCTCATCCTGTTTGAGGAACAGGAAGCAGGAGAATGAGGATGGTGAGTGAGTGGTGAATAGCTGTGACTCCTGTACTGTCCGTGTTAAGACGACATTGGAACTATCAAATGTTGAGTTTAATAATTAGGCCAAATCACTGATTTTTCTTCATTATTTAAGCATCGTATTTTCTTACTCCTTTTCTCTTGTTCCTTGTTTTTTTTGAGAAGCTTTTTATCAAGTAATATCCCTTCATTTAATTACAATTAAACAAAGAATAGATCTACCTTTGTGATTAACACTTTCCTCTCCACCCCCCACCCCCCCACTTTCCAATCAGTGAGCCATGTGCCTGCACCTCCCCCTTGTTCTTCTGCTCTTGTTCTGCTGTTTTATCACCTCCTTTCCAGTTCTATTCTCATGCCCTCCAGGGTGCTGCTGTCCCCGCCCAGGTGTTCTGATCTTATGTGAGTCACTGGGCCTCCATGTCCTCCCTCGCACTGTCCCCCTCACCACCTCAGCTTTGTCTGTGGCACGGAACCACCTATGTAATGTGGACAATGTCCTGTGGCGCTACTCCAACCTGCAGGAGTTGAGCCTCGGCTACAACCGACTGGATCGCTTCCCCCGTGGGCTTCCATCAAGCCTACAAAGTCTTCAACTCCAGGAGAACCGCATTACATTCATCACACTTGGGGATCTAAGGAACCTTGGGAATCTGACACAGTTGGACTTGGAAGACAACCGCATTCGTGCCATCCAGCCTGGGGCACTGCTGAGCCTGGCACGGCTCAGAATGCTGTCTCTGAAGGGGAACCAGTTGTCAAGTCTGCCATCACGCCTTCCGGGTTCAGTAACACACCTGGATGTGTCTGACAACTGCATTTCCACACTGGATTTGCCTTCACTGGCTGTGTTGGTTAACCTTCAGGTCCTAAAGATCAACAGCAACTGCTTGCGCTCAGTGCCAGGGAAAGCATTTGATGGCCTTCCCCATCTTCGCTCCGTGGAGCTGGCTAATAACCTTTGGGTATGTGAATGTGACATCATGTACCTGTATCGGTGGCTGCTGATGGACAGGTTATGCCTGGCAACAGATCTGGTGTGTGCAGCACCATTACACCTGGCACACAAGCTGCTCCTGACTCTTTCTGTTGTTGCAATCTGTCCACGAGTCCTGAAACCTAGTGAGACATTATCACCAGTCAATGCTTCCAAGGTGGCGCAAAGGAACTCAAATCCTTCTAATGTAATCAGAACAGTGAACACTTCATGTAGGCTCTCTCGTACAAACCTTTCCTCTGCAGTCAACCGTACATCATCTAGATCTCATCAAGGGTCAAACCAATCTTCTTTAGATGGCTTAAGCTATGATCAGTGTTTGTTACTAAACTCCACTTACCTTGTTCCTCAGACAACCCAAACACCCCATGGCCCAACACCAAAAGAGGATCCCGGTTGTATGAACACAGTCAACATCCTAAATGATATTTTGACCACTTCAGCTGTATACAACACTAGTGAGGCAGGAGCGTATGTTGAGGTCTCTCCTCGAACTTTGACCCAGTCAAGTGACCCAGCACTTGTGACGCTACTCTCTGTGCTGTGTGTATTGACAGGACTACTCTTGCTAGCTGTACTATTGGTACTGAGGAGTCTCCTGTGGAGAAACCAGAGGGTCGTTCCTCTTCAGACCTCAACGAGCACTCAGAGGAACTCTTAATATCGTCCAGATCTTGGCTGGCCAAAGATTTTTCAACAAAGCAAGAGTTTCCGGGTATAAATACGCAACATGCCTTCAAGTGAAGTGGGATTAGGACTGTGTAAAGAGAACTCTAAGAACTGCAGGTCTGGAAATCTTCTACTTTATACAAATAAACCAGACCCTACACTAAAGACAGAATAAGAGAAACATGAGAACGTAGAGGGTGCAAAGACTCTTAAAATATTGGGTTGTAAAGAGGTTGATTTTCATAAGAAACAACCTGGATTATTTTCTTCTGCAGTAGGAACAGAAGAAATTCCTGATGAATATTAAGGGGTAAATTATCAATAATCTCTCAACTAATAAGAAATTACTAAATGAGGCAAAGAAAGCTAGACTAACTATCATACAAAAGTAAATTTCTATAATTATTTATTATTCATTCAAAAAATTTTAAGGTACATAATCATGTTACTATATAACACCTTTGTAACACCTTATCCAAGATGCAATCATCAAGCAATAATTCAGCTCGTAGAAGAAAATCAAGAATCATTTGATTCCACCAATCTTTTTGTTTGTACTGGTCATTTTGTTTGTATTTACTGGTAATTGTAGCTTAATTGTATTAACTGAATGTAAATAATTAAGCTTTATTAAGACAACCCATCACAGCCTCAGTTTCTTACCCCAATATCCACAATCCCTGAGTAAAGTCACTCACTATGCAATGATTTCACCGTTTTGTAGGTGTATTCAATGTATTGTGAAAAGTACTCTGCAAGCAATGGTCACTAACCAAGCAATATATACCATCATGCATTGTGTTTGGGCTGTTGAAAAAATGTCTGGTGGTGGCCGTTGTACTGTGAAGTCTCCCACAGCTCCCCAGCACACTGTAAACAAGTCAGTGTTTTGCCTATTAATGCATTGAGGTATATACCATATGTTGATGTAAATAAGTAGATGCCTGTGTGATGTGTGTAAATGTATTGGGTTTTATTTTATTCAGAAATTCATTAGTTTATATCTAATTTGTTAGCTTAATATCTGTATACTGTTATTATAACCGTTATCATGCCTTCTTGGAACTGACACATCTATCATGCTCTCCCAATTTTGCACCCTCGCAAGAGTGAATTCAAACAGTTCATTCAACAGTAATTCAAACAGTCAAACACATTTTCACAGATTGCAACTTCATAGATGTAAGTAAAAATCACCAGATGATGATATACATATTTTCAGTGGAACAGGAGAGTTTGAAAGATCTTCTTTCAGTCTTGATGTAAAATTTGAGAAATAATCAGGTTGAGTCATTGGTCACGTCATTGGTTGAGTCGCGTTACTGTGCTAAAAAACGAGTAACAAACCCCAGACAAACAAAATATTTACACTTTTATTAATCTGATTTAGATTTCATAATTTGGATTAGTTGTGCGCGTATGATTAATATAATAACTCACATTTTTTACACAACACTTAATGCAAACAAATATATATTTTTTAACAGAATGTCTCCAGCCTCGTTCACGGTGCTCAAAATCATAATACAAGTGAAAAGGTCATTTAGAACCAAAGATCGTTCATACCAAAAACACATGATATTTGAGATCTGTGGGAGTGAAACGTTAACTCTAAATATCTTTAAACATTTCTCGCTGTTAAGCTTCATGGATTAATCTTTTAAAAAATGGACAAAAGCTTCCATCTTTGTGCGTGATTCAGAAAGAGAAACCCAACATCCTTTCACAAAACATTCCAGTTTTAAAAAAAAATATCCCAACAACATCTGAAACCTTTCAGCAAATGATCTACATGTTCCGCAGTAGTACAGGAGGAGGATGAGAAGCGATTCGGTTGCTGGGTGCCACAATCTGCTCTGTGCTGTTTACTTACACACCAGAAAGATTTACATGCTGCAGTTTAATTTCTACTTCCTGTCACTTTCTCCTCGTCCGTCTGTTTGAGTTTATAGTCAGCCAGCGCAGCCTTGATGGCATCCTCCGCAAGCACTGGAGGAAGATAAACAGTAAAGTCATACAGGAAGTGGACTGATTCCTCTACAGGATAAATTAACCTCGGTCACTTAACACGAGTGATAAAAACAAGAGCTGCAGAATAAATAAGTAGTAAATAGTAAAAGATTACTTTATCACATATAAACAGAGCTGTGCTGCTATGTTTGGACTGAGGCGCTACTAAATCTTACTGGAGCAGTGAAACTTCACCGGAGGAAGACACAGTTCCTCTGCAATATCAGTGTTCTTGATCTTCATAGCTTCATCAATCTAGGAGGAGAGAAGAGATGCAGATACACACCACACATGAAGTTGAGTTAACACTGTAAGACACATCAACAGGACTTACTGATTTGCCTTTAACCCATTCTGTGGCCAGGGAACTCGACGCGATGGCTGAGCCGCAACCAAAGGTTTTGAACCGGGCATCCACAATCTTTCCATTCTCATCAACCTGGATCTGTACAGTGTTGGGGCGAGTTAAGAAAATAAAAATGTTAGCTTCATTAATAAGGTTATTCCATAATCAGCATAATCAATCATAATCTTATTCATTACAACATTTCTTTAACATGTGAAAAACTGTTTTAACAACAAAAAAACTTTTTAAATTAAAACTACGTTTATTAGGATCTTATAAGAAGTTGGGGGCAGCCGTAGCCCAATGGTTAGAGAAGCAGCTTTGGGGCTGCAGTGATCCGTCCGGATTCTGACATCTGTCTGTAATTTGTCCAGTCACAGATAAACATATCCGCTAATGTAGACAAAGATGTGCTGTATTTAAATTACAAATTCATGGAATGATTTGGAAAAGTTACTATCAGGCTGCAACTCGGTGGTCTGCCAGCAGAGGCCAGCGTATACCAGCCAATGCGGCCAAGTCTCTAAATAAACTCTCTAAATCTTTTAACACCAGCCAACAAATATTTGTATCCAGGCAGGTTTTTAAAAATGTAGACATTAGACTGCAACAAATCCATCATCCACCATCAAGCCTGATCATTCTTTTTAATGAATTATGCTTCTCAAACAAACCCCAAAACAAAAATTATTAATATATTTCAAACCCATGTAATTATACCCACAAAACGTACAGAACTCATTCCACGTATTAAATGGCTCGATTTATGTTATTACAAGTTCCATACTATATGTACATTTGATAGACATTATCGAGAGGGAGCAAAATATAAAACCATTATCATTTAATGTTACAAATTATACTGGATTTAAGGGATATTATAATTAATATAATTATATTTTATTAATTCCACTCCTACACTATTATATTAATTCCACTCCATCACAAAAATGCCTTAATTATTATTGCAGCTTTATCTTTAACACTTAATATAATAAAGTTTCTTTAAAAATCCCAGGAACGATACCTTTGAAAAGCTGTGCTTCTGCCCATAATGACCCCTATTGACAAACAAAAAGGCAACATGCTGCTTTCTGATGACATTAAAACTTCAGACTTGCATAAAAAATTTAGTGATTTTTTGTTGCTAATTGTTCATGGTAACTAAATAAATCAAACTTTTCAGTTCCAACATTTATCACAGCTGTGTGTTCTGTGATATTTGAGTGAAATTTTGTGTTTCCCGTCACTTTAAGCCCACAGCTGCCAACCAGGCTAGACTAGGTCACGTCAGGTCATGTGGTCGGTGAAACGTCACACACTGGACTCGGCAAAAGTGTGGAGGTGAAAACATGCACAGTATGAAAGAAAACGTTCCCCGTGCGCACAAAAAAACGGAAAACCAGAAACATATGCTCAATGGAATTTAGTAGCAAGTCCACAGAGGATGGGTCAAGCTTCATAAAGTTCCTGCGAGAGGACTGGATCCCCAAATAACAACCACAGCGTTCGGGCGGGCTGGGAACCGTCTCCGAAAAGACTCGATTCACTGATTCAGATATACATACAGTGTATATA
>JBCNYG010000021.1:24202141-24213727 GCA_039654305.1 Porochilus rendahli
GTTTTTTTCCTTATACCACATATATAGCTCTACTTTACTGTATCGAGCACTGTACTACGGAAAATCGACTAAGGACTATATATATATATTTACATTTTATGGATCCTGAAGGACTCAAGATCTACAACAACGTAATGTGATTGTTTACTTTCTGTATGGATTATGGTGAAATAAAACTTCAGGTGCAGGTTGACTTTATTTTTAGGCTGTACTTCCTACCGTGACGTTCCGATTGCGAGCTTGGCCAGTGTCCCAGAAACAACCGAAATCTGAATTTAACAAAGCATATTTTATTTACCAGGAATTCTCTTTAAAAGTGTGAGTAAATATAATTAACAGGTTTTTATTAGTTATTAAATATTTCTGGCACAAACGTTCCTTTTAAAGGAAATTTTACTTTGTTTGTTTCATGCAAGAAACCTTAAATGAACTACACACATAAATCCCAACCTTGTAAAAATACACATATCATTGGGTATGTGAGTAAAACTGAAAGATATATGCATGTACTGAACTCTCTCTGCCGAAACAGTTCACTGGTGGATTGTTGCAAATATTACAATGAAGATCCATAATATTTGATCAAAGATTATGAAAAGATGTATATAATCTCTATCATAATATATCCTTATATTAATTATTCAGAGTGGAAATAAATACATAATTTAAAATGACAAATATAAGTTATAGAACTTAAACTGTACCACTCTTATACGCTTATAGAACTTGTGTTCCACTCGATAATAGTATCTATCACAGATAATTATGAGTGACAAATCTCACTTTTCTAATTGTTATTAAAGCAAATTGAAAACATTTGTTTCTATTTATTACTCTGATACCAGTTTGAGACTATATTCTGATCTCAAACATAATATTTCTGCATACTTTAATCCTCTTCGAAAGAAAATGCAAGAAGAAAAAAAAATGTCACAAGCGAAATTTAAGGTAATTTCAAGATGATGGCTGAGTATGAAGGAAATGAGCAACAAGGCTGAAATGTTCTGTGTTTGATCTGATATACATGGTGCATGTGGTAAAGTTTCATAACTCTGGTGAAGATGAGCAACTTTTCACCCACCGTTGAGTTTTTGGACACTGAGCCTGCTATCTTTAAATGAACAAATCTTGGAAAATAATTTCTACTAGGACCTTAAAAGTTTGCATGTGTTCATGTTGAAACATGTTCTATATCTGGTCAAAGTTTCATTGAATTCTGAGATGGTCACCTGGGAACCTCTAGGTGAATTTTCATGGAATGACGCTTTTGTAAAACAGTTTCATTATCAGTACTTTGTAAGACTCAGAGCTCAGTGACATGACATTGAGAAAGTAGGACAGTGAACCTCACAACACTATTACACACCTCAATCAACATGCTACGAAGGGCTGGTCATAGATTTTGTTTTTAAAATGAGTAAATTTAGATGAGCACAAACACCTTGGGTTTTTCTATAAGATGGGGAAATTCTGAAGTGATTAGAGCTCTGTAAGTTTACTGAAATTAGTCTACAAAAAAAAGTTCTTAAAACACGTGTCCAAATCAAGTTCAAAAACCACATTTCCCCATTAGTATGCTATCCGGTCATGTAAACATTACAAGTTCGACATCATTCAGTTCTCTAAATTACATTCAAATAGCTACTAACCAACATAATTCAATCCTATTAACTGTAACATTAACACATCCACTATCAGGACAAAATGCAAAACCCTAACTCCTGCTTAATTTGGGCTACTTATCTTCAATGACCAATGAATAGATGCCAATCTGTCAGCAAGAGGTCAGATGATGTCCTCAAGTCACCAGAATGTATAAAGGCTGTCTTTCAGTTAAGGAAAAAAAGAGTTTCTTCCTGGTGCATCCGTTCTGAGTAGCCTTTCAGTCTCATCTCAAAGCTCCGGTTTCACAAGCTAAAGATTAGCTTCAGTTTCCAGTGGATACCATCTCAATAGACACAACCATTTATACCATTGCCCAATCAAGAACTCACCTTGATGGAGGGCAGCTATTTATTACAAAATTCTTGAAACTGAGATGATATATAAACAGCATCTGGAAAATCACGTGTTTGGAAACTTTACACTGTTTCCAGTGAGATTACATTGGGGCCAAAATCATACATGCACCACTAAGAAATCTCTTTCATTTATTTATTTAGTTGGGATCCTTCTGTTTTCAGGAGACAATGAAGTGGCGCTTATTTATTCAATATCCAACTGCTAATACTACTGCTAAATATATCTTAACAAAAATGTATTTCTAAATAGTATTCCAACATGTCCAAACTCCACTACTTTTTTTTTAACAATATTTTGTTAGTTTTCCAAACAAGCAAATACTAAACACAAAAGAAAAACTAAACACAAACACACATTACAAAAACAAGATAAATAATTATCCAATCATAGGGCATAGGAGGGCAACGTCATTGCAACGTCCTTTACGCACTAATTTATCTGTGGAGTCCGGTAAGTAGTTTAAGAAAAGTGCCCACACATTGTCAAAAACCCTCTCATTACCCCTCAGGACTGAGCTTAGGCACTCCATTGGTAAATCTTTAAAGATTTCTCTGATCCACTGGTTAATAGGTGGAGGTTTAGGCTTAAACCACTGAAATAAAATGCACCTCTTTGCTACTAAAAGTAGCTTATTTAAGAGTGTTAGCTGAGCATTAGACAGCGAAAGGGTCTTCTCTGGAACGCTCAACAGGAACAAACCCAGATTAATCTGAATATTTGTATTAAAAATTATATTTATTTCTTGTGAGACCCTTTCCCAAAATGTAAGTATCAGAGGGCAGCTTCAAATGCAATGTATGTATGACCCTTTCTCCTTTTTGCATTTGATACAGAATGGTGAAATCTCGGGATAAAAATTATGAAGAGCTTGGGGAGTACGTTGCAATCTATGAAGGATCCTGTACTGACTCTCTGTCAGCCTATTACACAGAAAAACCCTGCCTATTGAACCCACAACCTTGGACCATTCCTCCTTGCTCAGCTCAGTCCTCAAATCTTTAACTCTGTCACTTTTAAATGAATCAAGGGACTGTAATTTGTAGTAGAAATGTGATATGATTTTTTTGTTGCCCTGAAACTGTAAAAGAGGTAAAGCAATATTCAAGGCTGTTGGCTGATTTCCAGGAACATTAAGACTGTAAACAAAGTGCCGAACCTGAAGGTAACCATAAAAATGTTGAGCAGGTATGTCATACTTCGCCCTGATTTGTGCAAATGATAAGAATTTGTCATCCTCGAACAGATTCCAAACAAATTTTATACCATGATCATACGAGGGAGGAAAGGCTTTATTGTGTATGATAGGGTGCAAAGCCAAAAATATGCACTTTTTCCCTGTGAATTTCACAACGCTCTTGCAAGTCTTAATTGTACTCATCAGTGGAGGACTGTTTTTTACTTCGATTGGAAGCAAAGACGCATCATTAGTAACAAGGCTGAGTAAGGTTAAAGAGGGACAGTGCCAGGCATTAATATGGGTCTCCTGGCTGGGGTCTACAAAATGTCTCAACCATCCCAGCACTATGCGTATATGACAAGCCCAGATGTAGAGCATGAAATCTGGCATCGAAAGGCCACCTTTATCCCTGGAAAGATGCAAAGTTTTAAGGCTAAACCGTGGTTTTTTTCCCATGCCAGATAAATTTAGAAATAGCTTTGTCAATATCAGAAAACACAGATTTGTTAATCCTCAAAGGGAGCATTTGCATTGGATATAAAATCCTTGGAAGGACATTAATAGGGGGAGGTCAAACCACCTGAGTAAATCAGTCTTAATTGAAGATATAATAGGGGGAAAGTTAAGTTTATATAAGTTATTCAAGTTAGCAGAAATTTTAACACCTAAGTATTTGAAACCAGAGGTGGACCATTTGAAGGGTAATTTGGGGAGAGCTGAAGCTATAGGGTGTGCAGATTTATCACAGTTAATTCTGTAACCTGAAAAACTGCCGAATAGACCTATCATTAAAACAAAGGTGGAAGTTTCTGGTTGAGACAGGAAAAGAACCACGTCGTCAGCATATAGTGCCAGTGTTATCTGCACACCTTATAGCTTCAGCCAGACATTCAAACATTAGTATGAGAGAGTATAGATAAAATGATAAAAGCACTTCATAATATTAACCATTTGTTTGGTTTCATTCATTGAACCGCTTATTCCTAATTAGGGTTGGCCATCGCCGGGTAGAAACACGCTGACCCCTTGTTTGGTTTCAAAATGTTAAAATACCTTGCTATCTTTTAATGATGAAATCTCATTAGACTTAGCCCTGCCCCTCGCATCCAGTTTCTGCAGAACCGATCTAGAGAGGGAATATTTAAACTCTTTCTCTGAGTGAGAAATCTGTGCTTCAAGTTCAAGCTGCTGCCTGAGCGCCTCCTTTCTTTTTGCAGAGGTGTAGGAGATAACAAACCCTCTTATATAGGCCTTGGCAGTCTCCCATAAAGTTGATGCTGAAACATCAGGTGTATCATTTAAGGAGAAGAAGAGTGTTAGTTGTTCTTTTAACAGGTTCAGAAGGTGGGGTTACTAAGAAGGGTGGGTGGGATAAAGTTCCAGTGTGATAAGTGAGTGATCTGAAAGTTTCTTCTATGTTCTATGTTACATGCTTTAACCCTGTCCAGCCCCTGTCTTGACACAAAGAAATAATCAATCCTTGAAAAAGAGTTATGTGGACAGCAAAAAAAAGTAAAATCCTTCACTGTTGGGTTCAACAACCTCCAAATGTCAAATAAATTCATATCTTTGCAAAGCTCTCTGATAGCTACTGACATTTTAGATGGTTGTGTAGATTTAACAGGACTCTGGTCCAACTCTGGTTCCAAACATGAATTCAGGTCCCCGCCCACAATTACAAAAGGTGAAATATTTTTGGAGAGGTCAGCTAAAAGATTGGACTAAAAGGGAGGTTTAAATGTATTGGGGGAGTAGACGCATCCCAGAGTTATCCTTTCCCCGAATGAAAAGCCAGAAATAATAACATATCTTCCATCAGAATCCTTAATTGTTACACCCCCAGCCAGCTCACGACCGGACTCTTACATGACGCGAGCACATGCCCCCGAATCACCTGCTCATCATTTCTGGATCTAATCACTTCCGCTATATAAACCCCTCACTAGACACTACACGGGGTCTAGCCTCGTTAGCAGTTACTGTGATTTCACCGTCACTCTAACTTGCACTCTGGACTCACCTCTACTCCCTCGCTTCATCATCATCCTGCTCCAGTCGTCCACCTGTCTGTTCATGTCTATCACCGTTGTTCCTGTAAGTTGTGTTTGTTAGTTTTGGTTTGCACCTCGTGGCAGGTTTCATTTCCTTGTGTTGTGTTTTGTTATTGGTTTGTGTTCGCCCCTCGTAGCAGGTTATGTTTATGTTCTGTTCTGTGTACGTGTTCGTGGCTGTCCGAGCAATTCTCCTGGGTCACAATAAACATATTGAAGTTTATTCTTCTGTCTCTGTGTGGTATTCGTAACCAAAAATATGGAGGCCACGCCCCTTCTCACCCTGGAGGCATTTCAAACCCTCGTTGAGGAAGTCCGATGGTCCTTAGCTGCTTCAGAATCTCCCATCGTCTCCTCTCTGCACGTTGTTCCTGTGGGGGGTCCCCTCGTTAACCCCGCCCCCTACTCCGAAGATCCCGACAGCAGCGATGGCTTCCTACTGCAGTGCGTGCTCACCATCGAGATGCATCCCACGTTCTTTCCCACAGAGCGCTCAAAGATAGCATATGTTAGCTCCTTACTATCTGGCAAGGCACTGCAATGGGCTGAAGGACTATGGAGGCAGAGTGGACCAGTGATGTCCACGAACCTCAATTTCACGGCCCACTTCCGAGAGGTTTTCAGCCGGAGGAGTCCACCTACAGGGAGAGGCTACTTTGGTTTCGACAAGGAATGACGGACATCAGGGAATATGCATAGGAATTCCGTACCCTAGTTGGGCTCAGTGGGTGGAATAACACGGCACTGGTGACCCACTTCCGTCAGGGCTGGGCGCCATCGCTCCGGCTGCAGCTAGCTCCCTACAACAACTCCATGGGACTAGAGCAGTTCATTTAAATGGCCATCCGTGTCGCATTTCCGTGCCGCCACATGACATTTAGGGGCCCACCTTTCATATGCCACTGCAAGGACACCTCAGAGCCAATGCAGGTCGATGGGGTCTGGCTCACACCGACCAAAAGATTGCGGCAGATCTCGGAGGGCCTATGTCTGTATTGTGGTCAGTCAGGACATATTATCTTGCTTTGTCCGATTCGCCCTTCTCGTCCCAGGTGGCGACCCTCCACTCCAGCAAAGCAGAACACCTCCATTCCAGGATTTCGACCTTCGACCCATCATCACTACAACCAATTAGCAGTCTCGATTGAGTCTCCAGAGACCCAGGGTGTGAAGAATTCCCTGTCCAAGCGCCGTCTGACAGGCAGTCGGGGACTCAACCACCTCTGCTCCGGGGATCTTTCGGTTAACACCATTCTGTGGACCCCTTAGGAATTGAAGACGCCCAGCCATCATCCTGCAGGGGAGGATCCTCCCTTCACTTTCCTTAATTCCCTATCATTCCAAACAATGGACCCCAACTCTATTCAACACGTCTCAAGTGTCCCTTCCCATAACACCAGAGGCAGGCGCCACATTAGCAGTTACTGGACTCACCTCTACTGCCCCGCATGGCAGGTTTCATTTCCTTGTTGTTGTGTTTTGTTATCGGTTTGTGTTCGCCCCTCGGGACAGATTTTGTTTACATTATGTTCTGTGTACGTGTTCGTGGCTCTCTGAGCACTTCTCCTGGGTCACAAAAAACATATTAAAGTTTATTTTTCTGTCTTTGTGTGGCATTCTTAACATTAATACTCTTTTTTTAAAGTAAAGGGCAGTTTTTTATGTAACAAGATCACCACTCCCTACTTTTAGAATTGTAGGACGAATAGAAAACTTGGCCCACCCAGTCCTTTCTTAATTTCAGTTGTTTAAGATTACTCAGGTGGGTCTCTTGCAAAAGAGCTAGGTGGGCACCTTCTTTTTTCAGGGTTGAAATACTTTTACGCCTCTTAACATTTTTGATTCCCTTCGCATTCCATGATACTAGTTTGGTGGTGTTCATCCCAGTTCTACTGTGCAGTTCCCATACAACATCATATACAGTCACATCCATGTAGATATGTTGCTTATCAACCGTGTAAGAAAACCAGAGTATATAGCGCTGTCACGTGAAAAAAGACCCCAAACGACAGCCAGAGTCGAGTAGAGTAAATAGAATGAAGGAAATAAAAACAGCATTCGGCATCCGGGGGCTACACAGGGCCCATGCCTCTGTCCTAGATAGGATGCGAGCTAGCAAAAATTTAAATTGAATAGGAAAGTTTACATCAACACCGATGTTTGACCCAGATCTAACTGCCCAAAAAAGTAAAAAAAAAAATATTTGACTCCTATCCTGAGTGAACAGAGCTAAATCCTAATGCTCAATAGTAGAAAAACATAAACGCAGTATAATCCGCATTACAAAATAGTGAACAGTCTTTCATTTTTTTGAGTCCCAGTGAAGACAAATGGGGGCACAAAGCCCCTTTAAAGTTAATTTGAGTCATGAATCCACAGAGAGTGAAATTAGCCCCTTTGTCTTGTCTTGACATGTAATCATGAAAAACGGGGTTTATAACTAAAGAAATACTGAGCATCAGTCGGACCCTTCATCTGTGTTTACTTGTCTCACCCCAGATGTCAGTCCAACGTGCCCAAAAAGAGCCGAGCCTGCGACGCAGTGTTAAAGCTGTCCTCCGTCCCGTTGTGCTGCACGACAAACCTTGCTGGGAACCGCATCATAAACATAATCCCTTTGTCCATAAATTTACGTACCACTTTGTTGAAAGCGCGGCGCTTTGAGCGGACTGCACTAGACAGGTCCTGATGGATAGAGAAGCGAAACCCTCCGTGCTAGAGATGTGCTGCTCGTGGCTGCCAGGATCCCCTGCTTGTCTTTGGAGTTATGTGGTTTCAGGATGACCGGCCTGCTGCGGTCGCCCCTCGGCCCGGTGGTCCGATGGACCTGGTCCAATTTTATACACCCCTTGACGGTCCACAGGCCGAGCTTAATTGGGAGCCATGACTCAAAAAAGCTGAGAGGATTATTACCCTCCGTTCCCTCTTTCGGATTCATGATCCCTATGTTATCACGCCTGCTGCGGTTCTCCGCGTCGTCCAGCTGGTTCACAATGGTCACCTGCCCGCTCTCCACCTGAGCCAGGCGGAGCTCTAAGGTGGCGACCTGCTTTTCCAGAGCGGAGATTCGCTCCTCTGCTTCAGTAATGCGTTTAGATTGACCTTCCAGGCTTTTCCTGGCCAGGTTTCGGTGAGTTTAGAAAATTTATTTTCCGTCATCTCGCTAACGTTTTGAGTTACCTTCCGCGCTAGCTCGGCCATGTTCATTGCGATAGATTCTATGCTAGTTTGAGGTGAATACGGAGACGCCATCTTGGGTAGCGGTGGTCTGTGATCTTCGACTGCGTTGTTTGTCTAAGTTTAGCACGTCTTTCTCTCTGTGGGTGTCCACTGGGTTTGCTTGACATTTTACGATGTCGTCAGTGAAATTTCAGCAGCAAAAAAGCACTTTAATACTGAATATATTGAGACAAAAGTGAGAGCCCAGTAAAAACACAGCCTTCAGCCAGCCATTGACCACGCCTTCCCCAAACTCAACTACTTTAAAAGCATTTTTCACAACAGAAAGGATGAAGGTAGCTCTACCACAGAAGGTCCATTACATGACATCTTTTTGTAATAAACAAAACGAACCTTTGGTTGCACTGAGGTTTAAAGCACCTGATGTGTTTGTATTGGTGTAATAACATTTAAAGCGCTGCACTTGCACTATTCTAATCAAAACGAGGAGTGCAAATGTGCCAGAAACAAAACAATATCTTTAATTTTATTATTATTATTTTTAAATTAAATTTATTGGTGAAAAATGTATTGAACAAGGCTATTATAAGCAATGAGACCCAAAAAATCATTTCAACAAGTATATTGAGGTAAAAGTATGGCTAATAAACAAAAACACTAATAATACCAATTTACATATTACAAATTTTATTTTCTTGACTTTTGCATAGCATGAGTAAACAAACCATATGAAATGGATTATTGAGTGAAGACATTAAAAAATATGTGAGCACTATGACTGAAAAGGTTAAATGCTGAAATCAAAGCAATATTACATGAAATAAATACCTTCATTTTGTTAAGTTGTATAAGTGTACAGTATTTTTGTAATTTCTTCACTTGCTAAACCATTCCATATGGTTAGAAGTTCATTCATGCTATGCAAAAGTCAAGAGAATTTAATTTGCAAAACCTTGAAAAAATGGTACTTTCAGTGTTTTTGGTTTTAGCCATGTGTTTACCTCATTTACCTGAGGTTTATATCACCTGTCATATTAGTTTATTTATTGAGTTCATGTTCCGTGTTCCTGTCTAAGTAGGTATTTTGCTTGGGGAAAGTTTTTCTGCGCACCTAAGTTAGGTTGTGTTTTTAATTCTGTGTGAGTCTAGGCGGTGTTGTATGAGCCTTTATTTTTGGGAGGTTTTGATTTTGCTATTAATAATAAATCTGTTTTGATTTGTTTTTTGTTTTGTTTTTTTGCTGCCTGTTATTGTCATGCCTGTCATCAGCATCAACTCAGGCACAGACATGGGACATGTTCGATGCTTATAGGGCTCCAGTCAGGAGCTCCGCTATAAATCAGTGGTAATATTTTACTCCGATTTTTTTTTACAGTTGGCTTCTAGTGTTACCCTTAGTTTTGTTAATGGCATCTAACACACCACTTTAATGATCACACCTTGAGTGCACACTCACTATTCCTCTTCCTCTCATTTCTCTCCTTGTTCAATTGTATCTCTGTATATCTGATCTGACATCAGGAGAGAGGTGAACCTATAAAATGAGATATGTGATGTGCCAATAATCTGATTTGACAATGATCAGTTATCTCTCCAGGTTTCAGGCTGACACAGAATGCCAGAAAAAAAGGAAAAGGAAAAAGATTTCCATAAGAACAAATTGAATAAAGTAAGAAAGTCAATACAGCCAAATTGAATTGATGAATGTAAAGAGGGTGGAATAGAAAAGATTAGGCTAATGACCAGGCTGCAATGACCATCATGCAATTATGTGAAGTGGAGAACCATACCACTGGAAATCGCTTGCTTAAAGAGGAAGATAAAAACACATTTTCTCACCAACTCAAGGCTCAATAATAAAAGATTCCCAGCTGAGCAGGAAAGGTACCAGTTCACACAAGAAATAAAATAATCTCTTAAAGGAAATGTGTTTTGTATATACTCTCTTGATTTGTTGTAATGAAATAGAGAAACGTCTAACTAATGTCACCATATGAAAGTTTTGAAGGAAATCTAGAACTTTCAAACCGTTCCTTTAAAAGCATATTTGTGTCAGCATATTTTAGAGGGCTTTATTATTCATAAAAACAAATTTATACTGAGAGTCCAAAGTTCCTACACTAACACTAATACACTAGACTGCATTCCAGTACTGTTCACATGCCCTCTTGGGAAAGCATGCATTTGTTAGATCTATTCATAAAAAATAAAAAAAACACACACGACCTGAATATCAGTGGATAGATAGCCAGAAAAAGGTAACATATAAAGATGTATAAGCAATCAGTTAATAAGGCTAAAATGCTCATTTTATACTGCTGACAAAAATAAGGTTGCCAAGTTTTTAAACTCCAAATTAGTTTGTGGGTCGGGGGAAAATGTCCATTAGTTGTTGAACTCTGGTCTAGTGTCTTGACTTTTTTTTTATAAAGCATGAACAGCTAATAAGGGATTAATAATTAAGCATAGGGTATATGGCTTTGTAATATTAAGGTGTACTTCATTCATATTGTTACTGTAAAGTCCCCATCGTAGCACACAGACATCACTTGTTAAGGTGGTAAATGATTTGCTGGTGGCCTCAGACCACGGCTGTGTCTCTCTGCTTGTGGTACTTGACCTTAGTGCAGCCTTTGACACTACTGACTATACAATTTTCCTTGATAGACTAAAAAATATTGTTGGAATTAAGGAAACGGTCCTCTCCTGGTTTATTTTACCATTATCAGTTTGTAGATATAAATGGTGATTCCTCTATAGGTTCTAATGTTAAGTTTTGAGTTCCACGAAGTTCTGTCTTAGGCCCGCTGCTTTTTTCTCTATACATGCTTCCTTTGGGTACTATTATTCGAGAACACGGCATTAGCTTTCATTGTTATGCTGATGACACACAGTTGTATATTTCAGCAAAGCCAGATGAGAGAAACCAGCTTAATAAAGTTGAGAATTGTGTAAAGGACATTAGACGCTGGATGCTTACTAACTTCCTCTTACTAAATTCTGATAAGACAGAAGTACTCGTACACGGTTCACAGGCAGCTAGAAATAAGGTCTCTGATTATGTAGTAAGCCTAGATGGTGTTTGTAAGGATTATTCTATGTTGGGAAAATCCCTCTTTCCTCTGTATCTCCCTCTCTGCCTTTCTCCTCGACACC
>JBCNYG010000021.1:24245395-24260121 GCA_039654305.1 Porochilus rendahli
GTCATCTCTGTCCTGCATTTGGGTCTACCTGTTCTTGGTACCGCCGTAACAGTACGATCTGGCCAGACATGGACCCAGCGGTCAGAGATCCAATCAACCAAGTGCTCAATTCTCAGGAGCTGCATATCCAGGCCCATGAGACCCAAATGTCTGCCATAGCCACAGAATTGCAGGAGCTCGCGGACCGCCAGGGCCTGTTTCAGCAGGACGTGTGCACGCAGGTGAGTCTGCTGAGCACGCAGCTGAGCCAGATAACCGCGAGTCTGGAGCAGCTGCTTTCACCTCCGCCGACCACGCCGGCGTCTCCGCTGCCCCCCGTGACCCTGCCTCAAGTAACCCCCCCCACCTCGTCCCATTCGCCTCACCCCGCCAGAGAAGCATTCGGGAGAATCCGGGAAGTGCCACCCCTTCTTAGTTCAGTGTGAGCTGCACTTCCAGAATGATCCAGCCGCCTTCGCCACCGAACGGGCTCAGGTGGCATTCATGATTTCCCATCTCTCGAGAAAGCTGAGTGGGCTCGAGGGTCATCTATCTGCAGACAATATCAGGAGTTCAAGGAGACACTCACCCAAACGTTCGATCACTCCTCTCCAGCTCGCGAAGCTTCCAGAGCTCTTCTCTCTCTGAGACAAGGCTCCAGGAGGGTGATTGATTACGCCATAGAGTTCCGCACGTTGGCCGCCGACAGCGGCTGGAATTCTCCAGCTATCACGGATGCCTTCGTCAGCGGGCTCCGCGAGGAGAGCTGGGACCACCTCGTGCCCCACGAAACTCCTGCCGAGTTCGAGGACTGGCAACCCCCATTGATAACCGGCTCCATGAGAGAGAGTTGGATCAGAGAGTTTTACTCTGATCCGTCGGTGTCTTCGCCGTCTAGTGCGGAGCTAGCGCCCCCTCACATCCTGAAAGAGCCCATGCAGTTAGGACACGCCAAGTTAACCCTGGAAGAGTGCCAGTGCCGTTTTGCTTTACCCCCATCTTTTCACGGGTCCCTGGAGGGTAAGCCAAGCCCTGTATCGCAGTCGCGCTTCCTGTATGCCAAGCCTGACAGCCCGTCCTACCGATACACTTCAAGCTCTCCTTCTTATCACCAGGGGGTGACTTCAATGAAGGAGAGGTCATGTAAGCTCTTAGGGGCCAAGAAGAGACACAAGAAGAAGAGGGTGCTAGGAGATAGCTGATCCGAATCTGTCATCGAATCTGATCTCGAGTCACAGGCCAAGACCAAGTCTGGAAAGAAGAAGAACAGGAGATGTAAGAAAGAAAGGCCAAAGGAAAACCCACAGTTACAGTCACGGAGTTCATCGGAGTCCGAGTCCAAAAAGAGGACCTTCAGTTCCAGGAAGAGGCTTAAGGAGGTCTCTGGTGCTGGTGTCGACAACAACGTGAATACTAGTGCACGGATAACTCTCCCTGAAAGCCTTGTTTGCACTTTACCTGATCCTGTCATCTCTGTCCTGCATTTGGGTCTACCTGTTCTTGGAACCGGCGTAGCAATTACAACCCAAAGAATAACAGATTTATTCAGAGTATTATACAACTTTACAGTGATGAGTGTTCAGGACAACCTGGATCACTACACATTGTTCTACATTTAATTCATTTATATACATTATGTTTATAAATTTGAATATATCTGCTAAAAGTATTGTTTATCATTATGACTTTACATTTAATAGTTTTCATCATTACATATTAAGAATTTTCACATATCTTGAATATCAGCTTTATATTATCATCCATATCATAATTTACAGTATAACATGCCATGGTTTTCACTTGTACTGTTTTATTGAGCTGTAACTATTTTGATTAGGAAGGCAGTCAGGAGCATTTAGCATCCAGAAGGAGTGTGTCAGAGCCAGCTGAGACAAATCAATCCCAACCTCAATTCTGCAGAACTGAAGAACCTTACAGACGTGAGGTCAGTCAAAAAAAATAAATCACTGTCAATCACATGAAAAGTAATCAAAAATGTTTTAGTTGAATGAAGATTTACCACAGTAGGTAGCACTGTTATTGTACTCACAGCAAGGAGGTCCTGGATTCGAAACCTGGGGTCACCTGGGTGCTCCAGATTCCTCCCACAGTCTGTAGAGATGCAGATTTGGTCAACTGGCAATTCTGCATTGTTTACAGGTGTGAATGACTCTCTATGCTGCTCTCTCCATACATCTGTAGGCATCATGTCCAGTATGTTCCCCTGGAAAGATATCAGTATGACAAAATATTTAAAAAACAACTAACTTGACTTGGGCCAAGAGATCTGGATCTGGTCTTGATGTTGTAACAGTCAGAGAGACTGGCTTTGGGATGCAGACAGATGGGCTAAAGGTCTGGGTCTAAATCCTGGCAGGAACGGAGATTAAGAAAATATCAGGGATGTGGAAAAACACCAAACCAGGAGGAGTAGAAGAGACAACTACCTCACAGAATAAATCACAGAATCCTGAGATTGATGCACTCATGCACAGGAGCCTGAGCCATCACTTCATTTCAGACTGTGGTGCCTCTGAAGAGATTGTGTCTGTATACAGGATTTAAAGTTGGTGGGATTATTTGATAGGTGAGACAAGTATTCAGGAGCATATCAGGAGGCTTCTTCGACAGAGGCAACAGGACAAGAACTTTTAAGAGACATGGATCATTTATAGGTAACAACTTACACCATATGGGTAAAAGAAAGTGGACTGCTGACCAATCATAGATGATGGGAGAAGGATGGGCGTGCTAGAACAGAGGACGCAGGGATCTCTGAGGTCATCAGTGTAGCAAGGAAGTCAAATGCCAGTGCAGGTAAAGATGTTGCATTGAAACCTCTCCATGTGAATTTTATTTTTTTTTCCTAGATGAAATCAGTATCTGTGCCCAGTAATGTGGATGCAGTGGAGGCCGAGCTGGGTGGTTCATCCCTGTTTGTCTACAGCTTCAATGACCTGTTTGTGTGGGCTGTATTGATGCGGCGGCAGCAGATGGCACTATTCCTGTGGCAGCATGGAAGGCAGGCGATGGCGAGAGCTGTGGTAGCATGCAGGTTGTACCAGGCAATGGCCAGCGAAGCCAAGGAAAGCAACATGGATGACAGCATTGCTGATGAGCTCAAGAAATATTCTTTGTCAGTCTGATTTTAACTTCAGAGTTTGTATTAATATAATGGTTTGTTGGTTATGTTGGAACAACTGATAACTAAACTAGTTCCCAAGGATGTTACAGCTTTAACAGTGAAGATATGATGTGTAATTAAAATCTGAAGATTGAGCTAATTGTTTCATAGTAAAATGCAATGTTTCTGTCTCTTTTTTTCCAGAGAGTTTGGCCAGATTGCTGTGGATCTTCTGGACCGGGCCTTCAAGGAAAATGAGCGCATGGCCATGAAGCTGCTGACCTGGGAGATGACCGATTGGAGTAACTTCACCTGTCTGCAGATGGCAATAGCTTCAGGTCACAGACCCTTCGTTGCCCACTCATGCACCCAGATGCTCCTCACCGACTTGTGGATGGGCTGCTTGAACACGAGAAAGAACTCTTGGTTAAAGGTGTTCACTGTTGTGTTGGTGTTCTCTGTCTAAAGAGTGTGATCTTGCTATTGATGAAAATGATGGATTAGTAGTACCATAATGTCAAGCACTGCACAGTGGCAGCATGGTGGTGTAGTGGTTAGCACGTCCGCCTCACAGCAAGAAGTTCATAGGTTGAGTCTCAGGCAAGTTCTACCTGTGCCTGCATGAGTTTCCTCTGGGTACTCTAGTTTCTTCCCACAGTCCAAATACATGCACATTAGAATACTTGGCTGTTCCAAAGTGTATTCCGCCTTCACCCAGAATCAGCCTTACAGTATCAGGTGGTTCGGAAAATGAATGAACAAAGTAATGATGCTTATATAATATACATACACAAATATCGCTGTACACACTCATGTTGGTCTTCAGGTTCTGAATATTAATATAACAAATTAACTGTAAAGAACAAAGTTAATATTTTAACGGCTTTCCAACAGTTTTAAACAAAAAAAAAAATCAGGGTACTAACTGGTACTTTTCTTTGTTACTAGGGAAGAACCCTTAACAGTTTCTCAACATCTTTGGTACCATTTTTCTCATTTATTTTTTCTCATTTGCTAACTAGGTCCAGCCCTGCTTTGCCCTGCTTTGCTTTCGAAATCAGATGACATTGGGCATTCACAGGGTGGTATGAAGCATTTTGTGCCATTGGTGTGTGCCTTTTCCTAGTTATGTGAATGTAATGCACTCAGAAAAATGACTCACAGCTCTTATTTACTTTAATGACCATTTGTGCCTCATGAATTGGCTTTAAACATAATATTTAAAGATACACTAAATAAAAGATGAAAAGAAAGGTAGAGGTTAGTAAACCTTTTGTTAAATTTTTTGGAATGTTATTGTACCATACCAAGCTCAGATGCAGATGATTACACGATGCTAATTTCTTTGCCAGTATAAATGTTTTTAGGTGATCAAACATACTGGATGTTATTCACAGCTCTGATAAAATAAAGGAGGGTTTTTGTTTGTATTTTTAAATTTATGCAACTGACAGTTTAGTGCACACTAGAAGCACTCCGAAAGTTCAAACCTCTGCCAGACCACAAGGTCACTTGCCGTATTGATTATTCAATTTTGTCACTTCCTCTTTTAAAAATTTGAAAAATTCTCTGTATAAAATCTTGAGAGAAAACGATTGTCCAAAAATCCTAATTTCTGACCTTGACTCTTTTCTACATCAGCAGTCTAGTACTCTACTCTGTGAATTAGAACTAAATCAGATAAGATTTATCTGAGATATAATTTATGTAAATTGTAAGTTAAGGTTTTGTTTATTTTTTAATATGAGCTCATGTAAGGATCACCAACAAATGTTATGGTTTGCTACTATGCACCATTATCTAGTCACCATTATTTAATTTCTTCGACTGCAGATAATTGTGAGTATCCTGCTTCCTCTGGGAATCCAGCTACTGGAGTTTAAGAGCGAGGTGGAGATGTCCCACGTGCCTCAACGTCAAGAGGCCCATCATTTTGGAAGGGATGCTGTGAACGTAGGAGAGTCAGAACCTGATAACATGATGCAAGCAGTGAGAGAAATGTCTTATCAATTACTGCTGATTCCAATCCTTTTTATAAAGTCACACTGATAGCTGACTCTACACTATATCACAATATTACATTCCAGTAAAATTGGCTGATATGTTTTGGTGTTTTGCACATTTCTGAAGAATGAAAGTGATGCAGAGAGAGGGAAGTACCATGAGAAGAACAGGCCAGGCCTTGTTACATGCTTGTTACTGTGGTCTAGAAGGATCCATGACTTCTACAATGCGCCTGTGGTCAAATTCTGGCTGCACACTGTAGGTCTCCTACCTCTTACCTAAGATAACACCTCTCTTTCTTTCTAAATATATTTCTCTCTATCTGTCTGCTACCCTATGTCCATGTTCTTCCTTTCCTCTTGTTTCTTTTTCTAAATTTGATGGGGATCTATATGTATGTTATTTGTAGATGTCCTACCTGACGTTTCTGGCACTTTTCTCCTACACGGTGTTGATGCGGATGGGGCCGAGACCCAGTGTCCCAGAATGGCTGGTCTTTGCCTACATCTTATCCACAGCAGTGGACAAGTTCAGGGAGGTGAGTCCAAACCAGAATGCTCAAATTATTCATCTGTAAGAGCAGGTAGACTAATATCTCAGCATCATTAGTGATACTATCGTGCCTCTTTTGTGAGGCGTGTTGCCCTCATCGTGGTTCTTTTGGCACTACAGTTAGTAAGGGCTTATTAATGGTGATCTCGTCCTATGCAGTTCATACCTCGGTTATGTCCATCATTTAACACCACCGGGGCTTGAAAGAGCAAACAGTTTGCAACTCAGTTCATTTGCTCTGAGGTTACTGAGGTCATGATCATGGGGTGATGACTTTACTGTTAGCGCACTGCTGGGAAATGAGGGTGAGGGAAGCTTTACTAGTTCTGGACTGTAAGGTAGTAGAAATTATAAGGCTTCTTATCTGACAATTTTCTAAGTCATATCAGGTACAGTTATTGAACTTAATATCTTTTATGTGCTTATTTTATATGTCAGATATGGTATGGTATCTCACACTTATACACCAGCATGCAATAACCAGTGCATAATGAGTGGGAATTCAATAGATGTTTTTTCTGGCTTCTTTCAGCATTCCAAGCCATTAAAAATAAACTGAAGGCCCACTTTATCTGTTCTACTGAAATCAAAGGTCTTCTCTTATCTCCAATTTTCTCTAAGGGACTGTTTACATCTTATGTCTGTGTGTAAATTAACAGCTGCGCTGCTAATCATTCACTCGGAGCGATTGTTTGTGATATGTTTCAAAAGTGATGAACACCAAGGCTGTTTAAATTTAACTTGTTTAAAGATATGCACTGGTAAGAACTGATTGTGAAGAAAGGGGTAAAAAGTATAACATGAACATGAAACATTGATCTTCTGGGCTGGAAGAGTTTAACTACATTTTACACTGGTTGTAAATGTTTTATGACATTTTTCATTACATAACTGCAGACACATAATGACTGTAACATTGACCTAAAAACCTGTGATGGAAAGGCTAAAGTATGGAGAATGAGGGGATTTGCTCATGGTCCTTATGATACAGGCTCACCTGTGAAGCATGCTGGAGGCTGTGCTATGGCTTGGGCATGCTTGCCTTCTTCGGGAACAGGATCAAATTATAATAATTGAAGCAGAATGAATGCAGAAGTCTCCAGAAACATATCATCTGCTAGTTTCCAGAGAAGTACATTCAAACTAATCAGGAGGAGCTTTATTATGCAGTAATATAATTATCCAAAACACACTGCTGACTCGGCACATTACTTCATCGGGGGTGGGGGGAATGGAAGGTTTTGGACTGGCCTGATCAGATGTTCACCCAGCTAAGCCTGCATATTACCTCCTGCAGAGAAGAGCGAAGGGTGAATCCCAACAAAACAGAGAACAGCTAAACAATACTGTGTTAAAAGCCTGTAAATTTATATAACCAGTCTGCTGAAGTAAGAGGGTCACAGGTTTGATGCAGTTATTGCGAGCGAGGGATATGCAACCAAATATAATTTTTTATTTTACTTAGTTAAAAACATTCTGTTGTGATTTTTTTGCTTACTTCAAAACTCTAATGTGAATCTGAATTTGCAGAAAATCATAAGAACACCAAAAGGCCTGTAATTAAACAAAGCAAAACGTGAGCAAAAAAAAAAAAAAAAAAGCAAAAAAATCCAAAAATAAAACATCATTAAATTGTGCAACATAAACAGAGACAAGGTCTCAAAACTTTCTACACACTGGAATTACACTAAAATCATAAAATGGCACTGATCCTAATGATTGCATCATTTGCCAAAATAATTGGAGGAATAATTTAATATATTTTTTAAACATAGTCAGAAATAAACTACAGGTGCCCCAAATTAACCCTTCTGTCACACCTTCTTGCTCAGCCATGCTCTACCTGCTAAAAATGTTCTTTTTCTTCTTCAGGTATGTGTATCTGAACCTCCAAAGTTCAGCACAAAGCTGAAAATGTGGTTCAGTGAATATTGGAATATGAATGACTTTGTTGCCATTGTTCTTTTCTTCACGGGCACGGCATTGCGCTGGTACACGGGTCCAGTACACACAACTGGGCGCATCATTTACTGTCTGGACATCATTTTATGGTTTGTGCGTCTGCTAGACCTTTTGGCTATTAACCAGCAAGCCGGGCCCTACCTCACCATGATCTCGAACATGGTATGATTTCATTTACATTTCATTTATACTGTTCTAAATATCATATACACCAAAAAACTAAGTATGTAGATTTTAGTAGTGATGCTGTGGGACACTGTGTAAAATGTAAATTAAAAACAGAATGCAATGATTTGAAAATCGTATTAACTCATATTTCAATTACAGTAGAACAGAGAAAAAATATCAAGTGTTGAAAGTGAGAGATTTTACTGTTTAATAAAAATATGGGCTGAAAAAATAAGTGGTACTAAAAAAACAGCTGGTGGAAAAGTTTGGGAATTGGTAACATGATCGGGTATTTTTGGTAATTTTGGTAATTGGTCACATGATTGGGTATTACAAAAGAACATTTGGGTAGAGAGAGATTTTATCTACAAATTTTATAACAATTTCAGGATAATGCTCCTCAATAGCTCATCATCTACAATACATAATATCATCACAACATTACAAGAATCTAAAGAAATCTCTGTACACATGGGAAAAGGTCAAAAATAAATATTGCATGCCTGTGATCTTCGGGCCCGAAGGGGCACTGCAAAAACAGGCATGAAGCTCTCATGGAAATCACTCAGGAACCATTCCACAAATCATTGCCTGTGCACAGTGTAGAAGGGGGGGGAGGGGGGGATTGGTCATGTCTATCATTTACACTTAAGTATCTAAATAAAACTGCGAAACTCTAAGTAAGTTACTCATTATCAGTATCAGTGTGGGTCAGTTCCATAAATCATGTAGTCTTATCTGTGAGTTGGTGTCAATGCAGGTCTTCTTATGGGACCATTTCATGCTAAGGCACTTGTACTGTATATTGCAGTGCAATACTGATTTGATTAGCTGTGGATTATGTATGTGTAGAACTGTACATATTGTTACAGATGAAGAACATGTTCTACATTGTGGTCATCATGGGCATTGTGTTGGTGAGTTTTGGCACTCCCCGGTTTGCCATCCTAAATCCATACTCAGAACCGTCCTGGAACCTTCTGAAACAAGTGCTGTTCCAGCCCTACTTTATGATATTTGGGGAGGTCTATGCTGGAGAGATCAATCGTAAGTAACAAAAATAAAGAGAGAAAGAATGTACACAGACAGATAGACTGACAGATGTGATTGGTTGAAGCATACACCCCTCAAAGCTATGCTCGATACTACTGTCAGTCAATCACAAGTTTACTTAGACATTATATTTAAACATCCTGACATTCATGTCTTTTGTCTTTAATATAATTTCATATTATAAAACATTATGTGAGAAATGGGTGATTTTCCTGAGCTGACATTACTGTGTTATGTTGTTTTTCTGTTTGTTTTTTTGATAGCGTGTGAAGAAGATCCCGATTGCCCTCCTGCTTCATTCCTCAACCCCCTCCTGCAGGCCGTCTACCTCTTCATGCAGTACATCATCATGGTCAACCTCCTTATTGCCTTCTACAAGTAGGGACCTGCTGTATACACTGCACAGAATAACAAATGAGAAATACGCAAGTTCTTGTTGTCAGTATGGCGGAGGTATTTTGATTGCTGGCTTTCGAAGTCAGGTTTCAGTTTGTCTGTGAACAAATCCTGCCCACATCTGTGCACAGATTGACACCATTCTTGGTGGAGACACTATTCCAGTCCAAGTGAGACTTTGGTTTTACTTCGTCAAGCGTGAATTGAAGGTCAAAGCAAAGTTTTGGAGATAGAGTGCTTTAAACTTTGAAACGAAGATAGACATGCCATTATTATAAAAACACAGTATATAGACTTCCACATAAGACAATTTTATTTTCAGTGAAAGGATCTTAAAATGTCACATCTTGTAAAAACCTTCAAAAAAGAGTTTTTTCTTTTGATAATTTGGTCATGTCCATGTACTATAGAATATATTGGAAGACTAGTACGTGTGTAATTCAAACCAGTACCATAAAAGTTATAGGTTATTACATTATCCCTGCTGCATGGGAGAGGTACCTTATACTCTATGAGTACGCCTCTATTGTGTAATGTGTTGTCCCATAAAATGGAATAGACCTCTTAGCAATGTTCCTGACAGTCGGACTCTTTGTCTCTCTGTCATGGTGTTAATGTCACAGAGAATCGCTACCATCACCTACTGATTGACTGATACACTCTGTGATGCTAGCACCCTGGAACATCACAACTACAAATTTTCACGCACTGCTTCTAGTCACTGTTTTAATCGTCAATCTCTTACAGTAAACAGAGACAAAAACACCAGAAGTCTTAGGCACATGTTTAGAAAAGGACACACCCTCAGAAAAATCACCTCAAGTCTATTGTCAGTCTGGAGGAAAACAATGAACATGAAGATTAAAGTACATTTTAAGATGAAATTATATATATATATATATATATATGTGGTTAGACATCCCAGCAAGTACTTCAGTGAGGAAGTGAAAGCTGCATCACACGACAAAAGCACTACAGAGACAAAATCTTTCCATAATACAAAACAGAGAGATGCCATAGTGAGGACAACAGAGTCTCTGTAGAAGTTTCAGAGACCACTGGGTGAGAGTGTATTAAAGGTATAGAAACCAATAACCAAATTCATATAAAAATCCATATGGAATATGGCTTGGATGTTGGTCCTGAATCGCAACTCGGTCAGTGTCAGTGAGTTGATGCTGATCAGCCGTTGTGTATCACTGACTTGCATGGTGATGAGCAGCAATACAAAATAACAATAAAAAAAAAGAAACTCACTGTTACCCATTCCTTTCACTGCAGACTGTAGCCGACTGTAGCCCCCCCAACCCCCCCTTCACTGTCCATCACACACTTCACTTTTCCACACTCCATCACACACTTCCTATACGCACACACAATCAGCAGCTGTTCAGCCTTTAATGACGCTATGCTACTCTTATAACACCTCTCTCTGATATCTATCAATACATTTATGTACCGGGAGCTCTGCCTTTATGCCTTTGTGTTTTTCAGTTTAAGAGTGCTTGGTCATTTATTTGTATATGCTTTTCATCCCACAGTAATGTTTACATCCACATGAAGACCATATCCAACCAGTTGTGGCGATATAACCGCTATCGTTACATAATGACCTATCAGAAAAAAACGTTCTTGCCGCCACCGTTGAGTATCCTGAGTCACATGGCCTTGTTCATGAATGCAGTTTGGCAGAAGCACAAACAGACATCTACACAGGATAAAGACGCTGGACTTAGTAAGTGTGTGTATGCGTGTGCACGTGCGTGCATGCGTGTGCATGTATAATTTTTACATGAGTCACTCTTATATATATATTGAATATCTTCCTCTCTCTTTTCCAGAACTCTTCCTAGCTCCTGATGATCTGAAGAAGTTGCTTGAGTTTGAGGAAAGATGTGTTTCTGGCTATTTCCGTGAAAAACACAAAAGCCAGCACTACAGCCAGATTAACCGGATCCGCCTGGCTGCCGACAAGTGCGTTTTCCCTCGAGCCATCACTACCTACCTTACACAATTCAATTATTTACACTTAACATATAGACATATTTTTACTTCAAACACCTCTATTTTAAAGTGATGGGTAACCTATAGAGGACTGGAGCTGTGTGACCTTTAGTTGAGGGTTGATGCAGAGGTCTGAAGGTCTTAATTTTTAATATGGTGCATTAGCTACTTCTTTCTATATAGTTAGGAATAACAATTATCTTTTTGATGTGTACAAAGATAAATTTAAATTTGATTATTAAAGATGCTTTCCTGAAAGATTTTTTCTATATGGAAATAAATTTAATGTGATTCAAAAAATTTAATAAATTCAAATGATGAAGAATTTTAAAAGTACCATCTCTTCATGCTTACATCAGTGGGGAAGTAATCAATGATTTTGTCAGTCATTTCTTAAAATAATTTTTTAGACAATGATTTTAATGATGTCTTTCAGAATCATTACATTACTCTGAACTTGCAAGTATAACATCCACTGTCAACATGTTATACCACTATCTATAAATTATTCACTTTTAAGTTGTGAATTTTGGTAAATGATAATTTATTTGGTCAATAACTTGCAAAACAAGTTGTTAATAAACCTCATTATCTCAAATAATATTAATATATTAGTTTAACTGGTCATAACTAGAAAATTCCTGAAGAAATTTTGAAATGTGGCTGCAACTGCTTCCGGAAAAAAATGTGAAGGTGAGGTGCTATTCAATTAATTTGAAATGAGGTCTGAGTCAAGAAAACAATCCCAATTGAGGGGAGGAGAGCTGATACCTCGAACTGTGATTGGGCCACTATAGCAAGTTGTGACACAGGGAGGCAGGGCAAATGAATACAATTTTTTTTTAGATGAGGGTGTCAAAACCAATATTAATAAAGTATTAATACAAAAAAATGGCAAAATAGCATTTTGGAAAAACGCTTCAGTGTCTACAGTTTAAAAGTTAAACATGCTTTTCTACGTCAAAGTATGGCTTCTTGGCAAGGTGTCAAAGTGAGGCGAGTTTCATGATCATTTGTCGACCTCTCCCCATTTATTTCAATGGGATTTTTGGAGTGGTTTATGGCTATGTGTGTTGCCATGGTAACGTTAAACACCAATAAAATTATTAACACACTTCACAGCTCTGAAACACACATTTGATGTATACATTGCGTTGGTGCACTTTGCCATTCGGGCCACATTAAGGAATAAAAAAATTTAAATTAAGAGAACTGTTTTTCTAGGGTGAATAGTAATATGTGTCTGCTCTTAAGCCATCCATAGCTAGAAGCCCATGAAAATTAATTGGCCGAGCTTTCAGGTGAAAGGGATGACATACACTTGCTTATCTATGACTTCCCTATTAAATAACTAAAAACAAGAATATAGTAACAGTAACTACTGCTTCTATTGTGTATCCGTGTGTGTGGGTGTGTGTGTGTGTGTGTGTGGGTATGCATCCATCAGGGCAGAGGAGATGATGGGTACACTATCCGAGGTATCTGAGAAGGTCCAGTTCATTCAGGAGAGTCTGCTGACACTGGACGCCCATCTCGGTCAGCTGCAGGATCTGAGTGCTTTAGCTGTGGATACCCTTAATGTCCTCTCAGCATCTGAAAACATGCATCAGGAAGCTGTCCACCTCGATCCCAGCCCCCAAATCAAAGTTAAGTCCTGCTCACAGCAGTCTTTTTTTGGTGGGACGGTCACCCCAAACCAAATTCTTCCTTCTCAGAAGGCTTACTGCAGCAATACATTTTCTTTTCCACATGGCATTGTAGATGCCAAGTTATGCAACTCTTTAGACAGCAAACTCAAATGGGTGTTGGGAGATTTGGAGAAAGAGCATAGCTTTCCAAGACAGAGACTTGGAGGATACTCATCCATTGGATTCCATCCCGTTCTATGGGCAGAACTACATGAGTCACCTGGGCAGTCATGTGACAGCTCTCTCAGCACAGTCTGGAATCATGAGGCACACCATCTGGCCAGCCAGGAGGAGTCTATGGAAGAGGAAGAGTATGAGGATGACAATGTTTTTTTTGACACTAGAGACAAGAGGAATAATATAATGGGCCTGGCCAATCCAGCTTTCTGTGGCGATAGTGAATCATCCATGCCCAAGCAATGCCTTGTTGGCAGGAGGTGGCCATTTGCAATAGAGAGCAACCTGGAGCAAAGCCACTCACTCTCTTCCAGTGTGGAGACGTTAGCCACACCAACAAAGAGGCACAGTGTTGCAGAAGAACCCATACCACTATATCCAGGCCAGAAGGACAGAGGTATTGTGTCTTCATTAGCCAACACAGATTTGCATTCAGCAAATCTAAATCAATTATTACCTTGGCACAGTTTATGTGTGATGGTCCTTTGTCTTGTCACCAACAGATACCTCCAGAATGTTCGAAAGAAAGTGGTCATTTGGACGAAAGTTTGTCAAAATCAAAGAAAGGGAAGCAACTTATGTAAGAAAAACCATTATATATGTGTGTGTGTGTGTGTGTGTGTGTGTGTGTGTGTGTGTGTGTGTGTGTGTGCAGTTTTGGAGAAACTTAAGAGACCACAAAATTTTTTACTTAAATCAGCACCTCAACAGTGGCAGGAAAAGAGTATTTTAGTCAGCCACCAATTGTACAAGTTCTCCCACCTAAAAGATGAGAGAGGTGTCCAATTTTCATCACATTCATCACATTCATTCAACTATGAGAGACAAAATGGGACAAAAATATCAGAAAATCACATCTCAATCTCATCTCAATACTTTGTTATATGCCTTTGTTGGCAATGGCAGAGGTCAAATGTTTTCTGTAAGTGTTCGCAAGGTTTTCACATATTGTTGTTTGTATTTTGGCCCATGCACATCTCCTTTAGAGCAGTGATGTTTTGGGGCTGTTGCTTGGCAACACGGACTTTCAACTCCCTCCAAGGATTTTCCATGGGGTTGAAATCCAGAGACTGGCTAGGCCACTCCAGGACTTTGAAATGCTTCTTACGAAGCCACTCCTTCATTGCCCGAGCGGTGTGTTTGGGATTATTGTCATGCTGAAAGACCCAGCCACGATTCATCTTCAATGCCCTTGCTGATGGAATGAGGTTTTCACTCAAAATCTCACGATACATGGCCCCATTCATTCTTTCCTTTACACAGATCAGTTGTCCTGGTCCCTTTGCAGAAAACAGCCTTAAAGCATGATGTTTCCTCTTCCATGATTCACAGTAGGTATTGTGTTCTTTGGAAATCAGCATTCTTTCTCCTTCAAACATGACAAAATTTCTATTTTGGTTTTATCTGACTTTCTCCCAATCCTCTTCTGGATCATCCAAATGCTCTTTAGCAGACTTTAGATGAGCCTGGACATATACTGGCTTAAGCAGGGGGACACACCTGGCACTGCAGGATTTGAGTGGCGTAGTGTGTTACTGACGGTCATCATCATCATCATCATCATCATCATCATCATCTTCTTCCGCTTATCCGGGGCCGGGTCGCGGAGGCAGCAGTCT
>JBCNYG010000021.1:24278927-24294345 GCA_039654305.1 Porochilus rendahli
GGACCAGGACCAGGACCTGGACCTGGACCTGGACTTGGACCAGGACCAGGACCTGGACCTTGACCAGGACCAGGACCTGGACCTGGACCAGGAGAAGGACCTGGACCTGGACCTGGACCTGGACCGAATTATTATTACTGTCTCTCACCCACATGTGGTATATCGGCTGGTTCCCTTGTGAACTTTTGAGTAGTTCGAATTTACTCGTAGCGTCACGGTTGTTGATGGTGGATGTTGTGTTTGTTGCAGTCTTCTCGGTTGGAGCCCCGGCTGCCCCCCCCATCTCAGCGAAGCACGGACGACGCCCCTGAGTGCCTGGGATTCCACACTGCCGCATTCCCAAGCCCCTTCCCCGGGACCTTCCGTCCTGACCTTCCGCCGGGATTGCCTACCTAGTGTTGCGACTGGATGACGCGGATTCCTGTCGCACCCTCTCGGAGTTGTCCTTCCTGGCGTCCCTTCCCCCTGTACCCCTTGAACAATAAATTAAGGCCTTTTTTCCCCAACTGTCATTGCTTCCGGGAGTGCTTTTGGGTCCTCTCTGCCCTGACCGGGGCGAGCCTTATATAGGCTGAGGAATAAACTCTCAAGTCACATGCAAATCACTGTCCCACACATCCATTCCATCGCTCATTACGGTGCTTTGTCCAATAAGGTTGTTTTATGGGGTTGATTGGTCATCTGAATCAAGGTGTGAGATGGAGTGAAGCCTCTTGGGAAGGAGATCCAGGGCTGCCTCCTCTTTCAAACCATCTCTCTTCCCTGTCCAGAATCCGTACATTGCTGTCCTCGAATGAGTGTCCCTTGTCCTTGAAATGTAAGTGGTCGGCTGAGTCTTGACGTGAAGACGTGGCTCTCCTGTATTGCGCCATCTCAGTGTGCACTTGTTGTTTAATTTCTCCTATGTACCGGTCTGAGCACACCTTACTGCACTGGACTGCATACACAACGCCACTCAGCTTCTTTTGGTTTCTTCCGGGTACATAGGTTTCCTCCCACAGTCCAAAGACATCCACGTAAGGCTAACATAAGGCTGTTCCATATTTCCCCTAGGTGTGAGTATATGTGAATATTTGTGTGTGTTGGCCTTGTGATGGTTTGGCATGCTGTTCAGGGTGTATCTCGCCTTTGCCAGGCATTGTCCTTGTTGTGATCCTAGTTGGATAACCGGTTCAGTAAATGGGTGAGTAATGAACACATTGTAGGTTGTTTCAGTAATCCGAGTTTATATTAAATATAATTATAGAACCTAACTATCAGGGAGCAGTTAGTCATTATGGTAAATATGATTTGGCATGGGCTAACCCTTTAAGCAGACTTTGACCCATTAATTTATTTTGTTTCATTTGTTTTATTTTCTTACAGTACATCAAGCTGTATTAGCGGAGATGGAACATAAAATCTTCACAAATCAAAAGCACTACAAGCAAGCCAGAACTGCAGGAAAATGATCCATGAAACTAAATAGAGTAATTTTCCAAAACAATGTAGAAAATCTTTCACGACCTTATCATAGCTGTTATTTCTTTTAAGCCAAGCTTAAGAAGTCACACTTTATGCCAGATAAACATTTAAAATGAGGTCCATCCTATGGCTCAGAACAAATCCAAGCTGTACCATGTGCTTGAGCAGGAGTTTGTGGGGAGACAGAGTGAACACTACAGAAGGGGTCACATTCTCTCTTACAGCATGATGTCCTCAACAGACGGACATCCACACAGTCACGTCGCAAGCCGAATGGTTAGCGCGCTATTCTCCAAACACACTCGGCCACACTTTGTCTCTGCTGTTTAAGGAGGCAGATTTCACATGCTTCAGAGGAGCCATGTAGCATTTAGTCTCTCTGCTAATATGCAATATGCACAGAGATTAAGCAGTCAGATTTGTATTCATTAAATTGGTAAAGAAAGAAAAAAAAAAAGAAATGACCAAAAGTGCTTTGTGATGCAGGTTTAACCTGATTATTGTTTTGCAGTCTGATGAAACCAAATAATAAATATGTTTAAAAGCTTAAACTGAAATTGAAATTAAATTCCTGTTTTGCCACAAATTAGCATTGAATTATACCTTTTGTACAGATGTAATCATTAAATAATCCTAAAATAATCAGAAAATGCAAGAAAAAAGTCAAATAAATAAACATAAAAGAGCTACAATGGCCTGGCGAGCTGTCCAGGGTGTACTCTGCCTTTGCCTAGAGTTGGCTGAGATGGGTGTCAGCCTCCCTGTGACCATAATTTGTATTAGGCAGTTTGGAAAATGAATGAATGAATAAATGGAATAGAAAAGAAAAAAATCAATAAGCATAAAAGGATAACAGCAATATGCACCAATCAATCAATCAATCAATCAATCAATCAATCAATCAACCAACCAATTAATCAATTAATCAATCAATCTGTCAATAGGTATATAATTTAGCTAAATAAAGGGTAGGTTTTTCGTGTGCACAAGAAACTATCGCATGTGCACGAGAAAAGGGACATGGTTAAAAAAAAAAAAGGTTAGCTTTCTTGTGTGTAGGTTTCTTTCCCCCCCCCCCCCCTTTTTTTAGCCATGTAATGGCATTCATCTTTTTTCTATTTCAGCCATTGTGTCATGTTGAATTGTGAACCTTCTTCCCAGTGAGAACTTTCTGGTAAGGGTTGCAATTTTTACCCCATCCATTTTTCTTTCTATCTTGACGAGTACCCCAGTGCCTGCTGCAGTGGAACACCCCACAACAGGATGCTACCCCTATGCTTTATTGTAGGTATGGTATCTTTTTGGATGGTAATTGTTTTGTATGCTGATTGTTTTTTGTTTTGTTTTTTACCAGGTATACCTTTTTGTGGAGAGACCAAACAGACTTTGGTCTCATCTGACCTTAACACTTTTTTTCCATTTGGCTTCAGAATTTTCAAGGTGCATTTTGGCAAAGCTCAAAGGAGGAGGGGCTTTTTTCTTTACAATTCTTCTTTTCAATTACATTTGTGGAACCTTTGTAATGTTGTCATATGCATGCAATGATCATTCTTTGCCAAGAATTCTTGTAACTGCTTTGAGGTTACCATAGCATCATAGCCTCTCTGACCAGCTTTCTCCTTCCTCTTTCATTCAGTTTTGCAGGATGGCTTGATCAGTGAAGGGTTCGAGTACACTCACTTTTCCTTTCTTGATTGTGGACTTTACTGTTCTCTTAAGGATTGATTTCACGCTTGATCTTTTGTCAGAGCCTTGCTATCCATAGTTGATTGTTTGCTTTCCATTAAAGTTCAGCTGGAACACTTCTGGAGTAGCTGTTTTTATGATGAAGTAATCAAAGTGATTACAGTTGATTACAGATAGAGGTCAATAAGCTTGAACTACAATAGAGAAGGTTTAGTTAGATCTGAGTTAATTTAGAAGGGGTTTTTCCCTTTAACCGTAGTGATTTATTTATTTTCTCAACTGCTGCTCTAACATCTTTCATTGGCTGTTATACATTTCATTAAGTGAATGCAGCTGGAATGGAATCTTTGTATGTGCCTCGATTTCTGACTGAAAAGCATCAAAGTGTGAATATTCTGAAAAATTCTGTAAGAATTCTGAGCAACATCATGAAAAGCAAACTACATTTCAAGTTTCCTATCACAGATGTTTAACAGTTATTGACTACACTGTATGGCGACCAAGTTTTAATGTTAAACAATGGTTTCTGAAATATCTTGACAGAAAAGGTTTGTAAATCTCTGTGAATATTCATTATTTTACCAGCTGGTAGAAGGCTGCCCAGCCTCAAAAGGATACTCCAGAGAGCTAGAGACATGCCAGGCTCATGTTTTTGAGGAATCCGAAAGGCGTTACTGAACAATCTGCAGATGGACATACTGAAAAACCTATGCCCAAATATTTTTTATTTTACTTTTCCTCACTTTTACTGGTATCAGCCTTCCTCTACTCACTATTAGTGACCCTTTTCCCATATATAACAGTTAAATATGCAATGCTATGGGCAGCCTTTAGCTTTGGTAACATTTCACCATGGCATTGTTTCAAAAACTTTGAACATTTTTTACCATTCAGAGTTGCATTACATCTAAATAGACCTTTAGTAGGGTTAAGGTCAGGATTCTGTGGTGTCCAACTCATGTGTGAAAGTGATTCCTGAACCATTCATTCATTCATTCATTTTCTGAACCGCATTCCTAATTAGGATCGCGGGGAGGCTGGCTCCCATCTGGGCGAGGGCAGAGTACACCCTTGCCAGGCCATCGCATTGAAAATCAGCAATGGTTCTTTTACATTCCTCCCACCACAGACAGTGAGAGACATGGCCTGCCTTTGATAACCCACTTAGCTGCACTGGGGGGACAGCAGTGACAACCCACTGAGAGTGGGGCTTGAACGCCCGACCTTGGGATCAGTAATCCAGAACCTTACCACCAGGCCACCACTGCCTGATCTCCATTTCGTCAATGAACAAAACATGTATTGGATAGATAACCTGGTCATTTGGTACATTTAAGTAGCCAGTTCACTTTATTTTATTACCAGATAACATTGCTGAGCTCAGGCCAGACCAACTGAAGTAATCACAGAACATAACAGTGCTTCCAGAGTGGTCATTTTGCATGATGGGTGCACTTTATATGCACTTTATGTGCTTCCACATTATCCTAACTTGCCCATCACGGTAAAATAGAGTTAATCTGGATTTATTTGACCACATGACCTTGTCCATTCACTCACTCATTTGCCAAACTTACTAGAGTCACGAGGAGGCTGGAGCCTATTTCAGCCGACATTGGGCAAAGGCAGGGAACACTGTGAACAGAACACCACACACACGACCATTCACACTCACACCTAGAAGTAATTAGTAACAGGCAATTATCCTAATGTGCATGTCTTTTGACTGCTGAAAGAAACTGGAGTACCTGGAGGAAACCTACGCAAGCATGAGGGGAACAAACTTTTACAGGATTCAAACCCATTACCTTCTTGCTGTGAGGACACGTCTCCCTGTCCATTACTCCAGAGTCCAATATTCGTGCTCAGTAGTGAACTGAAGCCTTTTATTTTGTTAAGCCTCATTAACAAGTCATTTTCTTATGGCCACACAGCTGTTTCTTATGGCCACACAGCAAATCTCTGAGTTCTCATTGCATTGTATGGTGCAGAAATATTTTTACTTTCACTATTTTTATGATCTGACTTCACCAATCTCTTATGTGATCGCTGATCATGGTGGGCCACATCACTAAATTTAAAGGTGATTGAGGGCCGAATAATCACTGAACATCTATTCTAAAAGGGCAACCATGATATCTGCATGGCAAAATGATTTGTTTAGGCATTTTTCCTCTTTTCCTTTATTCACTTTCATTTTCTGACGACACCTAGTGCATGGATGATGAATTAGATTTCATGGTAATAGTTGTTGAATCTTGTTGATTGTTTAAATAGTTTATTCTTTACATCTTGGACAGTCGTACTAAGCATTTCACTGCATATTGTACTGTGTATAACTTGTACGTGACAAATAAAATTTGAATTTGAATTTGAATTTGAAAAATTTGTTCCTCCTGAAAACAAGGTTCAACTATCAGCAGAATCCTCCTTTCCAGTACTTCTGAATAGATTTTATTGAGTCCCGTGTGACTGCAGAATGTTTGGCCTGTCGGTACCCATCCACTGCCTTGAGACTCCCACAGGGCAAAAGGACCTGATATGCTCCTTCTTCAGCTTGACAGCCCCCTCACCGCAAGTGTCCACCACCTGGTTTGGGGGTTGCCTCCATGACAGGCACCGATGACCTTCCAGTCACAGCTCTGGGCTGCCACCTCAATAATGGAGACACGAAATATGGCCCATTTGGACTCGGCCTCCATTGGGATGTGGTGGTAGCTCTGCCGGAGGTGGGAGTTGAAGGCCCTTCTGATAGGAGACTTCGCCAAACGTTCCCTGGAGACCTTACTACACTCTTGGGTCTCCCAGGTCTGGAGGGCAGCCTCCCCTGCCATCTAAGCCAGCTCACCACCAGGTGGTGATCGGTTGACAGCTCAGTTCCTCTCTTCACCCGAGTGTCTAGAACATGCTGCTGCAAGTCCGATGACATGAATACAAAGTCGATCATTGAACTGCGGCCTAGGGTGTCCTGGTGCCATGCGCGCTTATTGACACCCTTATATTCGAACATGGTGTTTGTGATGGACAAACCATGACAAGAACAGAAGTCCAACAACAAAACACCATTCGGGTTCAGATCGGAGAGGCCGTACCTACCAATCACAATCTTCCAGGTCACAAAGTCATTGCCCACATTGGCATTGAAGTCTCCCAGGACAATGAGAGGGTCTCCAGGGGAAGCGCCCTCTAGCACATTCCATAAGGACTCCAAAAAGGGTGGGTATTCTGAACTGCTATTTGTTGCATAAGCACAAACAACAGTCAGGACCCGTCCCCCCATCTGAAGGCGGAGGGAGGCTACCCTTTCGTCCACCAGTGTGATCCTGTTAATCACACTCCTCAGCCAGGAATGAGGTCAAAGATGCCCACACCAGTTTACCGCCTCTCCTCATGAGCAACTCCAGAATTAAATAAGGTCCATCCCCTCGCGAGAAGGGAGGTTCCAGAGCCCAAGCTATGTGTTGAGGTGAGCCCAACTATATCTTGCTGGTATCTCTCAATCTCACGCACCAGCTCAGGCTCCTTCCCCACTAGAGAGGTGACATTCCCATGTCCCAAGAGCCAGAGTCATTAGCTGAGGATCGGTCCGGCAAAACCCACACCTTTGGCTACTACCCAGCTCACATTGCACCCGACCCCTATTGCCCATCCCACCGGTGGTGGGTCCATGGGAGGGCGGACGCATGTCTCCTCTTTGGGCTGGGCCCAGCCAAGCTCCATGGGCAGAAGCCCGACCACCATGTCCTTGCCGTCAAGCCCCTCCCCCAGGCCTGGCTCCAGGGAAAAAAAACCCCGGTAACCTGCATCCAGCCAAGGGAAACTGTGTCCTTGAAATAACTGTGCTCATAGAGGTCTTGTGAACTGCACTTAGTCTGGACCTTCACCTAGGACCTGTTTGCCTTGGGCAACATAGACCCAGGATCACGAGGACACACAAACCCCTCCACCAAGATAAGGTGGCGATTCAAGGGATCCTCAAGGCTCTGGATGTGGTAGGACTGTCTTGGTTGACACATCTCTACAACATCGCGTGGTCATCGGGGACCCCTTTTTAAGAAGGAGAACCAGAGGGTGTGTTCCAACTATCGTGGAATCACACTCCTCAGCCTATCCAGGAAAGTCTATTCAGGAGTACTGGAGAGGAGGATTCGGCCGATATTTGAACCTCGGATTCAGGGGGAACAATATGATTTTCATCCTGGCCGCAGCACTCTTGACCAACTCTATACACTCTACAGGATCCTGAAGGGGGCCTGTCGTGGCGGCAACCCCCGAACCCGGTGGTGTACACCAGAAGTAAGGGATGATGTCAGACTGAAGAAGGAGTCCTACTGGGCCATGTTGGCCTGCGGGACACCTGAAGCAGTTGACGGGTACCAGCAGGCCAAGCGAGCCGCAGCACGGGCTGTCCGGGAGGCAAAAACTTGGGTCTGGGAGGAGTTCAGTGAGGCCATGGAGGAGGACTACCGGTTGGCCTGTAAGAAATTCTGGCAAACTGTCTGGTGCCTCAGAAGGAAGAAGCAGTACTCTGCCAACACTGTTTCCAGTGCAGGTGGGAGGCTGTTGACCTCAACGGACAGTATCGTCGGACAGTGGAAGGAACACTTTGAGGATCTCCTCAATCCCACCAACATGCCTTCTACTGAGAAAGTGGAGACTGGGGACTCAGAGATGGACTCTTCCATCACCCGAGCCAAAGTCACTGAGGTAGTTCAAAAGCTCCTCGGTGACGGGGCGCCAGGGGTGGATGAGATCCGCCATGAGTACCTCAAGTCTCTGGATGTTGTGGGGCTGTCCTGGCTGACACGCCTCTACAGCATTGCATGGAGGTTGGGCACAGTGCCTCTGGAGTGGCAAACCTGGGTGGTGGTCGCTCTTTTCAAAAATGGGGACCAGAGAGTGGGTTCCAATTATAGAGGGATCACACTTCTCAGCCTCCCGGGGAAAATCTGCACCAGGGTACTGGAGAGGAGAATTCGGCCGGTAGTCAAACCATGGATTTAGGAGAAACAATGCAGTTTTCGTCCCGGTTGTGGAACACTGGACCAGCTCTTTACCCTCCACTGGGTGCTTAAGGGTGCATGGGAGTTTGCATGGTAGTTTGCCCAACCAGTCCACATATGCTTTGTGGATCTGGAGAAGGCATTCGACCATGTCCCTCATGGTATTCTGTGGAGGGTGCTCTGTGAGTATGGCATCCGGGGCTCTTTGCTAAGGGCTGTTTGGTCTCTGTACGACAGGAGCAGGAGCTTGGTTCGCATTGCCGGCAGTAAGTCAGACCTGTTCCCAGTGCATGTTGAACTTCAGCAGGGCTGCCCTTTGTCACTGGTCCTGTTCATAATTTTTATGGACAGGATTTCTAGGTGCAGCCAGGGGCTGGAGAGAGTCCGGTTTGGGAACCACAGGATTTTATTCCTGCTTTTGTGGATGATGTTGTTCTGTTGGCTTCATCTAACCAGGACCTTGAGCTGGAGCGGTATGCAGACAAGTGTGAAGCAGCTGGGATGAGAATCAGCACCTCCAAATCTGAGGCCATGGTTCTCGACTGGAAAAGGGTGGCGTGTCCTCTCCGGGTGGGTGGAGATGACCTGCCTCAAGTGGAGAAGTTAAAGTATCTTGAGGTCTTGTTCACAAGTGAACCGGTCAATCTACGTTCCTACCCTCACCTGTGGTCATGAACTTTGGGTAATGACCGAAAGGACAAGATTGCGGATACAAGCGGCCAAAATGAGTTTCCTCTGCAAGGTGGCTGGGCGCTCCATTCGAGATAGGGTGAGAAGCTCAGTCACTGTGGAGGAGCTCGGAGTAGAGCGGCTGCTTCTCCGCATCGAGAGGAGTCAGCTGAGGTGGCTTGGGCATCTCTATTGGATGCCCCCTGGATGCCTCCCTAGAGAGGTGTTCTAGGTGTGTCTCACCGGGAGGAGACCCAGAGGAAGACCTAGGACATGCTGGAGACTATGTCTCTCGGCTGGCCTGGGAACGCCTCGGGGTCCCCCAGAAGAGCAGGAGGAAGTGTTTGGGGTGAGGGAAGTCTGGGCATCCCTGCTTAGACTGCTGCCTCCACGACCCGGCCCTGGATAAGCGGAAGAAGATGATGATGAAAACCAAGGGTGGCAGGGTCAAGGAAATTGGACAGGAGCCTGGATGGGACCCAGTCAGCCACCCCATAGACAGCAGTACTCAGGCGCTGGCCCTGTGGTGCCTCCCCCGGGGAACATGTGAAGCCCAGACAAGCCAGAGGGGAAGCTGGTGCACCCCGCTCAGGAACCTACCATCTTAATAAAGGCAGATTCGGCCACTGTTTCTGATTGACACAGATGGAACTAAATAACTCACCAAATGGGTTAAGAAACTCGTATAAAAAATGGAGACTATGGCTGACCAGGATGCAACCTGACTGTCAACTGAGCAGAGAAGCATGGCACTGTACAATGATGAAAGAAGGAGAAAATGAAGAATATGAAGCCATGTGGGACGAACTGTTGGCTTCAACCAAGTATATACTGAAAACTATGAACATTGTGATAGGACCCCAAGGAGTCACGGAAAGCCAAAGAAAAATTTCAGTTCTGTCAACCAAAGGTAGAATATTTAGGTAGAGTGCTCGAAGGCACTACACAAAAAATCTCTCCAGAGCATGTGGAGGCAATCCGCAAGGCACCCAGACGTCAAACCGTCCAGCAAATGCTATCCTACTTGGGCTTAGCTGTATTCAGTAGACCTTGGATTTGTGACTTTGTGAAAACACAACCACTTAGAGACATAGTGATAGCAGCAGATCAAACAAAATCAAGTACCAAACTGGACTGGACAGATGCAAAGACAGCTTTTGATAGGCTAAAAGCTGACCTCAGCAACAGCATTAGCTTGTCCAGACTATGGAAGACCTTTTCACTTCTCAGAAAGAAAAGGGTTTGTGTCCACAGTCCAAGCACAGCAATAAAAAGGCATGGGGAAAAGACCCATCGCGTATATTATAACGCCGTGCTTAATATTGTAGAAAAGGGCATTCCACCATATTATCAAGGATTGGCAGCAGTGGCATTTGCCTTACAAAAAGCATCGTCAATCACAATGGGGCACTCAGTGACTCTATACACCTCCCATGCGCTACATGCAAAACTGACCAGTCAAAACTTCAAAATAACCAATGCCCAATGAACAGGTTGCATTGTTATTCTATCAGCCCCAGAACTAACTATTGAGAGATGTCATACAGTAAATCCTGCAGATAGAATAGTACTCCTACTGGAAAGAGCCCCACATGAATGCACTAAGGAAGTAGGGAAATACCTAAAAGCCAGAGCAGATTTGGAAGCAGAGGCTTTACCTGTATTATCAATATGTGTTCTTTGTGGATGGATCATGTTATCGCACCAATGAGGAAAACAAAGCAGGTTATGCAGTAGTCAAATTTAATAACGAGTCTAATACATTTGGGGTAGTAATAACAATGGCAGTACCACAACCATGCTCTGCCCAATTGGCACTGACAGCAGCCTGTAAACTAGGAGCTGGCAAGACGTGCACAATATATATGGATTCGGCTTATGCTTATGGAGTGTGTCATGTGTTTGTGCCAATCTGGCAACAAAGAGGTTTCCAGAGAGCTGATGGGTCAAGCATTGTACATGGGCCAGCAATTTCAGAATTACTGGGGGCAATGATGCTCCTCAAAGAACTGGCAATTGTGAAATGCGAAGCTGACAAAACAGATAGGGAATGGGTTATCAGAGGGAATGCAGCAGCTGACAAAGCAGCTAAAAGGGCTGCAACAGGAGAAGAAACATGCATAATAGGTATGATGGTGGCTGGAGACCCAGCTGAAGCAGAACAGATGCAGGTAACAATGGATGATATTAAAGATTTTCAAAGGGCAGCTACAGCAGCAGAGAAAGAGTTGTGGAAAAAGTGAGGAGCAGTTTTACACCAACAGCCTGAGGTATGGAGATAGAGTATTGGTAGCCCCGTTAGCATTCATAGCACTCTATCCATGCTAGTTGGAATACAGTTAATTTAGTTTGACGCCATTTTCGTTCTAATTTACGGGTGATCTCTTTTAGTATGCGTGTGTCATCATTATACCAGGGTGCATACCATTTTTTCTCTCTGATTGGTTTTCTTTTCAGGGGAGCTACATTATCTAGCGTATTGCGTAAATGTGACTCAAAGCACTCGGTAGCTTGATCAAGTTCTGTGGGGTCTGATGGTGATCCAATCGTAGTTGAAAATTCCGGAAGATTATTAATAAAACTCTGCGCAGTAGTTGATGTAAAACTGCGCAGTAGTTGATGTAAAAGTACACTTAATGTGATAACGTGGTGAGGTGTATATAGTACTAAGATGTATTGTAAGTGAGACAAGATAATGATTTCAAATAGTTTCTGACAGTGGAACTGCAACTATGTTTTAGATGTTTATTCCAAAAGTTAGTATTAGATCTATAGTGTGGCCAGCATTATGCGTGGATCCTATTAAATCCTGATTAACCCCTACTGAATCAACAATAAACACAAATGCTTTTCTAAAAGGATCCTCTGGTTTATCAAAATGAATATTACTGTAAAGTCACCAACAATTAAGGCTTTATCTAAAGAGACAACCAGGTTTGAAACTAAGTCTGCAAATTCACCCAGGACGGCCGTGGGGGTCTGTAAATAATAATTAAAGGAATAACCTGCGTGGGCATATTTTTTCCAGAAGCGTATGATATGTTAGTATATAGAATTTCAAATGCATTAAGTCTATGTGTAGATTTTTGTATAACGCCTAGATTATCAGTATACATAACGGCGATGCCTCCTCCTCTGCCAGTTAGACGAGGTTGGTGTATATAACTGTAATCATAGATCAATTGCCTTTGGCTAAAATTTATGGTATTTATTTACTCTCAAAAGTTGTGTGAGCATTTTTTTTGCTCCATGCACACACACACTATCACTCGCACTTTTTACTTTGTGCAAACACATTTTGCACAAGCATTTCTTTGCTCCACGCACTCACAGAATGGGATCAGCACACGCTTGACTCTTCCTACTGCTCACACACATGCTCGACATCTTCACTTTTGAGACTTGACACAACGAAACAACGTTTATGGTTAAACAAACAAAAAGTACAGTCAGATTGTGTGTCCATAAAATTGTCTTTAATTATTTCCCCACAAAGAAATGTCTACAAAAGCGATAAAATATCTTTTAACAAAAGTCCTTTGCTTCCTATTTACAACTCGGAGGAGGCATTTGAAAACCCCAACTATGTTCCAAAACAATGCTATGTTTTAACCCCAATTAACACACAGTCACTTTTCACTCAAGTGCTTTTTGCACCTTATTTTATCCTTCATGCATATCAGAACACACACACAATTGGCAAGTTATCCCATACTTCCCGCCCTTGCCCATCCTGCAGACTTTGCTCAAGGACCCATCATTATAAACAATATGAACATTGAATTATTTGTTCTGATTACAAGTAAACACTTCAGTCTTATACAGTCTGTATATGAACCTCTTAAGTGCCGTTTAACTTCATTGTACCCCAGCTATGGCACTTTAGAGGAAACACAAAAGCATTGTTTTTCTCTTCAATCCAATAAGCAGCACTTTCTACTTCATAAATCCATCATTGATTGTAAAACAAACACAAAATAAATATGATTTTAGATTTTTTTTCAGTTTTGGAGGTATACAGACTCACATGTACATGTCATATGTTTCTTCATGGTGAGCGTTGGTAGTGTGTAGAGTTCAGAGAAAAAGAAAAGTTGAAGCTGGCGAAGTGGGATAATATATAGTAATAAATAGTGTAATAATTAGTATGAAGTTATTGGTAAATATCACATAAGAAAATTAAATAAATCAAACTGCACCAAAGTCACTTGGATTGTGCTGAAATCAAAAGATGAGGTTCCAAAAATCCATCCCCAAGAACTGTTTCCATTTCAAATACATAAATAAATAAATAATTCATATTCAACCGTACATTCTTTAAAATTTGAAAAAAAAATTTAGTCACTGAGAGACTGTGTTATATATAATATTTTATTTAATGTTAAATTAAATACTATATTTAATGTTAGTCAATGTGCCTGCTACTCTGTCAAGTAAAAAATTAATGCATCCTTTTTCCAGTTTTGAAAGTAAACATTTCACCCCCTTTAATACAGCGTCTAGAAATAATGTTGATAAACTACATCATGCTGAACATACAGAAGTAATATTTTGTAGCCATTTTCATCACAGAACAAAACCTGGAATCTGGTTCGTATAAACCTGATATCTCTGTTCCTGTGTTCTTGAAGTATGTGATGTCATCATGCCAAGATCTAAAGAGCTCTTCAACGCCTTCAGAAAAAAAACAGACCACATGGGTCTAGACCCTCACATTGGCTGGGCCATTTAATAAAGTTTGTCAATAATTGAAAGTCAAAATATTATGTTTACACACACACACATGACCCATAAACAATCCCACCCTATTCACCCCTGAAGGAGACCCATACACCAAATTTGGTGATCCCGTGATTGAACACACTGGATGGACAGTATGATGGACATGGATGTCTATGAGTTTGGCAAAGAGCTAAAAGAGATCTCTAAATGTTTTAAAATAAATAATTCCACTGTACAGGAAATCATTTACAAGTGAATTACAACTTTTAAACACCTGGATAAGGTGCATGAAAAAAACATGGGGCTGTCTGTCTGATGGAAGTGGAAGGTGAAGCGGAGTTGGATCAATAAAATAAACACACTTGCAACTCCACCAAGGAATATCTCAAAAAGAAAAAAATGGAAAGGAAAGAGTTCTGTAATGTTCTAGTCAAAGGGATCTGAGGACGTACCTACTTTCTCACAGAAGAGTATTATTTCTGTTCATGTTGAATCAGAGATTGAAAAAGCTATGTTTTAAAAGCTTGTGTGCTCAGTTTAACCTTTAGGCACCGTGTTCAGGGGTGAAATGTTTCTTTATTGAAATATGTTGAAAATATTCTAGATTTCCTTGGGGCGCATTTATTTTTTCCACTTCACTGAAGCAATTACGTTTACATATTAAAGCAGACCTTTTCTCTCTCTCTACTGAACTGAATAGTTACAATTATTTTAAAAAAGTTAGCTTTTGAATTAGGTTTTATCTGCAACATGTATATAAACCACTAAAACAGTAAATATATATCTGTGGTACAAGGCCGTGTGACTTTCTTACAGAGTTAATCTTATAGAAAACTGATCCACGCCCTCTGACCTATCAGAATCAGCTATTCTGCAGAGCTGCAGGATACATTTTTTAAACATAAAGAAACAGAAACGGACAAAAGTAATGGCACCTTGTTAAAAACAGTGAACACATGATATTGTCTAAATAATATTTACAATAATCACTACACTAAATTTCAGATCACTTAACTATGATAAAGTAGAAACAGTTCTTGGTACCGTGCTGACTTTTGCTTCCTGTTTTACACAACACTTAGTTTTAGTTAAAAATATAATTATTGAAAAATCTGACTTTCTTCATTAAACTATTTAAGTGCTTCTCGTGTTTTTCAGTTCACATGAAGATGTTTACCGGTCTGTGACAGTAGGCTGAACAGTACACTCTACCCCACCCCGTCCACCTCGCCCCACCTTGACATGATCAAACACAAGAGCCCAACAATTATACTTTTCTGTTCCCTTGTCATGAAACAACATGTAAGGATAACAGAACAACAGGGTTTGACTAAATAAAATATTAAAATCAGTAACAAGAATCTTTCAATGCAAATGGGATGAAACATTAGTGTCCAGTTATTGCTACAGTTACATAAAACAGTGTTAAACTATTCGCTTACAGTGTGACATCACTCCTGACCCAAGTCCACAGTAGAAACCTGAAAATATTAATTATAATAATCATGATAATGATTAAAATCCTCAGTACTGAGCTTTAAAAAGAATCTGGGGCCCGTTCAGCATATTCATACTCTCTATAAATAACAACCTTACATGAGATCATAGGAAAAGAAAAAATATAAAATATGAATAACAACAATATTAACAACAATAATAATAACGATATGATTATTATTATTATTATTATTATTGTCATTATTATCATTATTATTATTATTATTAGTAGTAGTAGTAGTAGTATAACAACAACAATAATAATAATATTAATAATATTATTATTAATAATAATAATAATAATAATAATAATAATAATGACGATATATTTCTTCACCCGGTTTGTGTCTCTGTATTGAGTGCTTCTTCCCTTTATC
>JBCNYG010000021.1:24383590-24393794 GCA_039654305.1 Porochilus rendahli
GGAATAAATAAGTTTTTGGATAGATGGATAGATAAATAGATGGCTGAATGAATAAATGAATGGATGGATGGATGAATGGATTGATGGCTGGGTGGATGGATGAATTAATAAATGAATGTATATATGGATGAATAGATGGATGGCGAAATGAATAAAGAAATGACTGGATGAATAGATGGATGAATGGATGAATGAGTAAATGAATGATTGGATGGATGGATGGATGGATGGAAATAATTAGATGAATGAATGGATGGATGGATGGCTGAATGAATAAATGGATAAAAGAAAGGATGGATAAATGGATGGGTCACTAAATGAATAAATAAATAATTGGATGGATGGATGGATGGATGGATGGATGGATGGATGGATGGACAGCTGAATGAATAAATAAAATATTTTATGGATGAATGGATGGATGAATGGATGGGTGAATGGATAAATAGATGGCTAAATGAATAAATGAATGATTGTATGGATAATTAGATGGATGGCTAAATGAATAAATAAATGTTTGGATGAAAGGATGGATGGATGGATGGATGGATGGATGGATGGATGGATGGAAGGCTGAATAAATAAATGAATGTTTGTAATGATAAATGGCTGAATGGCTAAATGAATAAATGAATGATTGGATGGATGAATGGATAAATGGATGGATGGCTGAATGCATAAATGAATAATTGGATGGATGGATGGATGGATGGATTGATGGATGGATAGACAGCTAAATGAATAAATAGATTGTATGAATGGATGGATGGCTGAATGAATAAATGAATGAATGTATGGATGGATGGATGGATGGGTGGATGAATGGCTGAGTAAATAAAGGAATGATTGTATAGATGAATGGATGAATGGACGTATGGCTGAATGAATAAATGAATGTTTGTATGGATAAATTGATGAATGGATGAATGGTTGAATGAATAAATTAATGATTGTATGGATGAATGATGGATGGTTGAATGAATAAATGAATGATTGTATAGATGAATGGATGGATGGCTGAATTAATAAATAAATGGATGAATGAATAAATAAATTAATGGGTGAATAAATAAATGTATGGATGAATGAATAAATAAATGGATGAATAAATAAATGAATGGACGGATGCATGAATAGATTAATGGAGGAATGGATGTATAAATGATTGGATGGATCAATGAATCTGATTAATCACTAAATAAGTAATTACTTAACGTGAGAGACGCTACAGTCATTTATTAGCCGGTGACGGGTCAGAAATGATCTGCGCGTGCGCACACACACACCTAAACCTTACACACTACTGTTTTCACATTGTATTAGAAATAATTGAAAATGTATTACAAATAGTGTATTAGAAATATCTCTTGAATTTTTTTATAAACACATATAGTGCAGTCATGTGCTAGTTTATCTTATGTGAGATTTATATTATCACTGCATTTTTTCCACCAAAGAATTCTTATACATTATCTCCTTTTATTCATTTACATTACACTGTGAAATGTAAACATTATTACAGTTATTATGAGTTATTATTATTGCTATGATGATAGTTATTATTATAGTTATAGTATATAGACACTGCTACTGGACACTGAATGAATGACTCTCTTCCTCTCTTTAAACGCAGAATAAACAATACAACTTTAATAATTCGGTATTATTGACAGAGAATATTTAATGCTGCTGTGATAAATTAGATTAAATTAAATTTACTGATTAATCGGTTCCTCTTCTCTTCCCTCGAAGCAGAACAACCTTCTCGTGAATTAAGGTCCTTCTCAGCCTTTAGCACTTCCGTGTTCTTCTTCCTTTTTCCACGCCCATGTCAGGATAAGCCCCACCTCCTGCGCTACGATTGGATTTTGGTTCTCACTCATAAGCTGTCCCCTGATTGGGCGACGTTCATGTCAGCATACTAACCAAGCAATGAAGCATAATACAACCAGACACTGACTGATGATCCTGGCTGCTTTTAAACTTAAGCTTTGAATTGCCTTAAAAAAATACACGATTCAAAATATTTATTCATACATTCTATATATATTTCTTTATTCCCTGTACATTCTGTTTGTGTGATAGACTATCACTGGAACCAGCACCTGTACATCACAGGAGTTTAATTCAAAGCCTAGGGCCAAATTAGCTTTGGCCCCGGAAGGACGGAGGAAAGAAAGAAACTTCCTGCCTTTCTAGACTATGATTTGGAGTGAAAACCCGAAAGGCTAACACAGTTACACAACACATGCTTGTTCCAACTGTGAATGTTTGAATGATGTATTGAATATGACCTGGCACAAATAATTGTATTTGGTAATAATTGTGCCTCAAAACAAACCCATACACACTGTGTGTACATGTACCACTCATCATGGAGCCACCAAAAGATGATTATTTGTGTATTACTTAACCTTTTCTGCTCTAAAGCAAACTCAGACGCACAAAGAAATTATTCGTTATTCACAAATTATACTTTAATCACAAAAGCATTTGATGCCATCATTTAATACACTAGCATTAAGTAAAAAAAAAAAAAACAGGATCCTCACGATGAACAGGATGGGTCGCTGCAGTTTAAAGAGTACTTCCAATCAAGGCCAGCAGAATCTTCTCATAATCACCCTTAGCACGGTCCTGAAAATGAGAGTGCATCAGTGCAGTGAATGAAAACATTACACACATACAATAAATAAAGGACACAATCATTTACAAAAAAAATTACGAAGAGATTGCAATATACTTATTGGTCTTCTCATAAACCACATACCACCAAATCCAACATGAGGTGTGTATTTATATAAATATTTATTATGAAAAAATAAAACGCACCCTACTGGGTCAAACCAAAAAAGTTCAGATTGGTTTTACCTCCACCAAGTAGGTTAGGCTATCAGAAAATCATTTAAAAAATGATAATAATATTATCTAAAATAATAAATACAATTTTAAAAAGCAATATCGGTTATTTTGATGTCAGACTGCATTTCATTTGGTGGTGACTGAAAATTAACATTTCAAGGGATTATACAACCTCTTGATTATTTTTTATTTGAAAGAGTGGTAGTACCCAGCAGGGGTGCTGTGTAGTTATTTCTATCATCATCATTATCACTTATGTCTTACTATTGTAGAGCACTTGTATACCCTTATGCTAGCAGGCACAAATGGCCAGATACAAAACCTATGGGACAAGAAAAGTTAAATTAACACTGGTGTATTTTGTTGCTGTTTCTATTAGCAGCAGCACTTTATGGCACATTTTTAATTGGAACCTACTTTTTCACAATATTCAAGGTTTTTTTTATTTTTTTATTAGAAAACACTCTTTCAAGTAAATTACATGATAATCAGGCATCCAATTTCCCAGTCATGTTAAGCCAGTACATTCCAGGCACTTTATAGTTATAACAATTGGCACTGCTCACCAGAGGACCCTTGGCTTATTGACCTAGCTATGTATATAAAATTAGGCCTATATTATCTAACTACATCCATGACTGCTAGACCTCAAATTCAAATTTGAGTCATGTACAAAAATCATACGCAGTACAATATGTAGTGAAATGCTTGTTATGACTGTCCAAAAATGTGAAGAATAAACTATCAACAGTAAGAAGAAAAGAACAATAACTATAACAAACTATTTAAAGGATTTTACAGTTAAAGGTCGATATAAATATAAAAATTCAAAAATAAAAGATACAAAAATATTGAAATGCAACATTAATGCAGGGAGTCGATTTTTCAAGTATATTGTCTGTAAAGTGTAAACCTTTACCCTTTGGCAATTTTTGAAGATAACTGCCTATTTTCATCTAAAACCACTGTACAGTAAAAAGTTCTGTTACTAACTAGAACATAAACAACTCTACATTGGGACATATTGTCATGTTCATTAAAATAATTGCACATGGTTGGCCTTAGTGATATACACACACGCGCCAACACAAATGAAAAAATTTAGTGCTACCTTCAAATTTAAGCAAAAATAATTGGGGATATAATAATTCTGTAAATTCAATTCAAAACCAGCCTATTGTGAAACATGCTGCGACAAAAGCACTGAACTTGGATTTTTTAAATTTAATATAGGGTTTCTTCAGCACAAGTAGCAAAAATATTTTACAATCGTGGCAATTTGAGGCATTTGACAGACAGGTGAGTAGAAACACCAACTAGCATCACTTTAATATTTAACTTACAATAAACTCCTTCTCCAGCGAGTTGCCGTATTTCTTCTTGTATTCCTCCTTGATCTGCAACATGTCGATCTCCGACCGGCTCACTACGTTGCGGGTCAGGAGCTTCTCATTGTAGCCAGAGCCCTGAATGCAGGTAAGACAAACATGTACGATGCATTTAGCTTTGTGATCATTCACAAATGTATGAACTGCACAGTCCATGCTCACGCAACTGGAATAAACAGAGGTTGAAAATGTAATTACCTTCATGGCCACGTGGAGTCTTTCAGCAAAGTAAGCAGGTTTACATCCAGCACATTTCACTAGAAAAGACATAAAGAAGCAGAAATGATTCTCTGATAAACATTACCGAAGCATCAGCAGGTTAATCTGAGGAAGGATTCTCCCCAATTAGAGACTCAAATCTTGTAAGCTCTTGGTTTTACTTGTTCCTTGCTTAGTTGTTTCAGTGTGTTAGCTGCTCATCAAACATGGACTCTATTATCTGTATTCAGAAGAATTTCACTGCACACCAAAAAGGAAATAAATTAAAAGACGCAGTAAGAAAACCATATGCCTTCCTTCCCATTTGGCAATCCAGGACTTTATCCATCAGGAGACAGCATTTTACCCATTTCTTATAGAGACAGTGCACATTTGCTGTACTAACAACTAACGTCAAGCATGAGGACTTCTGGTATTTGCTGCCATACACTTACATTTGTTTTGATTCCATCTTTATTTGTTTTAATACGTTTCTGTACGGGGTGGTTGAGGTCATTCTCTGGAAATGTTTGTGCATGAATAATGCATGTATTGCTGTAAGCAGCCTGTGTGGAGTGAGAAAGCTATGTATGTGCTACAAGAACGCCTTGTTTATCTAAAGATTGCAGCTAGTAACCGGTACGTCTTGTTTGTCAATTTCAAATTATTTCTGTGCGAACTCCTTGCTCATCATTCAAACTCCTGAGCTTGAATTCTTTCTTCATGGCTCTGGGCTTCCCTGCTGGTACTGTTGAGGATGTGAACGCAGTTGAGACAGTGGATGGACTGGGAGAGACGTCTGTAAAAAGTTGGGACTGGGAAATTTGAGGTTTCTTGGGATGTAGCTATACCTTCAGTTGAAGGTGTGGGTGGTCGAAATGGAGCCTTTCATGGTTGTATGAGGGATGGTTGCTTCTGGGGCATCGGCTTCGACATTTTAGGCATCTTCAGAACTCACACAATACAACAGGGAAAAACATTTCTTCAGTCAGTGCGCAAATGTTTTATACCTGCGTACAAATGTGAGACAACAGGAACTCCAAACAGAACCACCATAAACGAGCCTGTGACTCAAACTCACGACTTTCTTGATGACAGGCTTCACATTACAACACATCATTCTTGCCACATTTTACTATGAAAGCTACCAGACATGTCTGGCACACAGGATAGTAAAGGAAAACAAAAACTGCTTTATCATAGTTCTACAATTCAAATCTAAATTTTACCCAGAAATAACTATGGAACGAGTGTTAAGATCTTACCAATGGAAAGCAAAAGGTTCTCGATGTCTCCCTTCAGCTCTAGGTCAATTGCTTTGCCCAGATCCACGCTGCTGTATTTAGAATAGCATTCAAACACTGGAAAGCAGACAGAAGAGATATGCTCAGATGAGCTTTAAATAAAAGCAAAGCTTAATCCTGACTGCAGGAAGTCACATTCAGAGGGCGGGTACAGCGCAGCAGTTCTGCCTCAAGCTGCTTTTGTAAATGGAACTCAATCAAATTCCAAAACTATAAAGTATCCTAACTCCATGTTTTTACATTCTACTAAAATGCACAAACTGTTTAAATAAGAATTAGCTACAAAAATGTAGAGAAAACCCCAAACAAATAGAATGATCCCAATAACAACAATTAGTTTCCATTTACTTGTTAACTTGTAAAAACACAAGAAAGTCCTCTTAGACCTTTTACATAAAAACAAAGCATAGAGGGGAAAAAAAGAAGAGATTCTTTGTGCCTCTGGTAGGTAGCATTCGGGACTCCCTTGGCTATTTCCGGTTATTATTTAAATATAACATTGGGTGTCATTATGGCATAAAGCAATCTTGAGATCTTGTTGAAATGCAGGAGGAGGTAAACTGGATTTTGTTTCTAACCGAAACAGGAAGTGTTGCATTGTAATAGCACACTCAAGGCCTCCTGTGGACAAACTACATTACCATTAAATAAGTTTAAGTTTATATATTCATTATTTTATTTTATTTTTTAAAAGTGATCACGAGAAGCAACACACACACACACACATAAGGGAACTACTCTAGAAACCCTTTTCGATAGTGAAAGCCAATGGAGATAACCAGAGCCCGGGAATTCTAGTGTTGGCATGAAAATACACACAATGCAATACCCAACATATTGCCCCCACCACCTGAGGCATATTTCAACAGAAATCAGTGAGTGATTTACCCAGAGTGTGTATAATACAGTTACTAATCAGTCACAAAGACTAGTACTACTGCCAACCTAGCAACTGTTTTACACAATGTTTTAAACATGATTTTATTCATGTTTAACTATTTTTATTGGTGATGGATGAAAGGTACAGACAATTGGTGGATGGAAAATAGTCATAAAAAAATCCATATAGTCACCTATCCAGAACTAATGTGCATGCTTGGACTATAGGCATGGGGTGAACAGCAAACTCCATACAGAAAGAGCCCAGTTACCCACAAGAAATTCCTGAAACCTTCCTGCTGTGAGGTGATCATTCGACCCACCTCTAAACTACCATGCTGCACTATATATCTAAAGAGCTTACCTTTTAAGAGTTGAGCAGCACTCCTGCTGGTCAGGATGTCGATGAACACCTTGCAGTCAGTGCCTTTCCTCTTCTCTCCAGCTTCATACAGGGCCTAAAGATGTAAAATACACCATGTATCTGTAAACAACAAAAGCAAAAATGCAGAGCTCGCACACCCGCACCTCCTTACCCTGGCATCACCATCTGCCAGATCCGGGCGCACGACCTGGTCTTCACATCTGTTGGCCTACAGGGTGAGCAAAAACATTAAGGAATTAGCTGTTTAGACATGAACACTGGTACTGTTTCCCCCGGTGTTTAGTGAAACTCACCTTGCAGAGAGCCAGCAGGCCATCCCTAAAGCTTCCACTCGTTTCAGACTTGATATCAGTTTCCAGATCCTTCTTGAATTCTATAGAAAACAGAACTGATTGGTTTGTTCCTTCTGTAAGTAGCTGGGTTATCAAAGGCGGGCCATGTCTGTGGTGAGAGGCATGTAAAAGAACCATTGTTGACTTTCGTAAAGAGTAGGCCAATGGATTGCCGTTTCCAAAACTGTTCTCGTCCTGAATGTAACTGAATAATTGTTGGCTGGACGTAAAGCAATCGCTCACTAGCGCCTTTTGCAAGTTTGATACTCGATGTCATGATTAGCCAATATAGCAAACACTCAATAACTAGCTAAACATTTACTGTTTGAACTGCTGATTTCTTGGTGGGACGGGTCATAGAATAATTTGGGTGAGTCGTTCCCAGGTTATTAACTGACTCAGTAAAACAGATACAAAATATTTACAAATATTCCAGCACCGTATTTTGTCAAGTTTTCACCAGAAATGTGCGACCACCATAGCCTCAAACATGATCAGTCTAGAGCTCTTGGCCCATCATTTCTTGCAGAGACATTAAAAGGTTAATACTTACAAGTTTGAGTATGCAACACCAAAGTCAAACTTACCCTCCTTGTAGGCAGCTTTGAGGGCTCCGATCTCCTTATTGGATCTGGAGGCCAAAATCTCAACCAAGGTGTCTTCATCAGTGCCAACACCCTAGAAAGTGAGCAAGGATGAGAGATTAAGACATTCTCATGCCATAAGAGATTGGAAGGTTAAATTCATTTAGTGAAATTAACGAGTTATCAGCCACCAGGAGCTTGGAAACTACAGACCCAAGACAAAGATAACACGAGGAACATTCTTGGAAGGGATTTGGTGAATTACCTTCATGGCCAGTCTGAGTTGCTGGGCATCGTACTGAGCAGGAGTCCGAAGCAGAGCCAGAACCACACCCTCCAATTCACCCTTCAGTGCTGCCTTCAGAGCCACATCCAGGGGCTGCACACCAAACGGGGGAAATTTTATCCCGTTTCACATATTTCCAAAAAAGTAATCATGTACAGTGGCACCTCGCAAGACCCATTCTTAATGAGGATCTGTGGTTGCGGAATGCTGGATGAGTCAAACAGCATCTGTTTCTCGAAGCGTAAGCATCCCTTGTAAGTTTATTTTAAACTTTGTGCTTCTTGGTGTTAACTACTACATTAAAAACTGTGTTACCAAGGCGACTGAAAAGGATACTGGAAAGGAAGACAGTTGTGAAAAGAAATGCAAAAGATAAAATAACTGTCAAATTCTATATCCAGATTTTTTATAAGACTATTTAACATTATTATGGCTTGTTATAGTACATTTTAGGTGTCCAAGCATTTTATGTGTCAAAGCTTTGACAAAAAAAGATATTAAAATATTTTTTAAATTAAAAAGTGGTTACAGGCATTACAGAGACAATTGTGAATTTAGGATTTCACAAGTCAGTCATGTGGATTGTCTGATGTGAGCCAGTGCTCTCATGTTATCAGCTTTGGTTATGATTTTATATTTTCTCCTGCTCTCTGAAGTTCAAACAGCATTTTATTCCATTTCCAACTAAATGAAAATTTAAAAAGTGTTAGCGTTAAGTGTTAACACCTTAACTTTGTGGTTTCTGGTTATACCAAAGGTTCAAGTGAGTTTATCTCCTTTGCTGCGTTACATGTGAAAGTAATCTCAAGTGTACTGTGTTTGCGCTGTGGTGCGTGTGTGCATGCATGAGTGTTTCACCTTGCCAGTAGCCGCCTGATATGCAGTTTTGATCTGCTGCCTCTGATCGTTGCTCCTCTTCGCAAGAATATTGATGATAGTGCCCTCATCTACACCTGAAAGTAAGACGAGACTGGTCAAAGCATTTAAAATGAACATACTGCAAGTCAAATTATACAAAAAGAAAATAATAAGAAGAGGTTAAATAATTTAAAACTACACCATTCCATCAGTTTTCTGAGATTTGTTTTGAGTCAGTGAGTTTGGATTCGGATAAAGTGCGGATAAAGTTTTGGTTGTTGGGTGTGTCTGATGTGTGGTCATGAGTTTGTGTGAAAGGCGTTTTACCCTTTGTCTTGATGGCTGCATCCAGAGCAGTCGCATCTCCAGCTGAATTAAACGGAAAGTACGGTTTCACAGTCCCCTGAACATGCTACACACACACAGGCTTTTAAAACACTGCACACAATATCCACCTCCCAAAACACACATATTTATATAGATAGTCTGACACTTATATTTATACATGAAAAAAACACTTTATTAAAAACGATTCAGAAACTTAAGTGAGCTGATGAGATTCAGGAGATAAAGTAATCATAAAAAAATCTTTCACTTTCCATTAACATTTCTTTGAAAAATTTAACCTGATCAATTACATTTTTAATGAAGATGAAACTTTATAACCTATATAAAGAACTTTAAATGCAGTTATTAAAAGTAAATGAGCTTCAGGGGTAATAAAAACACAGAAGTACATAAATTCATTCATCTAAAATAAATCTACAGCTTCAGTTTAGTACAAAACCAGGTCAAACCCTCCTGTTTCTTACAAAGGAGGTGATTTAATCCACAGAGCATCTCCTTCTCCTTCTAATCCTCCTCCCCACCTCCCTCCCTCCCTCCCTCTTGGTCATTTCTTTGCTCACTCTTGCACTGGGTAAGTTTTTCCATTTGATGAAAAAGGGCGTTGTTTCCCCACACATTCCTTTAAAAAGACTTATGGAAACTTACAAGATCGTGGGACACACCCGTATACGAAAGCTGCCTCAGAAAATCACCAACAGAAGACATGTTGGACAGATCTGCAAGAAAAGCAAACGAACATTCTCATGAAACGCCAGGGCTTTGTATTTTACAATAATACGG
>JBCNYG010000021.1:24397658-24411519 GCA_039654305.1 Porochilus rendahli
AAAGGAGCAGATCTGGGGGTTCTCAGGCATAGAGAGTTCTGGTAAACTGTGGCGTTGGGATGCTGTCGCTCCCTCACACTACATGCTCACCCAGGTCCGTTGACAGTGGAGTGGCTGATTGCCCAACATTCATTGAATTGAATTGAATCAATAAAACATATAACATTGGATACTTGGATTAGCGAACACAATGTACCATTGGAACAGAAGTATGATAGTTAATAAAAATGGTTCTCTGCACACCTATGTAGATATTCCATTAGTTTCAGTCTGCATTTCTCTAGCGTACCAAAACCCCCCCCACAAAACAAACAAACAAAAAAATCAGGTTGTGTCCAAAACAGCACACCAAGAAGTGTGCTGATGAGGGCACATGCACCATTATTTCACAAATTATAGAAACATATGGGGAACACTGGTCAATTTGGACCCTTTAAAATAAATGACTGAAGCAATAGGAAAATTGGATAAAAGGGAGCTTGCTTGTTTAGTTAAAATAATTCAGAGAAATATTAGCTTTTTCCACTGGTAAGATGACAGTAATCTATTCTCCAGTGTGCTAAACTATAGGTGAATTATTCCTTTAATATAAACTAGCAATTTTTTCTTCTACTAATTTGCTGCTATGTTTTTCTCCAGCTAAAACAGGTCAAAGAAGAGAACAAGAAAATGACTGAACACTACACAACAGAAAGGACCCTTAGAAAGAAATACTACAACATGGTGGAGAATATGAAAGGCATAGTTTTTGATAAACACATCACATGAACACTGACTATTGGCACTGACTATTGTTTTTATTGGACACTAGGCCATAATGTGTTTAGGTTATATGCAAGTATGAAGAGACAAGAGATATCGGAGTAAGCTCGGTGTGCTTATCCATTACACCTCCATATATTCACAAATACGCAGAAATATGAATTATTCAATGAACACTGCATTAACTGGCCACAGTAATACTTTATATTATCAATATTATTGCTCTGATGTTCACAAATATACAACAGAAAAAGACAATGCAGTCTGTGGGAACATTTATGCTTAATATTTGGTTAAAAACTGTTAATTTATGTATGAATGTGCATTCTAAACAGGCAGGGTCCGGGTGTTTTGCCGTATAAGGCCTCAGACACGATCCGAGCTGCTGAGGGGCAGCAGGACCATTGTATCATGTTTAGATGATTACTCTGTGATCCTGGAAACTCCTCGAGGGTCGCGAGAGTTTCAGTTTGACAGAATCTTCACCACTGAACACACACAGGACGATGTGTTTCAGGAGTCTAGCAGGTCGGTGAGCAAATCTACAGATTTATCTCTCATTCAACTTATAGTCTTGCTTCTAGTAGGAAAGTGGTAATTTAATGAAATATTCTGTATTCTAAGAGTGTATCATCTTTAAAGGTTAATTCAGTCAGCAATCGACGGCTTCAATGTATGCATCTTTGCATACGGACAGACTGGCTCAGGAAAAACTTTTACAATGTTGGGGGACAGAGAGCAGAAAAACCCTGGAATCATCCCAAGGACATTTTCAAGGATTTTTGAAATCATTCAAGAGAATGAGACAAAATTTGAATTCAAGGTAAATTGTAAAAATTGTTCCAAAGCATTGTCATAAGTCTTTATTTTTATGTATCCATTGCCGTTTTAAAGCATGTGGTTGGGAACCTCTGTTGTTTTTGAGCTTAAAGACATTTTAAGAATCATACCACTTGGATCATCATCCTCATCTCATTTCTCATTTCTCTATCGCTGCCTTATCCAGGTCTTGGCTTCTATGTTGGAGTTGTATAATGATCGACTCCAGGACCTCTTTGTTAGCACATCTGAGGCACTGTCAAAAAGAATCGAAATTAAAAAGGACAAAAAGGGACTTGTATTCGCCCAAGGAGCAGAGGCAAAAGAAGCAACTAGTGCTGGCGAGCTCTTCGCTCTTTTTGAACTGGCCTCTGCTAATCGCCATATTGCAGCTACCAGTATGTTTTCTTTATCATTCATCCAGGTTGTGATCATGTTGATGACACAATCTTGACTCTGTTGTGACTTTTAAATGCCGATTGACTGTGTGGTTAATCTTTCAGAGATGAATATAGAAAGTTCTCGCTCTCACCTCATTATCAGCATCATGCTGGAAAGTCGTAACCTGACAAATGACAGTATGACATTTGGTAAGCTGAACCTTGTTGACCTGGCAGGAAGTGAGAGAGCAGCAAAGACAGGAGCTAAAGATGACCATTTGAAGGTGATAATATGAAATCATTTATTCGTTTGCTGGGCCACTTTTGCTTCTAGGGTAGAGGGGAGGCTGGAGCCTGCACCACTAACTCTGGGCGAAGACAGGATATACCCTGCTAGTCCATCGCAAGGCTAACACACACACAAGCATTCACATTTACACCTAGCAGCAATTAGCTGCTTGTGTGGGTTTCCTCTGGGTACTCTGGTTTCCTCCCACAGTACAAAAACATGCACAGTAGGCCAATTGGCTGTTCCAAATCACCCCTATGTGTGAGTGCGAATGGTTGTGTGACTGATGGCCCTGCGATCAGCCTTGATCAGTCTACCTGATCACCTGATATTATTCTTTTAGGTCACGTATTTCCATTTGTATTCATAGCTTATACTTTCTCATTTGCATGCAATATGATTGAGAAACCAATATTTTATTTTTTTTCTTCTGCGTCCCCCTACAGGCTCCATATAAAAGTACCCTTTGCTAGTTTTTGAGTAGACGGAATTCTGCCGGTTGCCAGATCTTAATGAGACCTATGTATAATGTAATTGTGCCACAAGTCCCAATGCAGATTATTTTTTATAGATTTAGTGCTTCTTGGACTGGGCTCAAGTACTTAAAAAAGGCAGATATCTTTCCACTGTGCAACAAATTCCAGGTAATTTTACTTCCCCACTGAAATACCACATTGTTCTCCTCAGAAAAGCTGTCCGTTATATTTCCAGCAGTGACTGGTGTAGGCCCTGCGATGGGCAAGCTGTCCAGAGTCAACTCTGCCCTCGCCCAGAGTCGCTGCAATGGGTGCCAAATTAGGTTTAAGTCGTTAAGAAAATTAATAAATGATGAATAAATTATTGGCATAGACCCCATGAGAATGGAGTGCCTGCTACCTGGTATTAGTGTTTTTGCAGAGCTACCCCTGGGTATGTTAAGGACAGCAATTTACCCATTATTGTGTGTGTATGTGTGTGTGTGCTGTGCAGGAGGCTAATTCCATTAATAAGTCTTTGAGCGCTCTCGGTGATGTGATCTCAGCTCTATGGCATGATCTTGCTAAAACATCTGTTCCTGAAAGGTAGTTGTTAGAGAGAATATATAAACAAATAGCATCATAATTCCAACACAATGAAATTTAAGTATGGAAAAGTTTATAGGAATGAATGCAGGAGGAAGTGTTCAGCTTTAATGTTGTAGGTCTTTCTGTTGCCTTGTTCTTGAGAAGAGTCTATGAACATATTGAAGCCTAAATCTCCCTAGGAAAATTACATGCTCCAGTAAGAGACCTCTGTATAGGAAACACCTTTGTATCCTTGATCATAAATCTTCCTTTTTCTTTTTTTTTATTACTTTCTGGAGCATGTTAACAGATTATCCAACATTAAAGTGTATCTGTGGTGAACTAGTGTTAGCAGCTATTTAAAATGATCACATAAACATCAGTGGTTCCTTCCGGCAACATAAGTCCATGCCAAATTTCAAAGTATGTGCGAGTGTTATGACTTTAGGTGTTCTCAGAGACATGTTGCCTTTCTGATTGGCTGTTCCTGCCTGGTAGTGATGGGAACTCTTTTGCCGAGTTTGCAAAACATTAGCTGCATAAACCATTTTGGATTCACTGTCATGCTTATTTCTGGCACCATTCTCACTCATGTATTGTGACCCCACACATTTACACAAATTTTAGCAATTAATAATTGTGTTTGATTTAGTAAAAAGCTTTTTAATAATTGTGTTTAGTGGGTGTTTTGCATGTACCGTTTTCCCCTGAGTGTTAAGTATGTGGATGTTGTGTCTGATGCTCTCATAAAGTGTTGTTCCAATTAAGGCGTATCATCTGACAACACACAAAGATTCCAGGTCAGTGTTTGCATTTACAATATGATGGCCAGGAAAAAGTGTTTACTTAAGTTAAATTATTGAGAAAACTAAAGACTAAAGAATAAGGTTCTTTACAGGTTCTTATTCATCATAATGTTAATTATTATTTATCATGATGATTTTAAAAAACAAATTAAACAAGAGCACTCAGAGAAAACAAACCTCCACCAAGCCGGCACTTATAAGTGGAACCCATATAGGTAGTAAGGTGGCTGATTAAGGGTCCTATAAGAGATTTTCCACAAGTTCCATAGTAGCCCCATAAATAATTTCCTGTTAGTAACCCTGGGTTTACACTGGGGCTTGGAGCTCTACGATATATGATCACGCTTGGAACATGAAACTTGGAGTCATGTTTCCAAGTTCATCAACATCCACTACAATGGCACATCAAGGTTTGTTACACTCTGTTAAGGTCTGTTAAGCTCAACTGTGCTCTACCACAATTTCCTCTATTGCAATTGGTGTCAAATTGTAATCAACAAGTCAAAAATGTTGTCACAATTATTGCAATCATCACAAATCCACCAAGTCCCCCTCATGATCCTCACAATTCATTCCCACGTCCCCCCACCCTTATCACAATTTTTTCAAATCACGGAGATGGCAGACACCGTGCCACAGTGTAAACCCAAGATAACCCAACTAGGACTTACATAGGGAGCCCATCTAGGCTTGCGAAAATGGGACTAGCATAAACCAATTGACATGGGGTTGCTATGGGACCTACAGGCAATCCCACTTTTAAGCCCACTTACAACCTAGATGGGTCACAAGTACAAGTACTGGCTTGAAAACTTAAGTACATGGCACCCCCTGCTGGGACTGCTGCACTTAAAACATTCCCAAAAATGGAATTTCCCATGTGAAATTTAAATCTGTATCAGATCAGAATAAAAGTCGGCCTGACATCAAAGTTTCTGATGATTTTTTTACATTTTTATTTCACCCATTATAAGAGAGAGGGTTAAGAGTCAAAAACTGTGGACAGGAAGTTGCTAACAGACAAACAAGACAACATATTTTGTAAAGGAAAAAATAACAGGAAGATTTTAGCATACAGGATGAAGTTAATGGATTTGTTTTTCCTTGAAATTTGTTTTAATTTCGGCCCAGCACTACAATTTTGAAATAGCTTTTAACTGCTAACTGCTTTTTTGTGAATTTTTTCTCAATTTAGTTGTAGCCAATTCTTACCTATCAAATACAGCCTACTTGTCATGTCACCACCTCTATCCAGGGAGAGGCAAGCACATGCCTTCTCCATGACATGTGATGCAGCCATCTGTATTTTTATGAATCTTTATGATATGCCATTCCTCCCTCCCTCCCATGAGAACTTGGCCATCCAGCTCACGGTTAGCATGTCCGCTTCACAGCAAGAAGGTCATGGGTTCGATTCCCAGCTCGGGTGTTTCTATGGGGAATTTGCATGTTCTTCTCGTGCTTGCGTGGGTTTCCTCCCACAGTCCAAAACATGCACAGTAGGTTGATTGGCTGTACCAGATCGTCCATAGGTGTGAATGTGAATAGTTGTGTGATGACCTGGCGAGCTGTCCAGGGTGTACCCCACCCTCGCCTGGAGTTGGCTTAGAGGGGTGCCAGCCTCCCTGTGACTCTAATTAGGATTAAGTGGTACAGAGGCTGGATGGATGTTGGAAATCCCCCAAATTAAATTTCATCAATGTAAAAACCTTTAGTGGGTAATGAACTATTTTAAACACTTCTTTAAATCCTTAAAATGTAGTACGCCAGGTCCATTATTCAGAAATATGCTTTAAAATAGATTAAATAAATAAATAACTTTTGAAGCCAGGTTCTGACAGTCCTTAAGTCATATTTCCAGTGAGAGTTATGGATGCACATTGCACATTGGCAAATTACAGACAATGATATGAGGAATGAAGAGTAGAGGTAAATGATAAAGGATATATTGGAAATTATGAGAAAGAGACAGCTGGGCAATGATGCTGGTTTTAAGAGAGTTGAAAGGAATATGCTGGCAGAATGGAAGAAGAAGGTGAACAGATTAGTGCCGGACATACAAACTGCCAATATTACTGACACTAACAAGTTGGTCAATGTTACTGCGATCTACATAGCAAGACAAGTTGGGCTCAAAATGGATGGTTACAAAGAAAAGGAAAATCAGGTCTCTGTTGAAGGGTTAAGGAAGCATGTTAACATCCTGGAAAGATCTAAACAAGGGAACCTTAAAAGGAAGGAAAATATACCAAGTTGGAAAAGAAGTATAACATCAAGCAGAAAGGAGAAAAGGTTGTAATGGAAGAACTGGACGTAGACTACAGGCTAAATCTGCAAAGTTGAAAAGGTACGAACAAAGGATTCATCAATACCAAGTAAACAGATTGTTTCAGCAAGACCAAAAGAGAGTGTGTCAACAAATAAATGGAACACCAAGTAGTTTCAATGAAGTTAGACCTGATGCTGAGGAACGCCAACAGTTTTGAAAAGACATATTGGGTAAGGACATTTAGAATGGTTAAAAGAGTTGAAAAAGAAAAGAGTAGAAGCTAGAAAGGAGGCCATTGTAATAACAGCTGAAATGGTGAATGCAAGGTCGAAGCAGATCCCCAATTGGAAGGCACCTGGTCTGCAAGAAGGCCTGGATTCGATTCCCGAGCTCAGGTATTTGTGTGAAGTTTGTAGGTTCTCCCTGTGCTTATATAGGCTTCGATTTTCTTTCCACAATCCAAAAACATGCACATTTGCTGTTTAAAATCGCCCCTAGTTGTGAGTTTGAGTGGTTGTTTCCTCTCGCCTAGAGTTGCCTCTGTATTAACATTCATGAAGGTGTCCCATTATTCCATCGAGATTGTATTTGCCTTTTATCGACCATATGTTTGATTTATTCCATTTAGTTGTTAAAATGTATGTATATTTGATAGGAGTATGAATCAATAAGAGCTAATGCAGTTCATCATAACTGTTTATAAAAAAAGAATAGATGTATGCTTGTTTGAAATTGTTATACAAGTATGGTTAAAACCAAAAATAGATTTAAAATGTTAAAAAGCATAAATAGTGGTTTTCATACATATTCCATGATCCAAGTATTTATTTTAATAGATATTGTGAAGTAAGAGCATATGATTGATCACTCATTAGCACTAAAATATCTGCTGTGATGCAATGTGTACCTTTTCATCCATAATAATGAGAGTATTGTATTGAGTGTTAATTACACTTGAACGGGAAGTTGATAATGTTTAAGATGAAATTTTCAATCAACTTGTGCATTCTCCATTATGTGCATAGATTGTTTTTTAGCCAGGACCTGAGCTTGTGCAATGCAGAGTCAGAACAGAGTGAAGATTTGACTGTGGAGAAGCCAGCAAAGTGGTGTGGTCAGCCACCGGAGCCATCTGCAGAAGATAACAACGTTGATTCCTCTCTTCATGCACGAACAGATAAGACTGACACTTGAAAAATCTACCTGGTTAGTTCAAACACAGACATTACAAGAACGAGCACACATTTACACCAGAGACCTTTGCTTCCTTCCATAAAGGCCGTGCACATTGGACATTTTGCTCTTCACATTTGTGAACAACCCTCTATCAAGGACACCATTATTTAATTTCTATTTTATTTGTGTTTGGGCCCATTTATTGTGCAACTGTGCACATTTGGAGGCCCGCTTAGATAGGCAGGGTTTGTGGTTTCATGTTAAATCTTTGTGTACAATATACTTCAATTCAACTATTCTGTTCAGTTCTATTCAGTTCTGTGTGTGTCTAGTTTCTCTGCTAATATACAGTATGCTTTCAGGCTCCGCCGCCGTTCCTAGAATTTACTGACACTGGTCTAATGATAAATCATCATCAACATACTTATCTGTAGTAACCGTTACACAATCATAAGCCATCTTCCTCAGTAGTGTTTTGGGGTGTTCTAGACTTCACTGTATGTGGTAAATAGGTTTTTATTTACCAAAGATAGAATTGATTCATATTTATGCAAAACAATATTTAGTTTTTATGAACTCATGCGTTCCTCATCCTGTCATGTGTTCCAACATTCATTGATGTCTGGTGGACCTGACTTGCAGCCGTACTAATACATGACCTGCAACAGGTGAACCGGTTTGGTGGACATAGACCGTAAGTTCAACAAACAATTACTCATGAGAAATGCATGTGAACTGATGAATAACAGAAGTGTGACAAGGGTTCACAGGATAAAACTAATAACTTCAGGATAAGTACTGTATAAATACTGTTCATGTAATGGTTCTTTTACCCTGTCCAAAACAGACAATAGAATATTTCCTCCAGGATATTGTGAGAGTCTAGATCAGCAACGAAGACACAAAAAAAGACGAGGATCTTTGATTTCAAATCAATTCTGGTGGTAAACAAAGACAACATTACAAAAATTTCAACACTGTCAAAATACTCAGGGAAGTAAGTGTACGTTAATGCTGCAATTGAGTGTAAACTGGAAATGCTCCCCAGTTCAGGTTCCAGGAACTGCTGATGATCAAACTACCGCACTATTCATTTCTAAACCAAAAGAAGTGATAAAACAAACACAACAGAAAAAACAAACACATAACCTACTATGGTTATTTTATTTATTCTTTCATGTATAACGTTAAGCAAAACTACAGTGTTGTTGAAAGTTGTTTGAGACAGTTAAGATTTATGAAATTTCATTAATTCTTGTGTGAATTTTAAATAATTATTGAACATACTAGCAAAACTACAGGGAGTCAATCACCAGTACTGACTGACTTTCTTTTTTTAACTTGCCTACAAGAATTAATCTATAAACCCATAAAATAATAAAACATGCCTCTGAGCCAAAACAATCAATCAAACATAATATGAAAGCTGATTAAAACTGTTGAGGTGTCACCACTATAACTGAAGTATTTCTCGAATGAACATCACTATTTTCACACTGAGTAGTGACAGATAAAACAAGGCAGGGGTGCAAAGACTAATCTGTAAAGGCCTGGTGTATTCATTTAGTTGCTGAATCATTCACTTATTTGCTAAGCTTAATCCTGCTTAAATCGTGAGGAGGCTGAATCCTATCTCAGCCAACTCTGGCAGGAGGCAGGGTACATCCTGAACAACTCGCAAGTCCATTGCGGGGTCAACACACAACCACTTACAACTTGGAGCAATTTGGAACAGCCAATTAGCCTGCTGTCCTTAACTTTGCACTGTAGGAGGCAACCGGACAATGCAAAGAAAACCCACACAATCACAGGGCAAACATGCAAACTCCACACAGAAACATCCTCTCCATGGCTGGGACTCGAGGCTCAGACCATTTTACTGTAAGGCAGATGTGCTAACCACCCTGCCACGCATCTGTAGGTTTTAAAAGCTTAATTTAAATGGAATCATTTAAATAAATAAAAATAATTGAAATGTATTTAAATACACATGCATGTGTGTTCCCATCATAATGTCCCGGGGTAAAGCTTTTAATAAGCTCATCAGAGTTGCCAAAAATTACACACTTTAATATACATCAGTCACAACGTCATTGGCAGTGATGAGTTTATTGAAATGTAATACAGTTTACTGTACTCTTTTTAGTTGTATTAATGTATATACACAATTTGAGTTCTGAAGTGATTTCAGCATAGTACATCACACTAAACTGGTAAATACATTTTTCATCAAGGTTAATATGGCCTTATTGGCTTATATAAATGCTTTTACAGATTTTTGTAAACCTACTTTGTAATAATGACTATTGTTTAAAGGCTCTATACCAAAATAACCAAAATGTTTATTCTATATCTTTAGCTGATTATCAGGTGTGGCTCCGGCTGATTGGACATTTAAGGATAAAACTGAACATTAGAAATAAACATTTTTAGAGGAGGTACTCAAGTTTCCCCTACCTCAACTTCCCTCACAATAATGTCCTCCCGGGCTTTACTAGTCATATTTGTCCGATTGTCCATGCACACACTTTAGGCTGACATTGCATTACAGTGTATGTTTTGGGTTTTATCACACAGGTGGAGGTCTTTTTCCACGAGCAGGTGAACAGGTCACAGGAACCCCTGGGTTCACAGCAGCCAATGAAACATCCTTCTGCATTTTTACTCCTTTACCACTGGTGGCTGTTCCAGCTTTATTATAAACCTTTGAAGACTTACCAGCAAGTGGTTGAATGGCAGGCTTTTCTGGGGAAAAAAGACAATATTAATATTAATTAAGCGTTACTAAAAACCCAATATTAACCAAGAATATATCTGCACAGATTCATGCAAGCTTAGGGCAGAATTCTAAAAAAAACAAAACAAAACAAAAAAAAAACCCATATCATCCAAAATTTTACATTTAAGTGCTGCATTCATGACAGTAAGCAAACACAAAATTACATACAATTTACCTCATGTTTGGGATGGGTGAAATGCGCTAAAGAGCAGAAACAAATGTAGAATAAAGGATGTTTCTAGGCAATCAACTGCTAGAAAAAACAGAAAGCAACCACAGGCTGGATTTAATAGCAAAGATCCTGAATAGAGCCCCATAGGCATGGAAGATGACTTGGATGGTTGTCCCCTGTCCATGCTACCACAGAAATCCAAATTAGGTTGCAGAATTACCAATAAAAAATATTAGTTATTAATAATGAAACTGAAACCCAAAAATAGAGTCAGACTCACAGATTAAAAATCACAAAATTTAACTTTCACTGAGCAAAACAAGACAGAATAGGAATGTATTACACAGATAATTAAACTAACCAGATGTCCTGCTGCTGGGAAAAAAAACATGCTAGGCTAATCAGCTTTAAACTAACAAGACAGGTAATGCAAATTAATGTAGAAATCAGTGTGAAAGAAAATGTAGTGTTAACCTTTTCTTCTTTTACTTCAGACCATAGTCGGAGGAATAGAGGAGATTTTGTGGTGATTGCATGCATTTTAGCGTTAGTTTTCGCATATGTTTTCGTTCGTGGCTTCGCCTTTTTTGTTGTTTTTGTTTTCACAGAGATGGGGGCTTCCGGCGGCTTGGGGCTCCACCTACACCTGCTCACTTGTTCCGGACCTCCGGCAATCACCACCGGCTTTTGAACACCTTTGGGAAACTCTTCTGGCGCCAGAGTATTCTCGCAGCTCACGCAGTATCTTGGCCAGTTCGCTAGCGAACGTTAAAGACTTTCGGTTTGGTAGTTTCTCAGCCCTGTTGTTTGTCTATTGTTTTGCTTCCTTTCAGTGCCTACTCGAGCCCCAGCGCTTCCGCCGATCTCTACAAACATGGACGCACTCTCTTCCGGGATTGCTCATCCAGTGCTTCCGACTCATCTCTACTACGCGAACAGACCTTCTTCCGGGATTGCCCGTCCAGTGCTTCCGCCCCGTCCGGTGCTTCCGCCCTGTCTACACAGATTCCTCTCTCGCTCCCCGGGTCCCTGGTTCCCTCTGCTTCTCTTCCCTTGCTTAAATAAAAGCTGTTTAAATTTCATCTTGTTTCCGGGTGTGCTTTTGGGTTCTACCTCCGCGTCTGGGTTCAAACCGTGACAGAATACTCTGGCCAAAAACATGGACCCAGCAGATCCGGATCCTGTAAAGGAGGCCCTGTCGACTCAGGGGATTCTCATTGAGTGGCATGACGAGATGCTACAGGGGATTATGGAGTCCCTTCAGAACCTACACCAACAGGTGGTTCTCATTGCTTCCCAAACTCACCAAGTGACTCACCAGCCCAACCCCTCCACTCCTGACCCATCTGTGAGTAACCCCCCTGAGCCTACTCTCCCTTCTCTCCCCGGAGCCCTACTCGTAGCTCACGCGGTATCTTGGCCAGTTCGTTAGGGAACGTTAAAGCCTTTCGGTATAGTAGTTTCTCAGTCCCGTTGTTTATGTTTATTGTTTTTGCTTCCTTTCAGTGCCTACTCCAGCCCCAGCGCTTCCCCTCCATCTCTGCAAACACGGACACACTCTCTTCCGGGGTTGCTCATCCAGCACTTCCGACCCATCTCTACTACGCAAACAGACCTTCTTCCGGGATTGCCCGTCCAGTGCTTCTGCCCTATCTACACGGATTCTTCCCTCGCTCCCCAGGTCCCTGGTTCCTGCTTCTCTTCCCTTGCTTAAATAAAGGCCGTTTAAATTTCATCTCGTTTCCAGGTGTGCTTTTGGGTTCTACCTCCATGTCTGGGCTCGAACCGTAACAACCTGGTGCATCATCACAAAGCCAAATCAGCCCACATTGCTTGGCATCTACATTTATACTTTAATTAAACTGCCAGATACTTTTTTACCCCATTTCAAACAGGCCACACCTCCTATGATTAACCATGTGCTTAACAGATCTGAGATCGGTAATGTGAACGGCTGATACAAGCAGTTTCAGGTCAGAAACTTATATTACTTCTTGGTTGATTTTAAACCTTAAACATAAGTTCTAATGGGGAAAATTGTTTGTTACCTTCAGCACGGAAAAAAATATTTTGGATTTATTTTAATAAACTTTTCTTTGTTAGTTTGTCTCAGAACAAAATCCAGACCACACTAATGCATGGATTTCCAAAAAAACTTCGTGGAGACACTACCCTACCTGAGTCCCAGAAATTATTTGATTTTGAAAGGTGAAGGTCAGAGCAAGTGTGGACTTTGTGGTATTTGTCTGGGTCTGACAGGTGGAGAGGAGGGGTGGATTTTTATGGCCTTTCATGGAGTGTTGCGGTCATCACTGATCGACTGATTTTCCAGGGGATTAGAATTAGCACTATGATGAGTACCATATTAATCATTGTTTTTAAACTTATGTAAATCCAGCAGAAATGTTTAGTGGATGCAAAAAATTACATGCAAGTTTACTTAAATATGAAATTAGCTGTTAGTTACCAAAAGTAAATGTTAATTACCCAGTGATCCTCCGCAAAGCCATTACAATATGGTGTGTGTGGTTTCCCTTCTTCAGTTCCTCCCTCACACCTCCTTTAAAGTTGCAGAAGGTTAAGAGGAAAAACTGAAACAAAGGAAACTTTAAGACACGGAAGTGAAATGACATTAAAGCGATCACATCAGTGCACAAATGGGTATTTCCTTACCCAAGAAATGCACAGAATGGACCGAATGGGTGACTGAATGTAACACGAGCTGATAATGCAAAGCTGTCACAAACCTGAAGTGGTAAATAGGTTGGGATGGAGAAGATGCAAAAGATATTTCACGATGAAGGTGCTTTGTACCCTGCTTTTGCCCAGTGTTGGGTGAGACAGACTCCAGACTCTTAAAGACGATAACAGGATTAAGCAGTTCAGCAAACTAGTGAGATTCGTTTACAAAAGAAACAGATAAAAAGAGAGAAGAGAAAAAGAGAACGTATAAATATTTACCCCTGGTAAACCCCTAAATTCAATTTGGGGTTTGGTTGAATGAGATATATATGCATATACCTCTTTCACCAAGACCCCAGAGTTTGTTCGAGAACATAACAAAGGCAGAAATCTGAAGACCAAAACATGACCAGAACTTTGTTGTGAGCATATTTTGGTCTTCAGAGTTCTGTCTTGGTTATGTTCTGTCTTTGTTTCATTCATTCATTCATTCATTTTCTGAACTGCTTATCCCTAATTAGGGTCGCGGTGAGGCTGGCGCCCATCTCAGCCAACTCTGGGCGAGGGCAGAGTACACCAGGCAATAGAAACACGCTGACGGCTATGTAGCTACTCTTGACGAAAATCAGCGATGGTTCTTTTACATTCCTCTCACCACAGACAGTGAGAGACACGGCCGGCCTT
>JBCNYG010000021.1:24441286-24456113 GCA_039654305.1 Porochilus rendahli
GCCTATGCAGCTTGGAGTAGGCCAACATGCATAGAGAGGGTAATGTGGTCAACATACTCATTTGCCTAATAATTCTGTATAGATGAAAAGGTGCAGGCTGCTTAGTGATACCTTGAATAATAAAGAGTATTGCAAGGGGCAGAGCTTACTTTTACAAAGCTCAACAGTTAATGTTAAGGACTCACATACAGTCTCACCAGGCTAAAAACTTTCTTGTTTAGTCAAGCATTTTGTTAGCCCTTTATTAGATAGTTAGTCATGCCAGAGTTCCTTCTTGCACCCAGCACTAATAAACTTTCAACATTCTTTTCTCTCTCTTTCTATGTATTTGCTGAGGTACACATGCTTCGTCTGAGATACCAGTGATTCTGATCCTTCTACTCTCCGAATCCTGTGATCCGTCCTAATGTTCTATTACTGGTTGTAGTTCAGATCATAAGCCCTTGTCACGCACTGACGATGTGATGAATATGTTGGCGTACATTAAGTTACGGGTAAATTTCAGATCATCTAAATCCCTCTAACTAGCATATGACTCATACATTTTGCATACACTGACCATTAGTAGAAAAGGTGCCACAAGTCTAGCATACTTTAAATATAAAGTCTAGCATACTTTAAACCCATATATAACCTCTATATAGTTATATATCTATATATTCTATATATATAGGCTTCCACAATCAGTCAAGCTGCTCTGCTATCAGCATTCCATCTCTCTAGTCATCCGTCGCACCTAGCACTGCAATCAAAGCACTGTTGCTCCAGCAACCACCAACACTGGAAGTATCGAAAGTTCTCTGCACTTCACTATAGGAAATACCGCAAGACCCTCGTACTTTCGGGTAAATACATTTTGTGGAGTGGATTCCAGACTGTGTAGAGTGGATCTTACTGTTCTACGACCTGTAGAGAGATTTACCCCACAGTCTTTGGTTAAATTGAAACTTTTTAACACTCAATCCATTAGCAAAAAGTCCACAGTGAATAAAGAACACATCTGTTATATCTGTAGCCAACTCTCGCCCCGGCTCTCACACATCACACATCACTCTCCCGATTTCTAATCATCTTCACCGGCACCTCATTTCTGGCACTCATCACCTCCTCCATAAAAGTCCCCACTAGAAACACTTCAGTGCCTAGCCTCGTTGGTAGTAAATGTGTCAACGCCACTCCAGCTAGCGCTTTGGACTCACCTCTACTTTCTTTGCAATTATAACATCGGGTGGTTATCATAACATCATCAGAGGGAAGGGATTTTACTTCATGTGTTTGACAGAGACCTGGCACCAGCCAGAGGTATACACTGCCCTCAATAAAGCCTGTCCATCCAACTACAGTTACCTGGAGGCAGCTTGCAGTAGCGGACATGGTGGTGGCTTAGCTGTTATCTACCAACAGGTTCTGGGGCTGTATTTAAATGTAAGCCCCTTTTCCCCATGACTGTTCTCCTTAACTATCAACCTCCAAAACCCAATTCTGCGTTCCTCCCAGAAATTTCTGATCTCCTCACAACACTCTGTACTACTTCAGTCAACATCATAATCTTAGGAGATATAAATATTCATGTTGACACCCCCTCTTTTTATCTCGCTGCTGATTTCCTTGTCATGTTGATGCCCCCACACATTCCAGGGGACACACACTCCATCTGGTCATCTCTAATCTTGCCCCCATTAGAAATCTATAAGTTTATGATCTTGGTGTTTCAGATCACAAGGTCGTGGCAAACGAACAAACAGGGAACAGGTACACAGGGAACACCAGAAGGCATATAAAGAAGCTCTGTGGTTTTACTCCATCATCATCAATAACAGCAATAATAACTGTAAACACTTTTTTCAACAATAAATCACCTCCTCAAACCTCCCCCTCCTTCTCATTCTTTTTCTGTTTTTCAAACAGAAAGTCAATAACATCCACTCACATCTCTCCAACACGGCTGTCTGGTCGCCCCATACTGCTGACCCAACATCTGCCATTGACCAGACTTTTTCCACATTCTCTGTTGCTACACAGGATGAGGTGAAGGACATCATCAGGAAAATGAAGCCATCTACCTGCACCTTCGACCCGTTCCCTCTGAGCCTTGCTGAAGGCAAACATCTCTGCCATTTCTCCACAAATCACGATAATCATAAACCACTCCCTTTTGGCTGGCCATATCCCATCTGCATTAAAAACTGCGGTCATCAGACCTCTACTGAAAAAAACAACCCTGGTTTCAGATGTTCTCTCCAACAACAGGCCCATCTCTACTTTTCCCTTTCTGTCAAAAATTCTGGAGAAAATGTTTGCAGCACCTTCTTGCTCATCTTAAACACAATAACCTGTTTGAAAAGTTTCAGTCTGGCTTCCGCCCTGGCCACAGCACAGAAACAGCATTGGTCAGGATCACCAAGGACCTTTTGATGGCAGCAGATAATGGCTTCCCATCCTTACTTATCCTCCTGGACCTAACAGCTGCATTTGATACAGTTTACCACAACATCCTTCTTCACTGTCTGCAACACACTATTGATCTCTCAGAAAATGTCCTTAACTGGTTCATATCATACCAAGCAAACAGAACTGAGCATTTCACCCTGGAAAATTCAGGGCTTCAGGGCTCTGTGCTAGGCCCCACCCTTTTCACCATTTACATGCTCCCCCACTGCAATATCATCAGCAGACATGGGACATCCTTCCACTGTTATGCTGACGACATACAGCTTTATCTCAAAACAACCCCATCTCCTCTGCTTCCCTGCCAACATCCACATTGACCACCTGCCTGGAGGATATAGAGGCATGGATGAAGGCTCCTTCAACTGAACAGTTCAAAAACAGAAGCCATTCTTTTTGGCATTGCACACCAGCTCCGCTCCTCCACCATCACCAGCATCACCTTCTCTGGCCAAAACATTCCCCTGTCCACATCTGCCTCACATTTTGCTTTTCAAATGGACCCTCACCTTACTTTTGATACCCACATCATACGTATCTGTAAGACCTCATTCTTTCACCTCAAGAACATCTCCAAACTGCATCCAACACTGACCCTGGCAGATGCAGAGAAGCTTGTCCATGTCTTTGTCTCCTCCAGGCTGGATTACTGTAATGCACTCATTGGGATTCCTGGCAAGAGCATTCAGAGACTACATCCAGAACAGTGCCACCAAGATCCTGACGAGAGTGCACAGGCAAGATCATATCATCCCTATACTGAAGACTCTTCACTGGCTTCCCATCCCACTCAGGATAGAATACAAGGTCTCCCTCCTCACTTACCAGTGCATTCATGGACATGCCCCTCCTTACCTACAGGAACTCCTCACCCCGCATACCTCCTTACGCAGCCTCCATACTACAACCACAAACACCCTTCCTTTCCTGCCTTTTCAGCTGCTGACCCAAGACTATGGAACACCCTTCCAGAATACCTGAGAAGTCCACAGTCTTTAGAAGTTTTTAAGCAAAACTTGCAAACCTTCCTTTTTAAAAAAAGCCTTCTGCTAACTAGTATTTTATTGACGTTTTATTTTTTTGTTTTTCTGTAAGCAATTTGAGATTTCTTGCAATACAAGTAAAGAAAGTGCTATTCAAGTAAAATGTATTATTATTATTATTATAACCGTCAACCTGAATATGAAACACAACATCAATTCAGGGTCCGAAAAAAAAAAAAAAATCCAAATAATACCTCATTAAATTATTTCTTTCAACTGGTTAATGTGATTTCTGCTCCTGAATTTTACTGCAGTGTCTCCACATCAGGATTGTAAGACATCACTTTCATTTTCAGGCGTGACTGCAAGTTTTCATCTGTGAGGCGCAAGCAATGTTCACTTTTGATGAGTTTATCATGTAAAAAAACCCTGCTAACACATGTATGTTGATCCAATGATCGACAGGACTCCAATTGCATACTTCATGTTCACATATGTGTTGAACACAAGTTTGACCGGTCAGAGGTTTTCAGTGTCACTTTATTTGTGCTTCTAAGCAAGAATGGCCTTTTAATGAGCAACATCCTCAAGGTCAGCTGTCAAGCTTCTGAAGTTAGAAACCCACACACCTTTGTCAGCTATGTCAGCTAGTTTGAGCTCAAGATCAGGCCTAATTACAGCTGTAAATACAGTCATATTCAACAGAACTGGATCGACATTTAGAGGAGTGATGGTAAGGATAATGTGTTTGTCCTTCCTAACCTTACAGAATCTTTCCTGAAATGCAATTTGCGTTGTGATGATGACATGCTGAAAATATCTCATCGTGTGCTTCTTTAAATTTTCTCAAAGAGGGTAAGTGAAGCAGTGTACCTCTCTGTAGATCTCTGGCAAACAATGTCATCTTATGCTCAAGCAGCAAAACCTTCTCCAGTATCTACAGGGTTGTGCTTCCTTCCCCTGCCAGACTTTAGTTGCTTTTCAGAAGTTTTATGTGCCCAACACACAGCTAAACGATTCCCTCTGGACAGCCACTGTACTTAGAGATCATAATATGTGCTCTCAACATCATCCAGTAATGAAAGGAACTTTATTATTGAAACATCTTCCAATGTTTTTTTTTTGTTTGCTAATTTCGCACCACATATTAAGCATGGTGGTAATTCACTTTTGTCAAGCAAGGTAATCTGTCCATGACGCATTAAACATTCTTTTTTGTCACAAACTTTTCTCTTCTTAGATTTATTCATTGCTTGCTTAACTTGGGGTCCAAATGATTCACTTGGCAGGCAGCAACATAAGCCAATAGCAAGAGCAATAGCAGAGGGATGAAAGGGTTTTTGACTTTTGCCCTAAACACTGCCAATAAACACCAGAAATTTCAGAATTAATATTTGCTGGTCAAAGAAGAGCATTTTGCTGCTTGGCCGTAATACCCCATTTAATGAAGGTACGTAACAGTTTTTGAGCTGGTTTGGATGTCTTCTGCAATGTCTGTCACTGAGCGAAGGATTCTTTCTGATAGACCAAGTTGAATATTTATTCTAGAATTTTGGGTGTCTATTTACTTATGTCCGGTCTCTGTATGCTAGCTGTAAGTTAAAAATACATTCAGTAAAAGTTCTGTGGTTGTCCAGAAAATGTCAGATACGTCTACATATGTCAAAATATGTTGGAGATAAGTTTGATGTAAATTAGCTAAAAGTTTAGGATCTGGATAAGCTACTAATAAATAATGTATATGTTCAAAACTGGAATAATATTAATAATAGTAGCAGAATATGCCAGCATTTTATATAAAGTTGTCATATGTTGCATATTCAGTTCTGCAAATCGTTAAATATGTGACAGGGGCTTTAGAAGCCCCTTGCTCCTGCTAAATATAATATACACTCACTATAGGCTAAAAATATAATCCCTATAGACCTAAATATACACTAAGATGACTTTTCACTGCTGGTGATATAAACTTTTTTACTAAAATAAACTTAGTTTCTGATACATGGATTGTATTTTTATCTGATTTCCCCCAAATTGGAATGGGTTAGGGTTACGATTAGACTAGTTCCTCTCGAGGTTTCTTCATGTCATCTGATAAAGTTTTTCTTTGTAACCATTGCAGATTGCACAAATTTATATAGAAAAGAGACAAAGAAATAGGTTTTTATTTTCTGTGAAAGTATGTGAGTTTCAGCCTAAAAGGCGGCTTGCTATTGTTTTTATTATTATATAATTTGATAAACTTTCTTAACTGCCACTCATCTGACGCTTTGCAGATTGTTGTGACAGAATTGTGCAGCATAAACTTTTTAAATCTTTTGACTACTCTACCTAACTGACTATTGTTGCTTACCATTTACTTATGTTTGCCACAAGTTAACCACTCACTCACTTTATTGCTGCAAAGACTGCAAGAGTGAACAGCTATGAAGGCAATACAGCAGACCACTGTTGAGTTTGGAAGACTTTCAGGAAATTTCAATTTAATATCTCTCATACGCAAGTTTATTGTGTATTAATACTTCAAGTCCTGTGATGATAGGGGAGCTGCAAAGCAATAGGTGGAGATGACCACTGACATACAATCCTTCAAGTATGTGGCCTTTGGAAAAATCATTACAAGAGCAAAACATCTGTACACTTCTGGATTGTCGTAAAAAACAAACAAACAAAAAAGGTTTATTGATCAAAGAGCTCTCACTCTATAATGCTGACATCAGAGCACAGAATAAAACTTGGGCTAGCAGATAAGTACTCATACACAGAGCTTGCCAGCAGCTACATGTCTTTTCAGAAAAAGAAGCAAAGAACTCCATTCCATGTGACTGAGAAACTGAGTTTAACCTGAACATCAGTGGCCTACCTCAAATAACATCATGACAATAAGACTATGCAGAAGATCTCACCTAATTGCATTTATTACCTAATTGTATTTATTGTTGCACTGATCGTTAAAGGAAAAGACAGCAATTGTTTAAACTTAATCTTTTAAATCTCTAGAATAATAAATGTTTTGTGTGTAAAATCTTAGGGCAATAGTTTCTGTTTTAAACAATTTGTGGTGAATTATTTGAAGACTAAAATTCAGAATGATAAAGACATCAATACCCAACATAAAAGGATTTTGATAGCTTCATGTTAATTATCAACAGATCTGTGTTAGAGGTGTTGAAAGGTTTAGATTAAAATTATTTCCTGTGCCGTGTGAAACTATATCTGCACCAGTATTTACATAATTAAACACAAACCTGAAATTCTGTTTTATATAGATGATTAACTTGGGTATTGATAATGACATTATACTGAAATATTGTTTTAAAAATAAATAAATAAAGGAAATAATAAATCAATTTGCATCTACTGGTTTACCCAAAACAAACGTTTTGATTAATATTACCTTTTAACAAGTCCAATACATCCAAGAGATCAGATTTAGTCTCATCACTATTATTAAACAGTTTTTGATTGTTATTGTTGGATTATATCATTATTAATGATATTATATTATTCATTATATTCATTTATTATATTATATTATATTATTCAGTGTTGAAATATCTGAATTGTTTCTCTGTCTACATGGCATAGACACGTATTCCTTCCTGTCATCTTTCAGAAGCTTAGAGCATGCTTTGCACTAATTCAAGGCTTGTTTATTTTATGTCTATGCCTTCTGCTAAGAAGATACGTGGAGATAACCTTTACGTGGTGGTAACCTTTAAACCTGAATATTTCGCCTCTGCCTACAGGATCATTTATGAGGGTCTGGGGGACCCTGGTTGGGACTATTCTTACATGATACAGGGTTATTTAAAATGGGTGGAAATGAAAACAATATGGGACAATTTTATTGGTTGCTGAGAGTATAAAAATAGACTGAACCTGATCTCTAAACCAAAGTCTGATGTCATTGCTAAACCACCCACCGTTAATTCATCGCCTTCACTTTTACGATTACCGTTTTATTTTACATGTCATTCTTGGGGATTCTTATGATGAACCCCAATTATCAGCTACAGTGACCTGCTTGAGGGCAGAAAAAGATGCCTTGCATGCTGCACGTCTTTTTTGGGCCGAGCCTGAGTATATGCCTTACTGTCCGTTTATTCTCCTGGGTCGTGATCTTATGAGTTGCTTACACATATCTCCTTCTTTTACCTATTCACAGTTGTCTATTTCTGTGCCTGACTCAGTTCCTCTTTCTTATCTGAGCAGCAGCATGGTTCTTTCAAACGTGGCAGGAGCCGTTGTGATGCATACTTTGGTCTCGGAGGATTTAATCCTGCTCCCTGACAAATTGTGGGCCAAGCACAAGGACGATGTGGGTATGGTGCATTGTGTGCCTTATGAAGCCAAACTCAAACAATCCATACCTGTTTTCGTTATGCAGTACCCATTGTCTGTGGAAAAAACTAAAGGAGTTGACCTCCTGCAGGATGCTCTTCTTTAGCATGTCAGCGTGTGGTTAAACCATGCATCAACTCCTTTATTACTCCTGTTAATCCTGTGCCTAAATTTGATGGTTCATGGCAATTCACACAAGATTTGCAGGGGAAAAAATAACAATCATTCCAATAGCATCTGTGGTTCCTGATTTTCCTTCTATTATGGCATCTATTTCGTGCCACCATTCCTATTTTTCTGTCATTGACCTCTGTTCTGCCTTTTTCAGTGCACCTGTTGCAGAGCAAACACAGCCACTCTGGCTTCTCGCACAGAGGTAAGCAGTACACATGGACTAGATTGCCACATGCTGTCTTTTCAGTCAGATAATTCTAGAAGCCTAGATAATTCTAGAAGATCTGAAAGTAGAAGTGATGGTAAAAGTAGTAGTACTAATCATAGTAGTAGTAATAGCAGCAAAAAACTCATCATGATTGTAATAATGGTTGTGAAGGTAGAAGTTGTAGTAGTAGTGGTGGTGTTTGGTTGTAGTAGAAGTAGTAATAGCAGCAGTCATGCAGGTAGTAGCAGTGGTAGTAGGAATAGTAATAGGATCAGTAGTGGTGGTTATAAGAGTAGTATTGGTGGTAGTAGTGGTTGTAGTAGTAGTAGTCGTAGTAGTAGTAGTTGTGGTGGTGGTGTTTTGTGGTTGTAATAGTGGTGGTGGTGGTTTAAAAAGTAGTGGTAGTAGTGGTGGGTGTTGTATTAGTACTACTAGTAGTAATATGTGTTGAAGTATTGTTAGTACCAGTACTAGTAGTAGAAGTAGTAGCACTGGTGGAGGTGGTCATTGTATTTTTATTAGTAGTAGTAGTGGTGGTGATTATTTGGCATTTGTGGTATTATTAGTACTAGTAGTATAAGTAGTGGTTTTAGTATTAGTAGTGGTAGTAATAGTAGTAGTGGTGGTTGTAGTAGTAGTAGTAATAGTAGTAGTGGTGGTGGTGGTAGTAGCAGTAGAAATAGTAGCACTAGTAGCAGTCGTCATAGTAGTGGTCGTGGTGGTTGCAGTAGTACTAGGAGTAGTACTAGTGCTCACTCATGAATGTTCTTTTCAAGTCCAAATAAATTTTCCAAATCACATTAAACGCATTCATCACATTCACAATCACATTCATAGTCATAATTCCGCTGAAAATATTTTGTCTTTCTGTATTCATATAATTAAGATAATTTTAAGAATGCTTTCCATGGTGCATTCCATGGAAAGGTGTGTGCACTCAACTCTACCTGTACACTCACCTGTTAGAGAAGCATTGTTATTACTCTGCTTGTCCTGTTCTGAAGCTGCTATTCTTCTAAACTGTTGATAATAGTTTATGTTCCTCCTTCTATTCTCCTTCTTTTGCTGTGTTGTTAGAGTAGTTACATATACATACACACACACACACATATATATATTTATATATGTATACACAGTTCATTTTGATGGTATCATATAAATGCATAATTTTAAACAAAACATGCAGATTAAAGGTACAATGTGAAAAATTATCTGTATTTAGCAGCATCTAACGATGAGGTTGTATAACCCTCCCCTTTGAAGCCTGTATGACTCTGGGCTACTGTACAAAACATGTTGGTGAAAGAGCCTCAATGATAAGGAATCTGTTCCCATGTAGATATGAACAGTTTATTCTGAGTTGCTGCAACACCCAACAATTCAAAAAATACTCATTGATGACACTTTAATTCTGCTAATAAATCCTCCAAAGTTTACGCATTTACCTTGAAAGGGGCATCAAAAAACTCAATATGTAAAACTTCAGTATTGATTGCTTATATGCACCAAAACTAACAATCTAACTTACAGCCAGCAGTTTCTTTTTCAGCTCAGTGTTGGCCTGCTTGTATGTTTTAGATGTAGCATGTAGGTAATAAATTGCGAGGCTAAAGCAAACAAATGAACAAACAAAAATTAATTAATTAATTTAATAAGTAAGTAATAATGAATTTTTTAAGAATAGAACAGTTTTATATACTATTTGTATTATATATACCATAAATATAAATTATATTTGCAGGGTCTTATGTTTTGTTTTAAATTATCTAAAAAATGTTTTTTTAAAAAAGTATACAGTCTTTTACAAAAGTTTAGGCACCCATGGTCAAATTAATTTTTGTTCATCCCATATGTAAATTCAAAAAATAATCGCAATAAGTACCTTTTTGTTTATTCCCTGCACAACGTTTTGTAATAATCAACATCTAATTTGACCAGAAGTCCACAAACCTTTGCAGAAACCTGCACCTCATTTATTGTTAACTTTATTATTATTTATATTATATATAATTATTGTACATTTTTGACACTGGTGCTTACAGCAGAAGTAGTATAAAAGACACGACCAGTCCTGGGTTTGAGATGTAGCTAAACAGTTTATGGAACCAGGCCGGAAAATCCATCTGCACCGTCTCCAGGATCACATCATACATGTGGTTTTTCCCACTGAAATAGTACAGAAACTTTTATGTCTCTGCTCATCAGTTTCCATTTTCATTCATTCATTCATTCATTCATTCATTCATTTTCTGAACTGCTTAATCCTAATTAGGGTCACAGGGAGGCTGGCACCCATCTCAGCTGAGGGCAGAGTGCACCCTGGACAGCTCGCTAGGCCATCGCAGGGCAGAAATACTCTGATGGCCAACTCTTTATGAACGACGGTTCTTTTACATTCTTCCTACCACAGACAGTGAGAGACATTGGTGGGCTTTGATTACACAGTTAGCTGTACTGGGACACCAGTGACAACCTAGCGATAGGTTTTACCACCAGGCCTCCGCTACCTGACAGAAATTCCCTTGCCGATCATGGGGTTTGAAACTAGGACCTTCTTATTGTGATGCAAGAGACCAGGGCTCATCATTCACTTTAGAATTAATTTTATTATGCCAATTACAGTATATCTCATTATATAATTAACAGTAGTATTAAATAATATAAAAAATTTTAATTAAGAAACAGGGTGGTGTAGTACTTAGCGCGTCCACCTCAACTTCACGTTTGCATGTTCTCCCCATGCTTGCGTGGGCTTCCTCTTGGTACTTTGGTTTCCTTTCACAGTCCAAAGACATAAACGTTAGGCTAATTGCCTGTTTCCCCTAATTGCCCCTAGTGTGCAGGGTTGTGTGTTTTGGCCTTGTGATTGTCTGGTGAGCTGTTCAGCCTGCCTTTACCCAGAGTCAGCTAAGATAGGCTCTGGCCTCCTGCAACACTAGTAGGATTAAGCAGCTCAGCAAATTGAATGAACAGAGAAACAAAGGAGGACTTTCCAATAGCATTGGCATCTTGTACTCCCTAGTGGTAGAGTTAAGGAGAGACAACAGGTACAATATAGTAAAAACATACATATGGGCTCTTTCATGTTAAACGCTGAATGCTCGAAGTAGGATATATTTATACAGCTATATACTATATAGCTATAGACTATATAGCTATACTATATAGTCAGCTAAGATAGGCTCTGGCCTCCTGCAACACTAGTAGGATTAAGCAGCTCAGCAAATTGAATGAACCGAAAAACAAAGGAGGACTTTCCAATAGCATTGGCATCTTGTACTCCCTAGTGGTAGAGTTAAGGAGAGACAGCGGGTACAATTTAGTAAAAACATACATATGGGCTCTTTCATGTTAAACGCTGAATGCTCGAAGTAGGATATATTTATACAGAAAGGTACAAATTGCTGACTGATGTGTATGTGGTACCCTTTTCTGAAGTACTTATCTTGATGAAGTTGTGTGCAGTAAATCTTGTTTCTGTATCATACGGTTATTGAAATATATATAAAAAAATCTACCCAGATTTTGGCAATATTTAATCCCATCTAACATTGATTCCTTTGTTGCTATTAAAATATTATATTTTATAGTACAGGGAATAAATGTTTTCATTTCAATGTGTTTGGAGTTTACTGTACTGTAATTTTAGCGATATTGTATCTGAAAAAAAATTATTGCATTTTATTGTTCGAGCTCCCAGCAATTGAAAATTTCACAAAATTTTTATGTTATCTCCAGTACATGGGGGACCTGCAAGTTTGCGATAACAGCTGAAAGAGATTTATTATTCTTAAAAGTAAGCTCTGGGGGTGATGAAAGTGCATGCTGAACCTTACTTATTTTGTGCTGTTAAAACCTGTTCTTTCATTAACATGAACAGCTATATAAAGAATGTCAAATGTTAATGTCATCTCCAGTACAAGTAGTTTTGACTTTTTAGCAGTACCAGGATTCAGTTTGTCTGTAAATACACTCTTTAAGAATGTGTCATGTTAAATGGTTAAGCAGATAATACTATAGGTATATGCATAAGTACGTGAATGGACTTTATGATACCTGGAATATGTCGACTCTTATACAGTGTTTAACGAACTAAGACTTTTGTACGTTTTGACTTCAAAATACTATTTTTCACTATTTTTTTTAAGTTAAATTAATCAAACCACGTCTCCTGTTTTAAACATATCCCCAAAAACCCTTTTGAATTATAAATAACACCAGTCAACTTCCAATCTCTAGTATGTATCTATCATGAATTGAAGCATGTCTCAGCTCAAAATCCGATATAAAAATAAATTTTCTTATGGCCAGGAACATCTCTGAACTGTAACAAATCCTGCAAAATGAGCAACTGTGTAAATGCACTATAAAATGTTACAACTTTTTAGACTTCATTTTACCAAACTTTTATCATTTTAACTTCATTTGACAAAGTAAATGTGTCAAACAAAATCAACCTTGACAATAATAATAAGATTAATAATATTTTTTTAAATGCACAAAAGCAAAATTTGGACTGTACTGGGAGTAGTGTTGATTGTTCAGTACCTGAAAGGACCACAGTCAAAGGATGGACGCAGAGAGACAATGGTAAAGATGGTGGGGACTGTGGAGACGAAGAGAATGACTAGCTGGATGACATTGTAGAAGTTGCTAAAACGTGAGAATTTGAAGAAGTTTGCAGAAGGGCTGTTGAAGGCCAGAACTCCCCAGCATTGTATATACATGGATATTTGCAGTCTGATGAGGTTGAGAGCAGGAAGACAGGGGGCGTAGAGTGTCCCCATACTGAAATATATGGACACATACAAACACAGTAATTAATTTCATACATAATTTTAAAGACCAGGTATTTTCAAAGATTAAATAACAAATATATAATTTAAATATCTTCCTACCAGATCATTCCCTGGTTAAATATGAGGGTGAGCACGTTCCCGCTTATATCGAATTCAGAATAGCAAGGCTACAAATAAGAACAAAAGTCTTGTGTATGAGAGATATTGTGCTCAAATCAGGATAACAAAATGAGATGGTTTTGTATCAGACAGATGAAGAAGGTCTAGAATGCAAAGCATAACATTGTCTAGACTCTAAAATCAGTAAACAATTGTAATTAAACAAAGTAAACAAGTAAACAAAAACTTCAAATTAAATAGCTCAGTAAAATTGAAGGCTCAAATCTGAGTTGCCAGAAGACATTTTCAGCTGCAAAATTTCTGTAAAAAATCCAATTTAAAAATCAAACATGATGTAGCAGAACTTGTTTTGAAAGAAAAATCATCTTGTACTTTAGATGTTCCCCAGTGTCAAGTATTTCATTGTATTTCATTTCATTTGACAAAATGCTTTATCATTTAGGATGCCGGGAGAGCGAACCGGCCTTGCCTAAAAATGGCTGGTAATGGCGGGAGTACCCCATCTCTTAACAGAAAGCTTTTAATTTTTTTCTCTTTAATATTCTTTTCATTCTTTTTTCACTTTTTATTCGCTTTCTTTTCGCATTTAACAGAACATGCATACAGCACCTGGTCACATGAAACCCAGGGAAAGAAATAGCAAATACCGGCTGTGGCACATGTGAACTCACACATACAAAGACCCAGCACCTTCTAAACGGATCTCGCTTGAAGGCTCGAATGAGGTCAGGGTCCAGGAAATGCCGCGCTGGGACCCACGAGCGCTCCTCTGGACCGTAACCCTTCCGGTCCACTAAGTACTGGGTGGTATCCCTAACCCACTGTAAGTCCAGAATGCGCCAGACGGTGTAGGCTGGGGAGCTCATGTATCTTAGGGGCGAGGGTGCTAGTTAGAACTGGCTTCAAGCGAGACACGTGGAACGTAGGGTTGATACGTATGGGGAAAGTAGGAGATGGTAAGTCACAGGATTGACCCGTCTCACTATCTCAAATGGCCCCACATACCGAGGGGCCAATTTGCGGGACTTAACCCGGAGGGGTAAGTCCTGTGTGGCGAGCCAAACCCTCTGCCCAGAGCAGAAGGATGGTCCTAGTCTCCGCCTATGGTCAGCTGCTGCCTTTTTGCGGGAAACAGCTTTCTGGAGAGCTGAACGTGCCTTTTCCCAAGCCTGGCGGCAGCGCTGAACAAATTGTTCTGCTGTTGGGGCCCCAACCTCTACCTCTTTTTCAGAGAACAGGGGTGGGGCAAACCCAAACTGGCACTCAAATGGGGACATCCCCAGGGAGGCATGCCACAGGGTGTCATACAGGGTGTCATACTCCACCCAGAAGAGGTGATCTGACCAAGAGGAGCGACTGGAGGAGGCCAGGCACCGGAGAGTTCTCTTCAGGTCCTGGTTGACATGTTCTGTCTGACTGTTTGACTGGGGGTGGTAGCCAGAAGAGAGGCTTGCTGAGGCCCCCAGCAACTGGCAAAAGGCTCTCCAGAAGCGACTGGCAAATTGTGGGCCCCGGTCTGAGACCATGTCTACCAGTGTACCATGGACTCGGACCACTTGGCGGAGGAGTAGGTCAGCTGTCTCCTTGGCTGAAGGCAGTTTGGGCAATGCAATAAATTTGCAGGCTTTGAAGAATCGGTCGACCACCACTAAGATCACGGTATTACCCGTGGAAGGGGTAAGACCTATGATGAAGTCTAATTGCAGGTGGGACCAGGGACATGATGGCACGGGTAGAGGGTGGAGCAGCCC
>JBCNYG010000021.1:24497475-24512651 GCA_039654305.1 Porochilus rendahli
GTTGGATTACGGATCCCAAGGGCGGGGGTTCAAGCCCAACTTTCAACTGGGGGACCCTAATTGGGATTAAGTGGTTCAGAAAATGAATGGTTTTCCTGTAAATGAAAACACCCCCCCCCCCCACCCCAAAATAAATAAATAAAGTGATTGCATGTCATAACCACAGAAACTTAGAATTGAGAAAACTGACCCATCTGCACTGACCGAGGAAGAGATTACTCGCTTTTCCAGGCTGGACATTGATCCTGAATCAATCACCTGGCAAAGAGGTATGGATTGACTGTGGGTTTTGAATTCCTCAAGTCTATACTTATTTCTCCTTAAGTGTAGTTTTCTTCCTAGATTTAATTAAAATGATAATGTTATTGTTTGTCTCCTATTATGCAGTGTTGGACACAAATGATCGATTCCTACGGAAGATTACCATTGGCCAAAGTCCCACTGAGAAGGGCTATATCAGAACAGTAAGCATGATGAATGCATTAAATAGTTCAATCAAATTGTTGGTGTATACCACAGGTGTCAAACTCAAGGCCTTCAGGCCAGATATGGCCTGCCAATTCATTTTATGCGGCCTGCTAGAGCGTTCAAAGATATAATTCTTTGTGTCAGTCATTACAGTGAAAGATAATTTTGGCCTTTGATAAACTAGATATTCAGTGCTGTGGCAGTCAGTGAAAGAACTTGACACTCCTGGTGTTTAGTATTGGAATCCATTTATTAGTAAACTGGCTCTCTAAACTGTAGCAAATGTAACAAATGTGTGTTTTGCAGGCTCAGTTTGACATCACAGTGGCTAGCGAGATCATGGCTGTGTTGGCTCTCACCAGTAGTCTGGAAGACATGAGGCAGAGACTGTCTAAAATGGTTTTGGCAAGCAGTCGCAGTGGGGAGCCCATCACTGCAGAAGACCTGGTCAGTGATGCAGATTGGAAAAGCTATAAAAATATGAATTAAATACAGTTCATTTGCTTGATTTTCTTTGTAGTCTTTATAGTTTGTATTTTTGGTGTGTTTGTGAGGGTGTTTTGGCGGCTATAGAGTTTTGTAGTCCCAAATCCATCAAGTGTATATAATGGTGAAAAATTCTAATTAATTTCTATAAATGTAGCTCTAGCTCGGTTATGTGTGTGTGGAGCACCAGCTGCAGGGCTTGAAAAATCTTCTGGAGCCTTAGTGCCCAGTCGGGCAAACTTGTTTTTGTGATTTTTAATTTCTTGGTGCCCGAATATAATACGGAATTTACAAGTAAAAAAGCCTCTTTCATGATTTCTAGTGTGAACAAAACAAAGATGCCATCCTAGTGTTTTGGCATGTGTCTAGCTCTGATGTGTGTGTTCAGTCAGCTCAGTGCGTGAACCGGAGTATGTGTGCGCAAGCGCGCTCGAGATGCGTGGTGCGTGTGAGAGAGGGAAAACAAGTATGACAAAGACGGCGACCGGGGCAGGTAGCGAGCGACAGTGTGTTGTCATTAGCAGTACGGTCTGACTATAAAGCCCCGTTTCTCTCCGGCAAAACAGTCTGTTATTTGTGTGCCATTACTTTATCGCGCACAGAGTCCAGATTAACTAGTGAACCCCGGAGGAAAAAGTATCTCCCTGTGTCTCTTGACCACGATCAGGATACAAAAACAGGAATGGTTCAACACTAAGAACATCCTTTTTATTTATCCTGCATTGTTTTCATAATTCAACATTTCACGGAAATCATAATTCTTGCTCAAAATGACAGTGTTTCAGAAGATACCTTGATAGCACACAATTTATGCAGTAGCGCCCTCACCAACGGTGGTTAAGCAACGGCAATTTCTGACTGATATTTTTTATGTACCTGCAGCCAAGAATCCAAAACAAAACACTCTCTTTTCCCCTCATAAGCTTTCTTCGCTTCCTGGGTGTGCTCTGGCACCTCAGATTGTCTCTTTTTGGGCCGGATCAATGGCGTTTGGTTTTTATGCGCCCAAATAAATCGACTTGCCTGTATGACATTTTTATGGCGAGCAGATGGTGCGTGAATGGATTATCCGGGTTCCTACATCCGGGACACGGGAGTCTGAGTATGGCGGCAAATGAACAGACTTTTATTCACTTACCTGTTACAGCTAGTGATCGATGTGTTGTGGTGTGTGTGAGTACACTCTGTTTGACGTGTCTGTGTGCTACGAAATGATTTTGAATATGGTAGTTCAGTTTCTGATGACGGGAACCAGATGCCCGGTCAGGCATGTTGTACTCTGCATTTTATTGAGTTTTGGTGCCTGTTGTCAGACGATTTTTCGAGCCCTGAGCTAGTACACTAAGTTGCATTGATTCTAAGGAATAAAAATGTCTAGCTCGGGCAGCTGAGACAAGCAGATTATGTAAGTTCTACAGGGATTCTGAACTAAAGGAAGACGGTACTCTCTGTTGACTTTGACAAAACATATATTTTTTATTTGATGTGCTTCTTTAAACAAAACACGGTTCACTTGTTTCATGGATTTCTCAGTGCTGCAAAGCACCTCAACTCTGATTTATGCTGATCTTTTAATTATACCAGCTGCATTTGAACTTGGCTTATCCGACAGCAACAGATTTTACTGGTCACATTAATAATATTTAACAATGGTCAAGAAGTACCATTGTCTCACTGCCCCTGTCATATGATTATAATTCAGGCAGATTGACCAGCAAGCTTGTCTTCACTACTTTTATATTCCTAAAGTGTACCTGTGGTGAATTGGTGTTACTATCTATTTAAAAAGATCACATATAATATCAGTGGTTCCTTCCGACAACTCAGTTCATGCCTGATTTTTAAAGTACATGCAAGTGCTACAACCCTAGGCATGCTCAGAGATGGTAGAGACAAGAACTCGTTGGATTGCCTGGGCTACGTCACTGACCTATGTAGCATAACACATTATGGTGCAGTGCTGAGCTGCACAAACAAGAACTGCAGAAATCATGGAAAACATTTCTTTTTGTTCCTAAACTGACTGACCACAGGAAAGCCGAGTCGGCAAAACATTAATTGCGTTAGTCATTTTGGATTTACCACCACGCTTATCTCTGACAGAGTTCTCGTCCTCAGAGACACCAGAATGTAACATCTCACTGTCTCCACAAGAGACGTTAACCCTGCCCAATGCGTTGATGTCACTTCCAGGATAAAACGACTGCTAAGTTGCTAACGTCGGCATTTTGGCAGACCGCTAGAAATCCACGGCATAAAATCAATTTTTTCTTTTTTTTGTAATTTGTTAAAATAAGCTCTGTATTACTTAAACATATCACATTACACTAGCTTGTGTATTGAGCACTCAGCTTTCTCTTTAATGGAAGCTCGCAAAGGAGCAAAAAAAACCACCAGACACCCACTTTTTTTTTTTGTTTTTGTCCCGTGATCACTGCTCGTGTACTGTATTAAACCTGCCCTTAAAATGTAAATAAAACAAATCCAAATGCTTTCTTTCTTTTTTATTACTTTTTATGCTTTTTTCGCCTTCTGAATCTTTTACATGTACCCTTCATTTGATTGTCCCTTAACCCGCAAATGCTCAATGGTATAAAAGTGATAATAGTCGCTCTGGGTAAGAGCACCTGCCAAATGCTGTAAATTTAAATTATGTTAAGCTGATTCCTGTAAACTTAAATGAAAAAACATACAGCAGTTCACTGAGTAAACTGAATAGATTACTGCATAGCCTATATACATTTTCCATATATCCCCTCTAATACGTCACAAAGAATCGGCCAGAGATCACAAATTGTTGTAGCTCCCTCTAAAGCCAGTGAAACAGATCTGAGATGCGTGTTACTCTGTCTGCTGTAAAAAACAGCTTGAGCAGTAAGTACACTGACATATTCAGAAATATTATACACAGCTCAAAAAAATAAAGGGAACACTTTAACAACACAGTGTAACTCCGTCAATCACACTGTGAAATCATACTGTCCACTTAGGAACCAACACTGATTTACAATCAAGTTCAAATGCTGTTGTGCAAATGGAATAGACACAGGTGGACATTATAGGCAATTAGCAAGACACCCCCAGTAAAGGAGTGGTTCTGCATGTGGTGACCACAGACCACTTCTTAGTTCCTCTGCTTTCTGGCTGGGGTTTTGGTCACTTTTGAATGCTGGCGGTGCCTTCACTCTAGTGGTAGCAGGACACGGAGTCTACAACGCACACAAGTGGCTCAGCTTGTGCAGCTCATCCAGGATGGAACACCAATGCGAGCTGTGGCAAGAAGATTTGCTGTGTCTGTCAGCGTAGTGTCCTGAGCAGGGAGGCGCTATTAGGAGACAGGACAGTACATGAGGAGATGTGGAGGAGGCTGTAGGAGAGCAACAAAACAGAAAACAGACTCCATGAAGGTGGTATGAAGGCCCAACGAGCACACGTGGAGGTTGTGCTTACAGTCCAACACCATGCAGGATGTTCGGCATTTGCCAGAGATCGCAAAGATTGCAAATTCGCCACTGATGAAAGCAGGTTCACACTGAGCACATGTGACAAATGTGACAGAGTCTGGAGACGCCATGGAGAACATTCTGCTGCCTGCAACATCCTCCAGCATGACCTGTTTGGCAGTGGCTCAGAAGTGATGTGGGGTGGCATTTGCTTGGGGGGCCGCACAGCCCTCCATGTGCTCGCCAGAGCAGACCCCTTGTGAGACCATATGCTGGTGCGGTTGGCCCTGGGTTCCTCCTAATGCAAGACAATGCTAGACCTTATGTGGCTGGAGTGTGTCTGTAGTTCTTGCAAGGCGAAGGAATGGCCTGAACGTTCCCAGACTTGAATCCAGTTGAGCACATCTGGGACATCATGTCTCGCTCCATCCACCAACGTCCTGTTGCACCACAGACTGTCCAGGAGTTGGCGGATTTAGTCCAGGTCTGGGAGGAGACCCCTCAGGAGACCATCTGCCACCTCATCAGGAGCAGCCCAGGCATTTTAGGGAGGTCATACAGGCACGTGGAGGCCACACCCACTACTGAGCCTTATTTTGACTTGTTTTAAGGACCTTACATCATTTACATTACATTAGGTAATACACATATACGTTACAGACCTCCATGGGTTAATAAATTTTATGATTTTTGTGTGCTTTTATTGTCAGCACATTCAACTATGTAAAGGACAAAGTATTTAATAAGAATATTTCATTTATTCAGATCTAGGATATGTTATTTTAGTGTTCCTTTAATTTTTTTGAGCAGTGTATTTTTATAATGTAAAACATGTGCAAGATGGCAAGAGGCATGTTGCATGTAGGAAATATGCAGATTTTTTCTTTTATAAACAAAAGTGAAAATGGAGGTGCACAGGACTCCAGTAGTCGGAAATACTGCCAGCCCCCAGCTTAATTAGAACGTCCTAAAAACAGGTTTGTTTCAATCAGTAAATCTACTAACTGATAGTTATCCGTGTCCTGATTGATTTTGGTACTTGCGCCATGCGCAATCTTGCTGCAACTTTGACTCGTTTCTGGTGAATTTCACATGCGTTGTTCGATTGCTTATGAAGGAATTTCGAGCCCTGTATGGCTTGCTACAGTCTGCCTATTTATACTGCATGCACAATTTTAAGCAAGTTGTATTTTTGATTATTATAATTTTTTATTTAATTTTAATTTTAATATTTATTTGATTATATTTGCAATTTTAACAACTACAGATCAGTATCAGAATACTTTATTGATCCAGAAGAAACTTGTGTGCACACAATTTTAAAAAATCTTTGACTTTTCAAAGTCAGTCAAACTTCTTTTTTGGCCCATTTTGCCTGAAGAAAAGAAGCTGCCTAATAATTATGCACGCCTTGATATGGGTGTTAACCTTCTTAGGCCACACTCTTCTTCATCACAAAAACATCACCTGATATGCTCAGATCCAATAAGCAGTCAAGTTTATACAGCTTGGAGTTGGGAAAATGCATAAAAAGAATGATATGGTTAAAATACTTACTTGCCTATAATTGTGCACACAGTGTATATGGCACCCACTATATATTAAGTGAATCCCCTTGAGACCTGAAACACATACATGACAATTTAACTTAAATAGTTAAGTTTAAAATATGTTTATTGCCTTCTTCTGCCAATTGATGTGGAACTTTGTTTAAACTGTGTTAGCGTTCCAAAGAACCTGAATATTTAAAATTTCTATTAAATTCTTTATCACTCATGTATTATAAATATATTTTTGTAATGCATACATTTTTTCCATAGCATTTTAAAACTTTGCTATACAAAATGCTCACATTGATTTTCCCCAAGCAGGATAGAGGAGTTACTGAATAAGGGTGATGAATGTGTGAGATAATAAACAATCTTTTCAGAAATATAAATATTATATAGAAACCATGAACTCCAAACTTTGTCGATCATCTTATGTTTAAATCAGAGACAATAACATTGTGTAACATGAGCAGAAGGGCTCCAAGCTGTAATGTTAGCCAAAGACTGTCTGACTTCTGTTGAGGCCGTCTTTACAACTGACATTATCCTGAGAAAATAAAGAATGTCGGTCACTACTTTTAGGGATTTAAGTACATATTTTCAGTGGATTGTAAGACTTTTTGCAGTCCTGTTTTATTTTCTGTCAATCTGTTTTTAGGGTGTGTGTGGAGCACTGACCGTGCTAATGAAAGATGCTATCAAACCCAACCTTATGCAGACCCTAGAGGTATGTGAACTTGTGTGTGAGTGTGTGTCATTGAGTTATTAAAAACGTGAATAGGAAATGTGAGTACACACTCAGTTGTTTTTCTATGTTTAGCCAGAAGCAGAAGCTTTTCATCTTTGTAACAAAAAGAATGACCACTGATTCGTGCTTTCATTTTAGGGCAACCCTGTGTTTGTACATGCCGGCCCTTTTGCCAATATAGCCCATGGAAATTCGTCCATCCTGGCTGACAAAATTGCTCTGAAGCTTGTAGGACCTGAAGGATTTGTAGGTATGCCAAATAAATTTCTTACTGATGTGCTCTAATGAAACTCACCAGTTTTTATATGAGGCAGTATTATAGAAAGTCTACAGCTGAATTTAAGTAAGCATTGTTCAGTTGCTTAACAGCTTCTTGTTGTGCATCAGGGTTAATCTACCATAAAAATAAAAAATCTGTTATATTAGACAGCGTCGTCTTTCAGCTGCTTTCGTTAGTGGTCACCACAGCAGATCATCTTTTTTCATCCCGCTCTCTCTCTGTTCATCACACCAATCACCTGCATGTCCTCCCTCAACCACATCCATAAATCTCCTCCTTATTTTTCCTTTTCTTCTCCTACCAATCAGTTCCATTATCAACATTCTTCTACCAATGTACCTTTCATCCCTCTTCTGCACATGTCCAAACCGTCTCAATTTGATCTCTCTCACTAACACTTCTACACGTGCTGTACTAACATATTAATTTCTAATTCTGTCTATTCTTGTTCTAGAGAAAATCGCCCCTTCATCTCTCATCTCTAGCTCATCTCACTACTTTCTTATAAACCTTTTTCTTGACTATTAGATTATATTAGAGATATTAGCTTCTACGACACTGATCGTCTGGATGTTTAATGGAATATAAAGGTGTACAAAGAGCCATTTTCAGGAACGATCCGACTGGTGTTTGCTAATCCAAGTATACCATGTTAAAAGCATAAATATTAATTATAAAACACTCTTGCAATTGTGTCAGCACAGATAAATTGCTCTTCTGCATAAGGAAGCAGTAAAATTGCCCTTCTTTAGGTGAATTAAATATCTGGAGTATTGGCATTTGTGGGTTTGTGAAAAATTCACTTTTTTGAGAAATTGAACAATCTATATCTTGTTCTGAGAAATTAAGCTATTCCATGTGAGAAATGTACAACATACAAATATCTCAAAGAACCATATTTACTACCCCCTTCACAGATCAACACAAACAATATAAGTGCACAACTGAGCAAGAGGACAAGTACATCAGAGTCTCTAGCTTGAGAAACAGATGCCTGACAGGTCCTCAATTGGTAACTTCAATAAATAGTGCCCACGAAACACCACAATCAACTTCAACAGTGAAAATGCGACTCCTGGAGTTACAAAGAAAAACATAGGACAGAGGAAAATTTTAAACAAAAATTATATTCGGTATCTGAATGTAACTTTAAATGGCTGGGTCAGAAAGAACATCATTTGTAGGGTAAGATGCTAAAGGACTGCTGTCAAACGTGGTGGGGAAAATTCGATGGGCAGGGGGTGCTTTGTTGGTGGGAAAGTGGACGATTTGTACAGGGTAAAAGGGATCTTGAAGGAAGGCAATCACTCCATTTTGCAACACTATGTCATAACCTGTGGACCCCAAACACTCCAAGCTATACAGAAATATTTAAAGAAGCAGTCAGTGGATAGTCTGTCAGTAATGGAGTAGCCACAGATCACAGATTAATCATGAGGTCAAACAGGTTTACATTCATAGAGTCTTTTTTTCCCTTGCTACGTACACATAGCTGATTGTCAAGTATATTTCAGATTTTTTTGTTGTTGTTGTTGATTTCTTTCTTGCAGTAACTGAGGCAGGCTTTGGTGCAGACATCGGCATGGAAAAGTTTTTCAACATTAAGTGTCGTTACTCCGGGCTCAAGCCTCATGTGGTGGTGCTTGTGGCCACAGTGAGAGCACTGAAGATGCATGGGGGTGGACCAACAGTGAGTGGGAGCAAGTACTAATAACTGAAGTGTGGTCAAATGATTGGTAATCTGCTAACTACCCTAAAGTTTAGGTAGTCATTGTGTGACGTAGCTATTAGCTTATTTCTTTTATTCTTTAGGACCTGTTTATTTATGCAGTTGACCAATCATGTGGCAGGAGAACATTGCATAAAATCATACAGATCTTCAGTAGAGCTTCAGCTGATGTGGAAAAACACGATTGTAACCGTGGTATTCCCACAGAAAAGTCTCTATAGTTTACACACAGTGAACATAAAAAAACATAACTATAAATAAACTAACATTGCATGATGGACAAGAGTGGATGCATTTAAGAGAAAAATGGCCAATTTGGTTCAAACTAGCAAGAGGGGTATGGTAACTCATATCACTCTTTACAACTGTGAGGAGGATGGGCTATAACAGCAGACGGTCACATTTGGTTGCATCAAGAATCTGATCATCAGTTATGATCAATCATCACAAACTTAACCAAACTGGACAGGTGATGATTGGAAAGTCTCTTTTCTTATCACAACTATTCATTTATACCAATAGGTTTGTGCTCCATAATTTCCTTAAACATTGACAGAACATAATTTAACAGCTGCAGGGGGCATATGTAGTGAACTTTTCACATTTTGTCATGTTACATCTACAAAAGTAAATGTGTTTTATTGGGATTTTATATGATAGACCAACACAGAGTGGTGCATAATTGTAAAGTGGAAGGAAAATGAAACATCTATTTTAACATTTATTTCAAATCAAAAGTCTGAAAAGTTTGGCATGTAAAACTGTACTTTGACTGGGCTGTTCTAATACATTCTGTAAAAAATGCAGATTTCTTTTAATCCAACTCCCCTGCACAGAGGAAAACCAGCATTCATAACTCACACATTAAGAACAGCATAGAAAACCATACCTTCGAACTCACAAGGGTGGTTTTACGACCTGATTTTGTAATGTGCCACATGGGCTGAGGGGTATTGGCCTGCTTTTTCTTTCTGACCACATGCATAGAATGATAAATGAAAATGTGAAAAACGGTTGACACAATATAAAAAAAGTAGTTTATTAAAATTTCTTTGCTTTATCAGAAGGAATACCCCTATTGTTTAGATTTTTTATTTTTATTTCTGTCTGACATGATGGTAAGGAATGCACTGAAGTATCACAAAAATTATCTAAAATTCTATTAGTTTGATTATATTTTTGCTGTACTGCAATGTATTGAAATGTGCACACATTTTTCCTAAGGTCACAGCTGGCATGCCCCTTCCAAAGGAATACACTGAAGAGGTGATTCAGTAATTTTATGTTTAGTATACATTTACTTGTGCCTTTTTTTTATCTGCAGCATATCCTTTATGCTAGTACTGTATAGAAATATTAGATGTGTTTATATATGTACAAAGCTAAAAACCTTACCTAACTACAACTTAAGCATGTGGTGGTCTTTTAGAACCTGGAGCTATTGGAGAAAGGCTGTAGTAACCTGAGGAAGCAGATTGAGAATGCCAAGCACTTTGGTGTGCCAGTCATTGTAGCAGTCAATGCTTTCAAGTAAGAGGTTGCATAAGTAAAAAGTTAATTTAATATCACAGGTGTATTATTATTTTAATATTTAAGTTGTATTATATTACAGGAAAATATATGGTTTATTAATAATTCTTGATTCTGATTTTCTAGGAGATGTTGATTTTGTTTTTCATCTGTAATAGCATTGGCTCTGAGAGTAGTTACGGTTTTAGGTTGCATCAAGTTTCAACATGAACAGGACCTTGAGACTTGAACTCTTCCCCTTGGGGTAGGACCTCATTCTAGACCTGGAAGGTGCATTCCACCCTTTTCAGACTTAGAATCATGTCCTCAGACTTTGAGGTGGTGATTCTCATCCCGGCCACTTCACGTACAGCTGCGGATCGCTACAACAAGAGCTGGCGGTCCTGGTTTAATAAAACCAGAAGGACACCGTCATCCACAAAAAGCAGAGATGAGATCCTATGACCACTAAAACAGAACCCCACAATGTCTCGGCTGTACGTAAAAATTCATGAGAAGAATCTGATTTGAATGCCTCCAGAATGACTCTCTGGTGTGGTGTTTCGGGCATGTTTGAACAGGAAGAGACCCCAAGGTCAACCCAGAACATGCTGGAGGGACTACGTCTCTCCGCTTGTATGGGAACACCTCGGTGTCCCCCCAGAAGAGCTGGAGCAAGTGGCTGGGGAGAGGGACGTCTGGACCTCACTAGGCTGCTGCTCCCGTGACCTGACCCCGGACCAAGCGGAAGATGATGATGATGAAGTTTCAAAGTTCATTTATATATTAACACTTTGCAAGGAGACATATACTATTGTGGATGACCTGTATTAAAGGCACATCTCTGGCCTGCTGGTTAGAGAAGAGGCTTTGGGTCCGAAAGGTCGGTGTTTCAATTCCCGAACCAGCAGGAAAAATGTGTGGCGGCAGGGAAGTGAGCTGTACCTTCCCTTCCTCCACCTTCATGGCTGAAGTACTCTTGAGCAGTGAATCTAACCCCCCAACTGCTCTCTGGGCACCCCAATGTGTGTGGCAGCCCACTGCTCCGAGAGTGTGTGCTCATTGTTTACATGTGTGCATACCTTTGTTAATACAGTAAATCAAAGCAAAAGTGAAAAGGGTAGTTTTAATCAAGGCTATTAAAGATTAATTATATAAATGTAATCTGCTAAACTTTTTTGGAATGAGTGTTCATTGTAAGTGCATTGTCACAGTCAACATTAATGCTGTAACATCGTCATGTACGTAACGTTTGTGTGTGAATGTCCTCTCTGTGTGCTCATGTGCAGGACAGACACTAATGCTGAACTGCAGCTGATCTGTGAGCTGGCTAAACATGCAGGAGCCTTTGATGCTGTGCCTTGCACTCACTGGGCAGATGGGGGCATTGGAGCTTTGGAGTTGGGCAAAGCAGTGCAGAAAGCTGCAGAGGCACCCAGCAATTTCAGTTTCCTGTATGACACAGAGGTATTTACACTTTGCTCACTTCTGCTGTAGTTTATATACACCCTAACTTTTTTGTTGTAAATTACATGTAGAGCTGCTCAGGTCTGGAGAGGTGTCTAACAAATAATGTAATTAAAAGTTTCATAAAAATACTTAAGTGAAATAACACTGCTAATGTTCTCCACTGTTGTTTACAGTATATGTGTGTGTGTGTGTGTGTGTGTGTGTGTGTGTGTGTGTGTGTGTGTGTGGGTGTGTGTATATATGTGTTGTCTTCTCTTATGCAATATGCCACTTTTATTCCAATCTTTACATACATTTTATTTTGTGCCAAAAAACTGTTTGGAAATCTGAAATGTTTTTGTACTGATGTAATAATGTAGACGTCATAAAATAAGTATCTGTTTTTAGTTTGTCTGTACTAAAAAATAGGGAGCCTAAGATGTGCACTGTGTTGTATGTATACAGTACATGTATGTTTTGTGTCTTTAGTTGCCGGTCATTGACAAGATCAGAATAATCGCACAGAAGATTTATGGAGCACATGATATTGAACTTCTCCCAGACGCCCAATATAAAGTGGAGTTATACACCAAACAGGTAAGACATCTTTCAGGTGTCAGGATTAACCTCCACGTTCAAATAATGTCACAGATGTCATTTGGAAAATCAGTAGGATGAATTGTGTAGATTTTTATTTTATTTATTTATTTATTTTAAAAGACAACCTTTTAATCTGAAAGAAAATTTCATGAATAGGGGAGCTACATAGCCACCCAATTGGATTTAGGTGACAGCTGATGACGCACAGAGAGAGTCAAAATGCAGAGTGTAACTTGTTGTGTGCCTGGATGCTTTAATAACCATGTCAGGGATTGACATGAGTTTCTTCATTTTTCCCAAGGACACTAAGCTTACACAAGTGGATTAGCAATGTTAGGCTGGAAATAATGAAAAATTAATTCCCACTTCTACCAATTCACAAAGTATAATGTTACAAGGCAGCTAGTTTTCTATACAGCTATCTAGAGCACACAGTCACCAGTCCTGGTGTCCAGAGTGATTTTCTTGCAGAGAGAAAGAGAGAGAGAGAGAGACAGACAGACATGCAGAGTGATTTACTTGCAAAATTACAACTAATTAAACAGAGAGTAGCAATGCAGATTGTTTAAGTGGAGTGATGTTGTAGTAGAACAGTTGTAATGTACACTCCTAAAAACAATTGTAGTCAAGTTGTCAAGTCTTTATTTTTGAGGGTGAAATAAAGTAAGGTGGGCAAATGGAAGATCTATTAGTTCTCATTCACTAACATGAGTGAGGGATGCTAATGTGGCTTACTAAATAATGCAGCTAGTCCATGTTCCATCATAAAACAGTCACAGGCATCATGTTCTCATGGTAATGAGGACTAAGTGGTTTTATTTTTGTGCCTGCTTAAATATTGGTTTTCAGATGGCGAATGTAATGGACTTCACACTCTGTCAGGGTTATGTAGGTACTAGTTAGCCATCACTTACCACTCTATCTAGTCCAATATCTTACTTTTTAAACTGCCGTTTTTGCACGCTTCAAAGCATGAGTGAAGCATTACTCCAGGTACATTATGTTTTGGAGCCCATTTTGACTCCTGACAGAGTTCTTCTATGTTTACATGTTAACATTTCAGTTGTACATACAGCTGATCCCTTGATGCATTGCAGTTGTTGATGTATAGCTTGAATGCAGCTGCTCGGCCATGGAAACCCATTCCATGAAGCTCTCTACGCACTGTTCTTGACCTAATCTAAAGGCCACATAAAGCTTGGAGGTCTGTAGTGATTATTTCTGCTGAAAGTTAACAACCTCTTCGCACTATGTGCCTAAGCATCAGCTGGCCCAGTTGTCATTTTATGTGGCCTACCACTTTGTGACACATGAGGCTTTTAGTATTGCATTGGCTTATGCAGAAACAAGAGCATTGGTTGGGTTGAGCTCAAGGCTTTGTGCAGGTCACCCAAGATCTTCCAGTCTAACCTTAATGGATCTCATTTTATCCACTTGGGCAATGTTATGCTGGAGCATGGTTGGGCCTTTTAGTTTCAGTTTAAGGAAATTGTTGATTTGAAGCTGATTACAAATTATTTGGACATTCTCTGTAATTGTATGCTTCCAACTTTTCAGCATCAGTAGTTTTAGGGAAAAAGCATGTACATGAAAAGCATAAGCACGCACAGCACGAAGGACCTGGGTAGGAGTACCAAGTCCAGTAGGGGATTTCTGTGTGGAGTCTGCATGTTCTCCCTGTGCCAGTGTGAGTTTCCTTCAGCAGTTCCAATTTCCTTCTACAGTCCAAAGATATGCACATAAGGTTAATTGAATATTCTCAATTGCCCTTAGGTGTGAGTGAATAGTGATGTCAATGTTGGCCCTGCGATGGACTGGTTTCATGTTATACCATGTCTTCAGCCAAAGTTGAATGGGATGGGCTCCAGCCTCTCTGTGATCCTAATAAATGATAAAGTGGTTCAAAAAGTAAAATGAATGTCTTCAGATTGGCTGTAAGCCTTAATCAGAATCGGAAATCTTTATTGATTGACAATGGAAATTGCACAAAGTTGCTCCGTACCAAATAAAGAAAACAAAAGGATAAAGATAATGGTCACAATAAGAAAAATTACAAATGTGTGTGTGTGTGTATATATATATATATATATATATACATATATGTGTGTGTGTGTGTGTGTGTGCGCGGTATAAGGGAAAAAATGACTACAATTTGATCCCTACAGACAGGGGATTTTATATTTTTATGTGTGTGTGTGTGTGTGTGTGTGTGTATGTATGTATGTATGTATGTGTATGTGTGTGTGTGTGTGTATATATATATATACATATACTGTGAATCGCTACAATGGCAGCTGAAAGGGTAACTACCACCCTGCTTTGCTAGTCCAGGGTACGGCCCCTGATGCCTATGCGATGTTGCAGAGACGTGTCAACCAAGATAGTCCAACAACCTGAGCTCTGAGATATTCATGGTGGATTTCATCCACCCTTGGAGCACAACCACTGAGGAGCTTTTTAACTACCTCAGCGACCTCAGCCCCACCCAAACCCCCAGGGTTCTCAGGGCTTCACGGCATCGCCGTGATGTATACTGATAATCTAGGCGTAATACAAAAATCTACACAGACTTAATCTTCTATAAAAAAAAAAATAGAAGAAATTTTATATACTAACATAACATACGCATCCGGAAAAAATATGCTTTTAATTTAATTATTATTTACACACCCCCAGGGCCGTACTCTGAATTCCTGTGTGAATTTGCAGACTTAATTTCAAACCTGGTAGTTTCTTTAGATAAAGCTTTACTTGTTAGTAACTTTAATATTCATTTTGATAAACCAGAGGATCCTCTCAGAAAAGCGTTTGTGTCTATTCTAGATTCAGTAGGGGTTAATCAGAATATAACAGGACCAACACATAATGCTGGCCACACTCTAGATTTAATATTATCTTTTGGACTAAACATCGA
>JBCNYG010000021.1:24525122-24536384 GCA_039654305.1 Porochilus rendahli
ACACACACACACACACACACACACACAGTCTGTAAACCAGGGATGTTGGTTTAAGGGTTAAAGAGTTAAAAGGGTAAAAAAAAAAAAAAAAACATAAAAAAAAAAATGCCGCTTCAGGATCATTCAGGAACACTGCCACACAGCAATACACAATAACCCTTGTTTATGACTCTAACAAAAGATGTAGACCAAACTGAATTAAAACAATCACCAGATTTACAATCGTTTCTGTAATTTTTTCATACTCTCATGCACTGGTTGATAAGTGCACATCACTTCCCAAATACCAAAGCTCACAAATGATTTAAATGTAGTCATGTCTGCAAAACTCCATAAAAGGCAATGGTTACCAGGAGCGCAAAAAGATGATTAAACTGTGAACGGGTGTTTCTACAGTGTGGAGTATGCTAAAACCTCTAGTAATGCTGTGCAACAGCTACCACTGATGCATGTCATCTTTTGGTTCTTCTATATAAGTGCCATTTAGTTTGCCCAAATGAACCGCTTGATGTATTTGTTCCAGATTGTTGTGATTTTTTTGGGGGGGGGAATTGTTCACTTTCAAGGCTCACAAATGTTCTTTATGTATGTATAAAACATATTTCCACTGTGGGTCATTAGGAGGAAGGCGAAAGAAGTATGAGGTATGATGGATTGTGAACAGGTCCTCAGTTTATTACATGGCTGTTAGAGAGGGAACCAGACCGCAGTCCACACTGTTTACACTTGTATAAGTACTTATATGGACACTTTAGAGTAGTCATTTGATCTAATCCATTCTTTGACTGTGGGAGGCACAGATTTATTTACATTGTGTGTTTGATACAGTGTCTTTGTTGATGCTAAGGTTTTATTCATTGATGCTAAAATACATATTATTTCTGGTTCATTGTTTGCATTTAAGTTAGTACATTGGCATAACTAAGGAATTTAGAACCCTCCCCCTTACCCTGTCAATTTCTTTTATTTATTTATTTGTTTTTGTGCTTGAATATTGATTTCATTACAGTGAAAGAGAATTTTAAACATTTGAATTACTTTCAGGATTTCAGCTTATACATATATGCATATATTTTTATTCCAGATGGGACTCTAAAGAGGAAGCAGAGAACTTAGAGGTTAGTTTTATACTGAGTACAGAAAGTAAATACCTGACTTTCTTATCCCAATAAGCTTGACCATTAAGGTTTTGATCCAGCTGAGTTTTTTTGGATTATGTTCACAGTTGCTGCAGTCTATCCTCATACTCACAGCTGATATCAAGAGCTATGCTTGGCATGATAGATTCATAGGCAGGATTTTATTCTTGATAATATTCTAGTGCATAATGCAAAACATTTATTTTTATTTATATATTATATATTATTAATATTTATTAATATGAATAGGTGAGAAAATTGCTGTATTGTGAAAATCAGACACTCCCATGATGCATTTCAGAATGTAATCTTAATCTGCTGAAATGTTTATCAGTAATATTTGCCATTTGTTATAAACCAAATCTGCAGGTGGGTCCTGACACAAGTCTGGAGGAGTTTTTGGAGGATCTAGATGCTCTGTGTGATCCTGAGGTCAACAGTAACAGCCCAGACACTGAGACCCAAGAAGCAGAATCCAGTGCATCTCTGGAGATATCTACAACCAGTGGCTATGTTTCTGAAGATACCAAACCAGAGAGTTTGCTTATTGCTACAGACTCATTCAACAACAGCTTCTCCATCTCCAGAGGAGCTGAGAAGAAAGTCAGTTTTTCAGATGTCCCCATTCAGGGAGCTATCGAGAACAATTCAAACACTGATAAGACAGTGATAAAAGACACTTCTCTAAAAAATATGCTCCAGAGCAAAACTGTCCTTGGAGAGGATGCCCAACAGGACATGGCTCATGATCAGGATGAAATAAAAAACATCTTCGAACAAAAAGCTACAGGCCACATCCTCACAAATCCCCAAACAGAAAGACCAGGCCAGATTGATTCCCAGGATCGTACACAAACACCTGAGAACATGTTAAAGGAGAAAACTGAAAGCAAATCTTAAGCTCAACCTTGTGATAGTGATGAGTCTCAAAATGGCACAAAAGCCACATCTACTGAACAGAATCTGTTTCACATGATGGCGACTCTGAAAAATAACGCCTCCATAAATCCTGGCAGGAGTGTTCTATTAATCTCATAATCCTGACATGGTTCTCATTGAACTAACTGCTTCTTCCAATAAAAGAGAATAATGTAAATTGGAATAAACCTTCTTTCCTCTGGATACTCAGGTTTCCTTCCTCAGTCCAATGACAAGCACATGAGGCTAAATAGCTGTTCCAAATTGGCCCTGTGTGTGTGTGTGTGTGTGTGTGTGTGTGTGTGTGTGTGTGTTGACCCTGTGATGGTCTGTCCAACTGTTCCGTGTTCCCCGCCTTTGCTCAGTGTCGGCTGAGATAGGCACCAGCCTCCCTGCAACCCTAATAGGATTAAGCCATGCAGCAAATAAATGGATAGTTAAAAACAGTGGGAATCATCGTATACATCATGTATGTGTGGCATTCAATTCTGTTTTGTTTTTATAGGTCTTTTTACAATTGACATTGCTGCAAAGTTTTACATAGTGAATAAGCATTCATTCATTCCCCTTTAATTAAGGCAAGCAATGCGCACGTCACACCTAAAGGCAGTGTTGTCAGATCCACCTACAGACATTTTAGGGATTATTATTCTATATTTATTTGTTTAATATTTTATGTTGTTATTTGTGCACTTAATTTAAGTTAAACGGTCATGGTGACAAATACAGTAACATTAAACTCACATTAAACTTGATACAATAGAGTTTTGAGTGCAAATACCAAAAGACTCCCTGCGTTTTAGAGAAGTGTCCTCTGTAATGTACAGATGGCTGGTCTAGAGCACTACTCTATTCCAAAGGCAAGAGTTTGTAATTTAGTCTGCTTATATGCTGCAACCTCATGAAGACTAACACAAAAATGTGTTTACTGAAGTAACTCAATATGATTATTGTTGATTGCCCAGCGGATCACCTTATTATGAATATCTGTTTGTTCCTCATGGAAATAGGAAACAGGGAAACCCACTTATTTAGAATGCTGAATAATACTTGTAATTTTTTGTAAATGATCAGTTCCATGAGAAAATAAATGTTTAGCGTAATACTTAGCAGTACTCTATAGATTTCTGAAACTAGAGTTAAGATTGGTGGTCATTTATGCCTTCTCTCTTACAGATAAGCTGATTGACTCTAGTGTCTCAGTGCTGAGTTTGGAATCTTGAGATTCTCTGCCTGTCCACAGCACCAGCACTGAAAAGGTACAGTCAGTAATTCATTATTGGTCCAAAACCACGTCCAACACTGTAGGTGGCCTCTTTTAATTAATAGAATGAGCTACAAGATGTCTGAGCCCTGTCTGAGATGTCTGAGATTGTGCTATTGGTGCCATTTCAGTTCTTCAGCTCAATTCTTTCAGCTCGATATATTGTAGTCAGGTTTTTATGTGGCGTGGACCAGAAATGAAAGGAATTATATACATTTGGTGGCTTATTTATTATTCTTCATAACATTTGTTTATTTAGCAGCTACCATCAACTATGACCATGAAATCCATCGTCAGTCATGAATATGCACGTATGCACAAAACTCGTGTTTAGTAAATATGACTGTCCCTGTTTTTAGCCAGCTGTGGGCATCTGGCTATATAAATTAAATATACTTATATATTTAAGTAGCAAAAAAAGGTATACCAAATTTTTGTGTTGATTTTAGTAAATTAGCAACAACATGACAATATACTAATCAAGACTGACCAAACTGGTATAAGTGTGTGTATATGTGTGTGTGTGTGTGTGTGTATATATATATACATATTTTTTTTTTTTACTATGCAATAACACAAGAAGAACAGACCAAAACCATATAATTATAGTTTATTTGTCCATTTTAAGCATGTTAATTATGACACTGCTTACTCCCAGTTCTGCTTGTTTGGCAACTCTCACCTCATGCGCAGCACCCACTACTCGGTGTAGCTAATGCAGGTAAAAAAAAATTTTTTCGTAACTTTACTTATGGACTTTCACTTTACTTATGGACTGCAAGTGTTATCGAGTTTAATTATTGTTATATAATTGTTAAATAATCATGTGCAATATATACATATCGCCCCCTGTTGGATGCATGTGGTTGATTTTTTATTTGAATTTTTGCCATATATTGGCTGGTTTGGATTTCAAAAATTAGCAATACCGTGCAAGTTTTTACTAACTTTTACAAAAATACTACACGTGTTGAAAAATTTTATTTTGTACTTATGCAATATATGGCCACAAGTATTTCTGGGTTCCATATAATAACCCACGGCTTACAGTATATTATAATTACGTTCATTACCTTCTTCTTCTTATTATTGTTAATATTATAATTAATATTATTAGTTGTAGTAGTAGTAGTAATAATAATAAATCATGATATTTCAATGGAATATTGGGGGGGGGGGGTTTGATATGTATATCCATGTGTAAAAAGGTTTGAGTATCACAATGCTACATATTAGGTTGGCTTTTAAATTTTTTACATGAATTTATTCATGAAATAATTCAAGTGATTTAATTCTTACTAGCCATGTGTATAGAACTGTTGTAATTTAAATAATAAATTCTTTTTGACAACTTCAGTATTGTGTTCAATAATTTATTACATTTAAAGGATTGGGCATTTTTGCTTAATTTAGAAGAAACATCTGTTTTTAATGTAAATTATGAGGGTTGATACCCATATTTGAAACTTTTCTGGATTCTACGGCAAACTATAGGAATTTCAATGTGCAAATCTAAGAAAATAATTTGAATTTCTATAAGAACCCATGCCATAACCTATATTAAATTATAAGAATTATTATAGTAAACTATAGGAACCCATGCGAAACCCTATAGACAAGTATATTAATTACTGTAATAAACTATAGGAGCCCATGTGAAAACCAAAAATAACCTATCGTATTTTCTACACTTCCCTATATTAATACCTATAGGAAAGTGACCAAAACATCATAGGAACCTATAGGTTTTATCTGTGGTTTTTAACATAGGAAAATAGGTTGGATGTTGCTGCAAAAAAATCCACAGCTATGATATAAAACTTAGTGCAAAGTCTACCTTCTGGCCCAACTTTCTCTTCACCATGATGGACCTGTACAAGCTCTGCTTTACAGCAAAGGCTGCAACGATCTGCCTGTTGATCTCCCATCCCCCTTCCTTTCCTCACTTGCGAACAAGACCTCTAGATACTTAAACTCCTCCACTTGGGGCAGGAAGTCATTCCAGACCCCGAGGGTGCATTCCACCCTTTTCCATCTGAGATCCATGGCCTCAGACTTGGAGGTGCTGATTCTCATCCCAGCCAATTCATACTCAAAATCGCTCCCTTTTTAAGTGCACTTGGAATTGTAACAAATTTGAAAAAAGTTTATGGGGTCTACCATGATTATTACATTTTTACAGTAATCAAAATATTGAAATTCTATGGAGACCATTAAGGGAAAATAAAATATTGTTTTCATGTGCGCACAGAGGTGAGCACGAGAAAGTGCTATTATTTTATCAGATGACTGATCAAGGCTGGTGTCCCCTGCGCCAAAACAGACCACAAGACTTTAAAACCAGCTTTAAGTGTCATTCTGAGGTAACAACGGTGACACCAGGCAACCAAGGCTGTAATGTCTTCACAGGTGAGTCCAAGGTAAAAATACAGCTCAATTTAGTCACATATTTCCATTCATATACATAGCTTATACTTTTTTATGCACATGCAATACTTTTTCCTGCGCACAAAAAAACTTTTTTTTTTCTCTTCGGTGTCCACTTTTGGGCTTTGTAACATTCCCATGCACTATACATGAAAATATAATTTATTAAAAATGTAATACCCTGTGAGAACTGTTTTGTGTTTTTAAATTCACATTTGGCATATTTGTATTGGATTTCCAACATAATGATATATCGATTGAATAAATCCTTTATGTTCTGGTTTGTAGATGCAATGGTGGCCTGGTGGTAGGGTGCTGGCTTACTGATCTGAAGGTCAGGGGTTTAAGCCCCACTATCACTAGGTTGTCACTGCTGTCCCCCAGTGCAGGTAACTGGGTTATCAAAGGTCAATTAGTCATAAAAAGTAGGCCATTGGGTTGCAGTCAGCGTGTTTCTACCTAGCAAGCAGTCCAGGGTGTACACATGGTTGTCTGAGATGGGTGTCTGTCTCCACGCATCCCTAATTGGGGTAAAGCGGTTCAAAAAATTAATGAATGAACATTCTGGTTTGTGTAGATACTGACAAAGGTATAATGCCAGAAGTTACGTCTGAATCTGGCGGAGGGATTCGAAAAAGACAGGTTCATCAGCGGTCTCACATATTTGGACTGGGGGAGGGTCATGCAGATACTGGGGTCACCTGGGGGGGGGGTCACCTTGTCAGCATGTGTTGCACTGTGTGCTCTATCACAAAGAGCAGGCTTTACCAATCATTAGAACAAACTGGGAGAGTGCAACGATTGTCTACCATAAGAACTTGGAATATCTTCGGTCAGCCAAGCGACTGAACTCTCGTCAAGCTAGGTGGGCTCTCTTTTTCAGTCGCTTTCAATTCACCCTCTCTTACCGGCCGGGGTCCCAGAATGGCAAGCCTGATGCCCTGTCCCGCTTATGGGACCCTGAACCAATTTTCAAGCAGCCCAAACCCATCCTCCCTCCCGATCGGGTGGTGGGAGCTGTCACCTGGCAGATTGAGGAGGAGGTCAGGCAGGCGGGTTAGAAAACACCCACTCCTGAGGATTGAGTCTGTGCCAGGAACAAGACACCCCGACAGGCCTGGGTGGGTCTCCTCCAGCCCCTGCCAGTACCGCACCGACCTTGGTCCCATATTTCATTAGACTTTGTCACAGGCTTGCCCCCCTCAAAGGGTAACACGGTAGTACTTACGATGGTCGACGGGTTTTCTAAGATGGTTCACTTTATCTCCCTGCCCAAGCTGCCATCAGCCAAGGAGACCGCCCGTATCATGATATCTCAAGTCTTCCGTATACACGGCCTTCCTACTGACGTTGTCTCCGACCGGGGACCTCAATTCATATCCGAGTTCTGGAAGGAGTTCTGTAACTGTTTGGGAGCCACTGTCAGCCTGTCGTCGGGCTACCACCCGGAGTCCAACGGACAAACGGAACGACTCAACCAGGACCTGGAGACCTGTCTCAGATGTGTGGTATCGCAAAACCAAGCCACGTGCAGCGAGCATCTCACCTGGGTGGAATACGCGCACAACTCGCTTCCCATTGCATACACCGGACTCTCCCCCTTCCAGGCCGCTCACGGTTACCAACCTCCCCTATTCCCGGCCAACGAGAAGGAGGTAAGTGTAACTGTCCCCTCAGCCCTTGCCCTGGTAAGGAGATGCCGGAAGATCTGGGCCGCAGCCAGGCGTATGCCCAGGGTCAGAGGCGTATGAAGGCTGTGGCCCCACCTGTACCCCCGGCCAACATGCATGGCTGTCCACCCAGGACCTTCCCCTGTGGGTCCTCTTCAAGAAGCTGCCGCCCAGGTTTGTGGGTCCGTTTCCCATATCTAAAGTGATTAACCCTGTTTCTGTTCGTCTACGATTCCCCAGGTCAGGAGCCGGTCCTAGAGGGGGGGTACTGTTAGAACCCGCCGGGAGCGATGAACCTGTCCCTGTCTGAATGCTTGTTCTGTTTTTTCTGTCCAGGTACCCGAGTCATTCCTGCACAGCTAATTAACTACCAGCTCCACCCTGATCATCCCCACCTGCTCTTCATCAGCCACCACTGGTTAAAAAGCCGGCACCTTCCCTGGTTCCCCTGCCAGATCGTTTTCTTCTTACGAGCACTACGCTTCTCTGAGTCACACCACGATCCCGCCTCACGTCACTACATTTACTTCTATGATTATAACCTTAATAAATGATCACGTTTGTTTGCACCTTATCTGTCATGTTCTGTCATGCATTTGGGTCAGCCTGTTCTCTCTGGTACCGGTCTAACACCAATATGTGCCTCTCTATTTGCAAAACATTTTGTGAAACAATATGGATTCTAATTTTGATCAACGTTTCAATCAATGATTTTTAATGTTTATTTGGGGCAAAAATACAATACACTTTGAAGCATTTATTTATTCTGAATAGCACACATTAGTGGTGTACTTAATTTTGTCATTAATGTTCTGGGTTACACGGTGGCATAGGCGTTAGCACTTCAAACTGATACCAGTAAGGTTCTGGGCTCAAGAACCTCATGAGTGTGAGTGATTGTGTGTTGGCCCTGCCTAGTCTAGCATACACCTGAGACATTGAACCTTTGAAAATCAGTCCATTTTTGAACATTTAATGAAGCTTTATCATACCGTCAATACAACAAAAAAACAGCAAGGAGAAGCAGCGCAGGGAGGTGATGTGCAGCTGACTGTTGGCGAAGCGGTGTACACCCTAAACAGCTTGCTAATCCATCACATGTCCAACACAGATATACAACCAGTCACACTCACGTTTACCCCTAGAGGATATCTAGAACAGCCTAACGGCCAACTGTCTTTGGACTGTGGGAGGAAACCAAAACACCCAGAGAAAACTCAACCACAAGGAGAACATTCAAACATCAAACATGGGATTTGAACCAGACATTCTTGCTGTGAGAAAAGTGGACTAACCAGTACCCTAACGTGCTGCCAAAATAAATTATGTAAAAGAGATTTATTTATGCTGTTGATTTTATAGAATCTTCAGTCATAAAGAAAAATGATATATACTTAATTATTAATTATTCTATTTTCAAAGCTGCTTAAACCCAATTAGGGTCACGGGAAGGCTTGCGCCCATCTCAGCAGTATGAGATTTGGTGGTTCTATGCAGAAACCAAATTAAAAATTAAACATTAAATTGTTTTTTAAATAATTTTTATCTACATATTTTAATCATGACAGTCACTGGTCAGTTGAGCAGTGCTCTTTGATCCTGGCTAATTGCGCTGTAAAGCTAACAAAGTGTTTTGTGCATACTTATTCAGAGCTTATACATACTACATCAATAAATAAGAAAGCCAAAGACAGTAGTGTGCAGTGAAGATTATACACCACTTTTGTCTAAAAGGGCTCCTAATGAAAATTAGTACAAAAATAACTACTCTAGAATTTTTTGGTGAACATGTATTGAACAATGCTATTGTAGGCAATGAGAACCAAAAAAAGCATTCCGACAAGTATGCTGAAGTAAAAGTATGGATAATAAACAAAAACATTGAAAAAACTATTTTTCAGAAAAATTGAAAGGTTGCAAATGTTATTATAATTATTTGTTTAACTTTTGCATAGCATGAATGAACTTCAAACCATATGAAATGGTTTAGGGAATAAAGAAATAAAAAATATGTGAACACTATGCCTAAAAATTCAAATGCTGTAATCAAAGTAAAGGGAGACCACACTAAATACTGACTTTTTCCCTTCTATAAAGAGACTGCTATTTTTGTCATTACTATATATTGCTGTTTGTTTACTTACTCTCATCAATATGATCAAACATTACATGAAATAAATACTTAAAAAGTACTTGGTTTCTGATTTTTTCTTCATTTTGTTAAGTTGTACAATTGTATTTTTTAGATACAATTAACAATTAAATTTTTTTGTAATTAAAGGTGTTGGAGACGCGAAGTGTATCTCAGTTTATACAGGTAGAGGAACCACTGTACAGTATATTTTGCCGTTTTTTGTTGCCGTACAGTATATTTTACCGTTTCATGCGGTAGGTGGCAGTAAAGTCTCTTCATCAGCAAACCACCACAACACAAAGCAAATGACTGGGAAGTGGTGGTAAACTCAGTGTGTGCTGCTCTGTTGATTTTACTCATCTTTTTAAATGCTCATCGCATTTTCTTTTTTACTTTATTATTTTTTTTATTAATTTTATTATTTTTTTTTCTTTTACAAAATGTGTAAGCCTGCACCTGTTAACTACCAAAAGAAAGCTATTTCCAAATCACGCAACGCAACTTCCTAACTTGTTAGCAGCATTGTTTGCTAGCTACTGTTGACTACATCTGATACTGTTCACTAATAATCAGGTTAATCTGGGTATGGCCGAAAACACAAACACTGCAGCCAGTCTTCCTCCAGGAGATCCTCAACTAATCGCACTAATCGTGGAGCATTTGAAGAACCGAGGACTTTTCGACGAGTTCAGAAGGGACTGCCTGGCAGACGTGGACACCAAGGTGAAATTTACCTTGCTAGCTAGCATAGTTAAATGTGACTAGCATCAGTGTTACCGAGTGGGTACCAAAGAGCATCGCCCGTTTCTATGTAATTCCGCTGGCGGTAAAATGTACAAATGTATGCATTTCATAATGTGGATTTTTTTTTTCTTAAAGTCATACATATGCCGATCTTTTTAAACTCTATTAAACCTAGTGTGAATCCGTTACACTTCTTTTTTTTTTCTTAAAGTCATACATGTCATACAAGTCATACAAGTGCCACATTTGAATTTGAATTTGAATTTGAATTTTTTAAAGTTGGAAGTCACTCCGAATTACATTATTAGGTGAACCTAAAAAGCTTTAGTCGAGGCAACTGGACTTTGTGGGGTTTTTTTCTGAAGACGTTTCGCTTTTAATCCAAAAAGCTTCAGCAGTTAGAAAATCTGGTGGAGAGTTCCAGACTTATATAGGCTGAGGAAAGAACTCGCATACAAACACTGTCCCAACCCCCCATTTCATTGCTCGTTAGGGTCCTTTGTCCATTGTTTTTTGTCTATTCCTGTTTACCTGGTTTGCATATAGGGTCGTTCGGTCACCTGAAACAAGGTATGAAGTGGAGTGAAACCTCTTGGGAAGGAGGTTCCGAGCTGCCTTGTAGGTGCTTAAAAGATGAAACCTCAAACCGTCTCCTTGGTTTAATGTTGGTTTTTAATTCTTTACCATCTCTCTTTCCTGTCAAGAATCTGTACATTGCTGTCCTCAAAAGCGTGTCCCTTGTCCTTGATATGTACATATGTTTATGATATATATCTATCAGAATCCTTGGAAACATAAGATTAAAGTAATGTGAATATAATAGTAAATTGGGTCATGTTTTTAATTTTGTTTCTTTGCCACACTATTCAAAATCAGAATACTTTATTGATTGTATGCTTTTCTTCTCCTAAAGGCTAAATAAACACCTGAAAATGGATTTCCCCCCCACAACAATATATATATATA
>JBCNYG010000021.1:24594655-24610412 GCA_039654305.1 Porochilus rendahli
TCATTAAAGGTGAGTTTATGTGAAGTGTATCACCTGATCTGCTCTGTTCACAGCTGGTGGAGGTTCTGGAGTCATGAATCTCTGTGTGTTTCTTCCAGGGTTCTGATTCTTTACAGCTTTTATAATGAAACCAAAGTCCACACGGCACTCTTTAGGAAAACCTCTCCAAACTTCTACTGCTGCTACTGGATCAAAGGTAAAGTTTAGTCACATGTCTAATTTCTCTTTTATTTGTTTTGTTTGTCATTTAACTATGGGAGCTTGTTTATTAAAAAAATTTCTTTCACTCTTTATGTTGCCTTCAGATTTTCAGTAAAGGAAATTATTTCATTGCATGTCTCTGTTGTAATTTGTAATTTCTGTTGACAATCAGAAGACCAGGACCTTCTTGCTGTGAGGCGGACGTGCTAACCCACTATAATATCAGTAATAAAAAAAAAAAACAGCTATATCAGTAATAATTTGTCAATGCACAGCAAAACTATTCCAAGTCCAGATTGTATCCAGCCAGCAAGGGGTAGTTTCATGGTTGTTTAAATGTAAGTTTAAGATAAAGTCTGTTGGGATTTTACACCCGAGTCCACTGGTTCATGAGGCTGGAGTTCCTGGTTTCTGTATCGTGAGGCGTTTAGGTGTTCAACTCCTCTTGGATGGGGTGCTAATGCATCACAGGTAACCACCCCAGAATATTTATTTATTTATTTATTTATTTTTACTGGTACCTCTTTATACTGCGGGGTGGACAGAGACACACTTGTGGTTAAGACCTTGCATAGGGGTCTTAGAGGGTGGCGGTCTAATAGGGAATCAAACCCATGACCTCTCGATCATTAGCTCAGCACCCTATCCACTACACCATCAGCCCCACACTAATGCCTGTGAGCATTCACTTTAACTCTCTACTAGTGTTCATTAAAAAAAATAATAAAAAACTTGTGCTAGTGCATATGGGCCGTTAATTAAAACAGTTTAATTTGAGTGAGGTTGCTCATTGGGAAAAGCAACAAGCCAGTGTAGGCATCCTTGTTGCCCCCCCATCTCAGTTCCCAGATGTTGGAGGTTTCCTTGGTTGAAGAAAGGGTAGCCTCCCTCTGCCTCCTGGTGGGGGGATGGGTCCTGACTTGTTTGTGCTTACCTAATACGTAATAAGTTCAGAATACCTGCCCTTTTTGGAGTCCCTAGGGGGTGTGCTAGAGGGCTCTTCCCCTGGGGACTTTCTCGCTAGAGCTACAACCACATCGCAATGGAGGCTGGGGATATAGAGGCCATGTTCCATGTCTGCATTACTGAGGTGGCAACCCAGAGCTGTGTCTGGAAGGTCATTGGTGCCTTTGGGTAGTGACCAAAAGAACAAGATCGCAAATAAAAGTGCCTGAAATTAGCTTCCTTTGCAGGGTGGCGGGGCTTTCCTTTAGAGATAGGGTGAGAAGCTCAGCCACCCAGGAGGAGCTGCTCCTCCGTGTTGAGAGGCCAGTTGAGGTGGCTCAGGCATCTGATTAGAATGTCTCCCCAACGCCTCCCTGGTGTAGTTTTGTTGGCCCCCGGGGTCGCCCAGAACACGATGGAGATACTACATCTCTCGGCTGGTCCATGGACGCCTTGGCGTCCCCCAGAAGATCTGGTTGAAGTGGCTGGGGAGAGGGACATCAAGACCTCACTGCTTAGGCTGCTGCCCCCACGACCCCACGACTCCACGCAAAATAAAATGAAGATGAAGAAACAAGACCAAAAAAAAGAGTCTCATTCACTACCACTCAAAATCATGCAATCATTATCGTCTAACTCGGGTAGTTATACTGAATTTCAGGTAAATACATGTTTGTGGAGCAAGTGCCAAAATCAGAATCTTAACAGAACATGAACTCATTGGATGGATACTTAAAATAGCAAGGAAATTCATACACATGAAAGCAGAAACCAGGCAGTGAAAGGAAAGAAAAGGAAAAGCAAACCCAGCCTCAGACACCTATCAATAGAAATATTTATCAGGACGGCTGCTTTAAGGCAGTGCCTAAATCTATATATTGGTCTGTTTTCTTAGTTATTTAGCAGACAGTTGATTTGTTAAATTTCTTGTAATGTTTAACAAAGTTTATATAATTCTTTATATAAATAATATTAATTTATCAGCTGCTTTCAAAGTCCTAAAATGTATTAAGGTTGGGTGATTTGATGGTCAAGTTGTATTGCAGGGACAAAGTGTTAAATTACTTAAGAATCATTAATCGTCTGTGTTTTCCAGATGTACCATTGCTCAGATTGTGGGAAGAATTTGACCAGTAGTGATAGCCTCAAAAATCACCAGCATATCCACACAGGACAGAAGCCGTATGAGTGCGTACAGTGTGGAAGAAGATTTACTCAACAAGTTAATCTCCAAATACACCAGCGCATCCACACCGGAGAGAAGCCATATCAGTGTGGACATTGCGGGAAAAGTTTTACGTATCGGAGTAATCACCAGCGTCATGAGCGCATCCACACAGGAGAGAAGCCATATAAGTGTGGACAGTGTGGGAAAAGTTTTACTCGTCACAGTAATCTCCAACAGCATGAACGCATTCACAGGGGAGAGAAACCGTATCATTGTGCGCAGTGCGGGAAGAGATTTACTCGCCAGAATACTCTCCAGCAGCATGAACGTATCCACACAGGAGAGAAGCAGTATTACTGTGGACAGTGTGGGAAGTTTTTTAGTTGCCAGAGGAGCCTCCAACAGCATGTGCGTATCCACACAGGAGAGAAGCTGTATCAGTGTGGTCAGTGTGGGAAAAGCTTTACTTGTCAGAGTAATCTCCAACAACACCAGTATATTCACACAGGCGAGAAGCCGTATGATTGCTCACAGTGTGGGAAGAGTTTTATTCGTCACAGTAATCTTCAACAACACGTACGCATCCACACAGGAGAGAAGCCGTACTACTGTGGACAGTGTGGGAAGAGTTTTACCTGGCACAGTCACCTCTTACAGCATGAGCGAATCCACACAGGAGAGAAGCCTTTTCACTGTGAACAGTGTGGGAAGAGTTTTAGTCAGCTGAGCCATCTCCACCAACATCAGCGCATTCACACAGGCGAGAAACCATATCACTGTGGACAGTGTGGCAGGAGTTTTACTTGTCAGGGTACTCTCCAAAAGCACCAGCGTATTCATACAGGAGAGAAGCGCTCACAGTATGGGAAAAGATTTAGTGACCCCGGTGCCTCTGTCAGACACCAGCAGAGTCATAAAGGACAGAAGCTGTATCACTGTGAACAATGTGGATGGAGCTGTACTAATTTGCAATCATTTAGGAAACATGAGTGCTCTGACATGCCATAAAACTGTAATATACACTCATCACCCATAACAACAAGCTTTGGTAACATAATATGAAGCTATGTCAAGCTAATAGTCTCCATCATCCAAGAAATAATAACAAAATATAATTGAATACACCCATTTTACAGGTCATAATAAAATTGTAAGTTTCATAGTTTTTGCCCCATTAGAAGTGAAACACTGGAAGTCAATCAAATTTTGGCTAACTGAAAAATTGCTGTCCAGAGATGAGCAGAATTCATGAGTTTATGTGATTTTCCTGGTGTCACTACAATAACATGTATTAATTGTAATGTAACTGACCAATCTGGACCTCTGAGTGGGAAACATGACAACAGTAGTAATTATTTTTAATTTTGCCAATTCCATTTCTTAGCAATTCCTTGTTTTGATAGCAAAATATAAGAAAATAATTGAAATGGTAACATTGGGACCTTCTTCTAGCTGCCTCTGTTTGGGGTCGCCACAGCAGATCATCCTTCTTCATCTTGCCATCCTGTTCATCCCTCTCTATCACACCAATCACCTGCATTTCCTCCCTCACCACATCTTGAATCTTCTGCTTGGCCTTCCTCTTCTCCTCCTATCAGGCACTTCTTCTACCAATATACCTTTTATCCTTCAAAAGCAAATGTCTAAAAGCAAAATGTCCTTAAACACTTCTACCTGTGCTGTCCCTCTAACATTCTCATTCCTAATCATGCCCATTTTCTCACTCCCAGAGAAAATCGCAGCATCTTCATCTCTGCCAATTTCAACTCCATCACTTGTCCTTTTGTCAGTGATACTATTTCCAAACTATACAGCATAACTGTAATTACTACTCTTATACACCTTTCCCTTCACTCTCACAGATATCCCTCGATCACAAATCACTCCATCCACTGTTCTCCACCCATTCCACTTGTCTGCGCTCTCTTCTTTACTTCTCTACCCCATTACCTTGTGTAGTTGACCCCAAGTTTTTATTATTTTGCCTTCTTCACCTCTACCCTTTACAGCTGTACTCTTCCATTACCCTTTCTCTCATATGCACGCATGTACTCTGTCTTTCTCCTTCTGACTTTCATTATTCTTCTCTGTATAGATCTAAATGTCATCATCAAACATCATTGCCCATGGTGACTCTTGTCTAACTTCATTGGTCAACCTGTCCATGACAGTTGCAAATAAGAAAGGGCTCAGAGCCGATCCTTGATGCAAAATATTAAAGTCATACTTTGATTTAATTGATATGCTATAAAAACAGTCAAGAAATGAGTGTCATTGAATTCTGTTTCAGTATCTCAGAAAAAAAGTTGTTTGATTAAGAGCATACTAGTGTTTTTTCATTATTTTATTATAATATGTAATGTATATCTAAATGTATATTTCATACTGGTATGCGGTCATAATGCACAGTTTGTTTGTTTAGCAAGCTCCAGTAAACCTTTAGAAGTATTTCAGACAGCCTCTGGAAGTTACACTTTCAAGCCGTTGATTATGTACAATATTGTGACTCAGCAGTCAGATACTATTAGGGGTTGTTTTTAAGTATAGTGCAGTAAGTTAAAGTTTAGCTGTGCTTCTTGTTTTGTCTTTTACTTTATACTTTAACTTATTTATAATTGTGTATATTTTATTGTAATTGTGGGTAACCAACTGATAAGCAGCTCGAGTACTGGTGGGCTCCCTTCTACACATACCATGGATTCTCGAACCAAATTGTGTGTGGGGATACTCACAAACCCCCAACTGACTGCCATTGTGTTGGAGGTCTCACCATAGAGCGATAGGGCAATGTGCCTACAAGTGCCTGAGGGGAAGGCCCTGGCTGATGTGTATGCCTATGCACCAGACAGCAGCTCAGACTGTTCAGTCTCTGGGTGGTGTCTGAAAATAATTCCACCTGGGTACTCTATATTAAGAGACTTCAATGCATACATGGGCAACAAATTGGAGGGGGTGTGATTTGAGAAGATTGGCCTGCCTGATCTGAACCCAAGTGGTGTTTTGTTATTTGAGCATAAGGTCGTTCATAAGTGTACTTGGTACCACAACAGTTGAGGCCAAATATCAGCGATCAACCTTGTGGTTGTATAATCAGATGTGAGGTTGTATGTCATGGTGAAGAGAGGAGCAGACCTGTCATTTGATCACCACCTAGTGGTGAGCTGAATCATATGATGGGGAAGTCTGCTCGACAGACCTAGCAAACCCAAGCATCTTGTGCAGGTGAACTGGGAATATATGGCAGATGCCCAATAGGGTTTTCAACTCATACCTCTGGAAGAACTTTTTATGCACTCTATGGGAGGCTGGGGACATGAATTCCAAGGGGCCATGCTCAAAGCATCCATTGCAAAAGAGGCTTGGCATCTTTTTCCTGTCATGGCAGAAATGTAAGTACCCACTGGTGTACACTTGTGGGTAAGGAGGCCGTCAGGCTAAGGAAGAAGGCCTTTCAGATTTGTTTGGCCCAGGGGTCTCCTGAAGTAGCAGATATGTAATGGGCTGCAGTTGCAGTAGTTGTGAAAGCAAAAACTCAGATGTGAGGAGATTGGGGAGGCTATGGAGAAGAACTTTTGTTATTGTTCTCAATGTTTTTCTCACAAGCCATTTTAGGACTCAGAAAGTGGAAATAAGGCTTGGCCCATGCTCTCTTCAGCCAGAGAGAAGATCTGACTGGGAATGGGGATAATGTTAATCAATGGAAAATGCTCTTTGAGGAACTCCTGCACCGACTGATACATCTTTGGAGGAGAAGGAGTCAGAGTCTGAAAACTCAGGGACGTCTCACCCATATCCTTGGAAGAGGTTTCTGACTGGTAGTTAAGTTGAGAATTATTCTACTGTAGTTTATAGGTACATGGTGTGCAAGATATTTGTCTCAAGATTCTGATTAAATTTCCTGGCTGTGGAACAGTGCACCGGCTCTTTGACCTGTGCTGAGGAAGTCAAGAGAGTGTTTCAATCCAGTCTACTTTAATTTTGTGGATGTGCAGGAGGCTTAAGGCCATGTCTCCTGGGGAACCCTGTGGGGGTGCTGCAGGAGTATGGAGTACTCACTAAGGTAGCCCATTGGCTCCTATCCTGTTTGTGAAATTGATGGCCAGGATCATAAGGGGCTACCAGGGTATGGGGAATATCCAGATTGAAAACCTCAGAATTAAATCTTTGATTTTTCAGATAATGTGGTTTTGCTGACTTTAAAGTCCATAACCTTTAGCATGCACTAGGGTTGTTCGCAGCGAATGTGAAGTGGCCAGGATGAAAGTTGGCACCTCCAAGACTGTGGCCATAGTTTCTCAGCCAGAAAGTCGTGGATTGCTTGGGAGTGAGGCACTGTCCCAGGAGAAGGTGTTTGAGTATCTTGGGGGTTTTGTTCATGAGTGATGTAAAAATGGTACACAAGGTAGACAGACAGATCGGCACAGTATCTACAGTAATGAAGACATTGCATTGGACTGATATGGTGGAAGGCGAGCTGAGACGTTAGGTGAAGTTCTCAAGTTGCCAGTCAATTTATATTTAGAAGCTTAAGCTATGGTCATGAGCTCTGGGTAGTGACTAAAAGAATGAGATTGCGGACACAAGCAGCTGACAGGAGTTACTTACAAAGATCTTACTTGTAGAAGATGTGGAGTGATTACTCCCGTGCAGAAGAATGAGTCAGATGCAAACAGATGCATATTCTAATTAGGGAACATAAAAACAAATAAAAATAAATAAGCTCAAATAAATTTTAATTCGAAAGGTGTATTGTTTATTAAATAATAATAATAATAATAATAATAATATTATTATTAATAATAATAATAATAAAACATGCTCTTTGCAATGGTACATCTGCCAGTGTATGACTAACCAAAAATAGGAATGTTTCTGATAATGTACAAGGTTTTCCAAGGACATTAATAAAAGATAAATTGGTTTGATGAATGTAGAAAAGAAGACATGAGTGATGATTATCTGAATTCAAAAAATATATAAAAACAGGAGTTTAGTCTAATATATATAACAGTGTAACCGAGTCCAGATTCAGTGTCTCAGAACAACTCCTTTCAACTTTTTTTTAATCCTGTACAATAAGTAGTAGATGTGTTGATATACTCCATACCAATAGGTGGCAGAATTTTGTTGTTTGGAAACCTCCAATAACCCTCCAGAAGAAGAATTCCTAGCGCTAGGAATAAAGAATTGGAAGTTTATAACCATGCAGAGGGGGATGATGTGGGTGGTGTTCAATACTGTGGCTCTGCAGGGAGGTGCTATTATTGGCTGCAGGTTTTAAGTATGGTACAGTAAATAAGCTTAACATAAAAAATACTGTCTGCACCTAAAATTTAAATACTGATTAAACAGTTTTGAACAGATTGCTGGGCTTTGAAGCTGATCCTCTGTATAAGATCGTTAAAAGTGAGGTTATCTGAACTGCAGCACCTGAGCTGCTCGGTGAAATATTGTTTGATATCTCAGAATAAGTAATCTCATTGAGAGCATTGGTATGTACTCCATACCAATAGATGGTGGTAGTGCATAATAATGTGGTGATGTCAAGAAGAAGAATTCCAAGCATGAAACAGAAGTTTTACAGCACTGAGTATATTATTATTGGTTGCAACACTTTAGTATGATACTGTGAGTAACAAAGTTTTGAAGCCGATCCTTTGTATAAGATCATTAAAGGTGAGTTTATCTGAACTGTATCACCTGAGCTGCTCATTTAACAGTGGAGACTTTGGAGTTGTGACCCTCTATTTTTCTTCCAGGGTTTTGATTCTTTACAGCTTTTATAATGAATCCAAAGTCCAGACGGCACTCTTTAGGAAAACCTCCCCAGACTCCTGCTGCTACTGGATCAAAGGTAAAGTCTGATGTCTGATTTCTCTTTTATTTGTGAACTCGAAATCTTATTTGAGATCTGATATATTTTACTTGTGTAAACAGGTGTGTGAGCCATTAAAAACTAAATGTAATGATAAATAAACAGTGAATGTCAGAACAGGATTGAAAAAGCTATAGGTGGAGTAATACACTGATCATTTGAATATTTTATTACTTAGCATTATTTTGCTCCTTGTTTTTCAATGGGGATTAAACCCTGCGACTTCTACATTCAGGGGCCACGGAGCCAGCCTTTTCTGAAATAACTTGCACTGAGGTTGTATGTGTGCGCATATGTGTGTATAATTATTCATGTCTGAATCGCGATTCTTATTTATCACGATTCTGAATCGATTCAAATTTTCAAGAATACATTTTTAAGAACACGTTATTTCGAGCACTTCCAACTTTACTTACAACATGTACTGTTTGTCCACACACGGCCTCCGTAGTGAATTGTTCCAGTGAGTGGCAGCTCCAGAACTAGCTTTTAGCCTAGCATTGACATGGATGAGGAAAAAGAAATACAGCCAGCGCCGTCTTTGCTGAAGTCAAATGCTTGCACTTCGAATTTTATAATTTCCGGGTAAGAAGGAGCATGTACGGAGCCCCTAATGGGACATGGAAAAGAAAAAAAAGAATGGTTTCTCTTGCGCATGCGAAAGCTATCTTTTTACATTTTACCGTCATGTCCCTTTAGGGGCTACATAAGTTTAACATGACATGCGGTGCTCAAAATAAAAGTCAAGTATTTAGGGAACACTTCAAATCCCCGAGCAGCTTCACTAATGGAGCAGCAACTTCACTAAACTCCCAACCAACTCTGAACGAGCAAAGCGCGTAAGTACATCTACAAAACCAGTTGTCTAGTATAATAAATAATTTCTTATAGAAGAGTTATTCGTAGCCCCAACCCCCAGCCACTTCCTCCAACTCTTCCGGGGGCACGCTAAGGTGTTCCCTGTCCACCCGAGAAACATAGTCCCACCAGCGTGTTCTGGGTCGACCCTGGGGTCTGTTCCCAGTTGGACCTGCTCAAAACACCACATCAGGAAGCATACAGGAGGCATTCTAATCAGGAGCCAGAGCCACCTCCACTGGATCCTCTCAACGTGGAGGAGCAGCCGTTCTACTCGGAGCTTCTCCCGGATGACAGAACTTCTCACCCTATCTCTAAGGGAGAGCCCTGCCACTCTGCGAAGGAAGCTCATTTCAGCCACTTGTATTCGCGTTCTTGTTCTTTCGTTCACTCCCCAAAGCTCACTGGAAATTAAATTGACATGTTGTTAAAAATGCGAACCAAGCTCTGACCATGGCAATACAGAGACCGAATTTCCCAGGTAGGCTCAGGAGTGTGATTCCACAATAATTGGTCCCAATTTTTAAAAAGGGTAACTGCCTCCTTGGTTTGTCAATCCAGCGGTACGGCCCCCGATGACCTCCATTATTCATGGTTCTTGTATCCACTCCACTCCATCGTATCCGCCACGTCCACCATTCATCCTGCCAAGTCACTACTCTGACCTGATCATACATAACCTTTCTCCTCACTCCACTCTCTGGATGCACCTTTCTCCTGCTTGGCCCAGTAGTAGCCCAACTTGATGATGACCACGCAATGTTGTAGAGACGTGTCAACGAAGACTGTCCTACCACATCCAGAGCCTTGAGGTATTCAGGGTGGATCTCCTCCACCCCCGGAGCCCTGCTTAAGGAGCTTTTAAACTCCCTTAGTGACCTCAGCCCCTGTGATAGGCAGACCCCCCCTCTAAACCCCCAGGCTCTTCCTCTTCCACAGAGGGTGTGTTGGTGGGATTAAGGAGGTCCTCAAAGTATTCCTTCCACTTCCCGTCAACATCCCCAGTTGAGGTGAGCAGCTCTCCACTTCCACTGTAAACAGTGTTTGTGGAGTACTGCTTCCCCCTCCTGAGGTGCCGGATGGTTGTCCAGAACCTTGTGGAGGCCAGCCAATAGTCTTTTCCAGGCCCCTTACCGTACTCCTCCTACACCCGAGATTATGCATCGGCAACAGCCCAGGCTGCAGCACGTTTGGCCTGTCGGTACCCGTCTGCTACCTCGGGGGTCCCACAGGCCAAAAAGACCTGATAGGCCTACTTCTTCAGCTTGACAGCTCCCGTCACTGCAGGTGTCCACCACCTGGTGTTCGTGATGGACAAACCATGACGAGCACAGAATTCCAACAGGTGTTTCCAACAACAAAACACCATTTGATCAGAACAGAGAGGCCGTACCTACCAATCACACCCTTCCAGGTCACACTTTCATTGCCCACATGGGCACTGAAGTCTCCCAGGACGATGAGAGAGTCCCCAGGAGGAGCGCTCTCCAGCACACCTCCTAAGGACTCCATTTCTGAACTGTTATTTGGAGCATAAGCACAAACAACAGTGAGGACCCTTCCCCCAACCTGAAGGCAGAGTGAGGCTACCCTTTCGCCACTGGAGAGAACCCCAACATGTGGGCACTGAGGCGGGGAGCAACTAGGATGCCCACACCGGCTCACCGCCTCTCCCCATGAGCAACTCCAGAATGAAATAATGTCCAGCCCCTCTCGAGAGTGGTGGTTCCAGAGCCTAAGCTGTGGGTTGAGGTGAGCCCAACTATATCTAGTCGGTAATCTCTCACCCTCAGGCACCAGCTCAGGCTCCTTCCCTGCCAGAGAGGTGGCATTCCATGTCCCCAGAACCAGAGTCATTAGCCGAGAATCGGTCCGGCAGAAACCCACGCCTTCGGCTGCTACCCGGCTCACATTGCACCCGACCCCTATTGCCCCTCCCACAGGTGGTGGGTCCATGGGAGGGCGGACCCATGTACCCTTTTCAGGCTGGGCCTTCAAGCCCCTCCCCCAGGCCTGGCTCCGGGGGGGGGGGCAGTAACCCGCATTCGGGCAAGGGAATCTGTGTCCTTGTTATAGTGCTCATAGGGGTCTTGTGAACAGCGCTTGGTCTGGACCTTTACCTAGGACCTATGTGCCTTGAGTGAGCCTACCATGGGCATAATGCTCCCGACAGAATAGCTCCCAGGATCAACCGGTTGTTCATGTTCATGTGTTCAATTTGTTGTAGGATGAAGGCCTCTTATACCAGCAAATAGTTTCTTATTTGAAGATTTGAAGATCACTGTCTCCAATGTTTATGATCAGTACACAAACATGTATTCCTTAAATGAGTAGCAATTATATGGTTTCTCTCATAAAACTATAACAGTGTATACAACTGCTTCAAATTGACCCATGAAAATATCCATCCATTACATCGACAAACACAGCAGCCTGCAAAGATTCTATTTTTATTTCTAACAACAGTATGATACAATGATGAACATTTTTCTGTATAGAATGCTGTTGTATTAAATATTTATTCTTAGTCTGTTCTATTTGTACAAACAGATCAATGTGTATGGACCTGGGGGATGAAATCTAAGCTACTCTGCCCTCTGGCTGCAAGTGATAAACAAGTTGTAAACAAGATCTGTGTTCTCTAAAAGCTCTGTGGTGTTCCTGTTTTGTTGTTGTTATTTTGTTGAAGCATGAGTAGATCAGACTTTGTTTGTCTCATTCCTTTCCTCCATGAAGGATGAGTGTAAAATTGATTGCTTCGAGGATTACAGCACATATACTGTTTGCATGGTGAGTGTTCTCAAAGTTCAATTCAATTCAATTCAATTTTATTTGTATAGCGCTTTTTACAATTGACATTGTCGCAAAGCAGCTGTACACAGTAAATTAAGTAAGACATGATGTGTTCTTCACAGAAACATGATGTGTTTAGGTCAAATCTCAGTTTAAATACTCTTTTCTAATATCAAATATTATTTCTGAGATTACTTCATTACCAACTAACAGACAAAGCTCACAAAGTGTCATGAATCTGTGTCATGAATAAATCTTTATCCTTACCAATAAATAATCAAACTCTTTAGTGATATAATGTGATAGTGAACAGTGCATACATGTCCTCAAGAATGAAAGCAAGCCAAAGCACTTTTATTAACTGATCAGTTGTTTTCAGTCTCACAGATCACACACTTGAAAGAGTGTGATTTGTGTATGTGGGGGAAAAAAGAACTGAATCAATGTTGTTTTTTAATTAATGAATGAATGCTACATAAACTACTGAACCGCCATCTGTCTAATCCACTGGGAAATGGATGTGTAAAGAATTGGCCAGCTTTTACAGATAAACTCTGCTCATATAATTTCTAATAAATATATATGTTAAGTACTTTAAAATTACTTTGAATACTAAAGAAAATACAGTCAGGATTCTTACCTAATAACCTAGGAGTCTCTGTAATGAAAGGCAAATAAACTGAAATCAAGTTTGCTGATGGCATCAGTCTGCAGCCTCTGACACTATTGACCATAAAAACTCCTACAGGGTCTTCAGAGCTATCTAATTACCTTCACTCTCTTTAGATTAGGAGACAGATCATGTAGACAATATATCAGACCTATATATGATATTTATTCACGACCATAGTAATCCTTATCAGTAGCAGTGGTGGCTCAGGGGTCAAGTCTCTGAGATACTGATCAGCAGGTTGGGGGTTTGAGCCCGTGTACCACCAAGCTGCCATTGCTGGGCCCATAAGGGCTCAACTAAACAGTTGTAAAAATTCGATAAATTGTAAGTTGCACTGGGTGTCTGACAAATGCCATCAGTGTGAATGTAATCATGATTAATATTATATTACAGTGTGTTATTTTTTTCACACATTATAAAAAGGTTAAAAAAACATAGAAATTGTTATTTTCAACATATTTGAAGCAAACATCGCACCCTCTTTAAACCTCTGCCTACAGATAAGGAAGATATATTTGACGGTAAAACCAAAAGGAATTTTTTTCTCTAATAATTTCTTCAAAAGATGCCAATTGAGTTATTGTCCTTTTCAAATCCCCTAAAACATTTCAGTCGGCTTTTGCTAGTGCTCTTAAGACCATTATCCTGTAGAATCACCGCTGATCCGACTTGAAATTTCAAACAGATGGTCTCTCATTATATTCAGTCACTCTGTGATGCAGAATTCATAGCTGAATCAATGACTGCAAGTTACAAGTATGTTTCTGCAGCTTTCTGGAATCACTGCACCTCCCAGCAACGCTTACCCCATTCCAGTCATATGACTCCTCACTGCTCACAGCAGACTTGTTTGCACTCACGCCTAATCACACTCCAACCTATATAAGAACTTTGTTTGTACATGCTCTGTGTTGTTCTGTGTCTCTGTGCCAGTCATTAATGAGCTGTTGTTCTTAGCATTTCACACGTATGATCCTGTCTCTTACATGGACCTTGATATTTTGCTCTGTCTCTGACATTTTGAAATTATGACGTGTGCCTGTGTATCTTTGTCTGTCCAGTGTAATACCATGTTTAATTAAATTAATATAGTATGAATTTTTCTTCAATTAATACAAAATGATATCATCTTTCATCTAAACTGTTAAATCCTATGACATTTTAAAGCTTTAAATCCGTTTTAGATACAACTTAATTATTTTTAAGGCCTACAAAAAAAAGTACAGAAGCAAAGTAGAATGGAAAGGTTAGTTGATACATGTATCAACAAACCCACCCGTCATTGTATCAACTAGCTCACACCTCACCATTTTGAAAAACACAGTGCAAACCTACTTTTGCCTGTGCCCCAGTCTAATACAAAGGCACAGGCTAAAAAATAATTTCTATAAGCATAAATCAAGAAAAGAAACCTTCTGGGAAATCTTTATAATATTTTCACAATGAAGACACAAACCTTTCTTTGCTGCTTCTCACATGCTTCTCTTGTCCCAAACCTCATGACCTACTTACAAAAACTAAGCAATTTATTCAGTGAACATTACATGGCAGCATTGTTCTGCATTGATTTATTCTGAGAGCTGTGAGACGGGGTGTATCAACTATGCCCCATATCAACTAACCTGCCTCTCCCCTAATTATCTGGTTTCAAGCCCTGTGATCAACAATGGTGTTTCTGTGTGTAGTTTGCATGTTCTCCCTGTGCATGTGTGAGTTTTCTCTGGGCAATTTGGTTTCCTCCCACAGTCTAAAGACATGTACGTTAGTTTTCTTGGCTATTTCTGATTTCCCCCAGGTATGAGTGTGAATGTGATTGGTTGTAAATCTGTGCTGTACAGGGTGTACACTACCTTTGCCCACAAACAACTGGAATGGGCCACAGTCTCGCCATGACCCTCATAAAGGATAAAGCCTTGTTGAATGGAAAAACAGGAAAACAGGAGGTCAGGGTGGACCAGGGTGTCAAAAGGTTAGTGAATGTTTAATTTTTCCCTCTGGGATGTTTGGGCTGGCTGTAAGCACAAGGTTTTTTTTGTTGTTGTTCTTGTTATTGTTGTTGTTGATGCCTTGCACACTAGTGAGTCACAGCATGCTGGGCTTTCTGATTAGCTAACAATCACACACAACACCACCCCTCACCCCATACACAGTGCTATCTGCTCATTCCAGTGTGCCTCCCAGCACAGCTTTCAGACCACCAATCAGCTCAAAGAAGGTACAGAAAGCCAAAAGACTATAAATAGGAGGAATGGGGAAGCAGATTCCTAAAAAATTTGAGGAGGAAGGAAAGTACTAAATATTTCCTAATATTATACTCATGGTGCACAGTTGCTGTTTGATTCATTTCATTGGATAGGCACAATATATTTTTTTAAATGTACATTTAATGCATTCAATGCAACCATTAGGTGTCATAATTATGACATGTTATTTTGTCACAACAGTTTGTCAGCAAATAACATTTATTCATTCATTCTGGGCAGAGTACATCCTGGACAGTTCACCAGGCTGCAGAAACACGCTGATGGCAATCTTTATTCTTTACGAATGACAGCAATGGTTCTTTTACAGCAAAAAACAATAATCATCTTTAATAACACTGTGCTTTCAAATACATTAGGTGCAAAATGCACTACCTCTGACCAGGGCTGTGCCTCCATGCTTGTCTTACTCGACCTTAGTGCTGCCTTTGACACTATTGATCATACAATTCTCCTTGATAGATTACAAAATGTTGTTGGAATTAAGGGAACGGCCCTGTCATGGTTTGAATCTTATTTAACTAACCGTTATCAGATTGTAAATGTAAATGGTGATTCCTCTATGCCATCCAATGTTATGTTTGGAGTTCCTCAGGGTTCTGTCTTAGGCCCCCTGCTTTTTTCTCTATACATGCTCCCTTTGGGTAATATTATTTAAGAAAACACGGCATTATCTTTAATTGGTATTCTGATGACACCCAGTTGTATATTTCATCAAAGCCAGATGAGAGACACCAGCTTAATAAAGTTGAGACTTGTGTAAAGGACATTAGACGCTGGATGCTTAATAACTTCCTCTTACTAAACTCTGATAAGACAGAAGCTCTAGTACTCGGTTCACAGGCAGCTAGAAATAAGGTCTCTGATTATGTAATAAGTTTGGATGGCGTTTCAGTTTCGTCGTGTGTAGCAGTTAAGAACCTTGGAGTGATCATTGACCCTGGTCTTTCATTTGAAGCTCATGTAGACAATATTACTCGGAT
>JBCNYG010000021.1:24610512-24620875 GCA_039654305.1 Porochilus rendahli
ACGGCCTTACACTGATTGGACAATTTCATACAGAGACAGATTAGTGTCAGAAAGTCACAACTACCGTAATATTGTGTGAGAATATGAAAGAAAAATAAATTCCCTAATTTTTCCCCATTCGTGGTGCGTCGCCCAATCGCCCTTATGAAGAAACCGCCCTTGGTCAGATCTGAGTGTCAGATCAGAGTGGCAAACTGTGTGGCATGTTTGAGTGTCAGATCTATGTGGCCAATTTGAGTGTCCGATTTTAGTGCATATTTGAGTGCCAGAACTGAGTTTTAGATCTGAGTGCAAATATGAGTGTCAGATTTGAGTTACAGATCTGAGTGTAAGATCTGTGTCAGATTTCAGTGTCAGATCTGAATGGCAAATTTGTTTGTCAGATCTGTTGCGTTAGATCTGAGTGGCAGATCTGAGTGTCAGACTTGAGTGTTTGATCTGAGTGGCAAATTTTAGTGTCAGATCTAAGTGTCAGATTTCAGTGAGAGATTTGATTGGCAGATCGTTGTGTCAAATTTAAGTGTCAGATCTGAGTGTCAGTTCTGTGTGTCAGATTTCAGTGTCAGATCTGAGAGCAAATTTGTCAGATTTTAGTGGCAAACTGTGTGGCAAGTTTGAGTGTCAGATCTATGTGGCCGATTTGAGTGTGAATTTGAGTGTCAGATCTGTGTCAGATTTGAGTGTCAGGTCTGAGTGCAAATTTGAGGGGCAAATGTGGGTGGCAGATCTGAGTTTCTGGTTTGATTGTCAGATTTGAATATCAGAACTGCGTGGCAGATTGGAGTGTAGATTTTAGTGCAGATTGTGTATCAGATCTGAGTGTTAGATTTGATTGGCAGATCTGTGTGTCAGAGTTCAATGGCAGATTTGAGTGAAGATTTTCTTGACACATTTCTCATTAAATGTTTATAGTGTTTGCAAAGTTGCTTGTTTAGTATTATTAGTAGTAGTATTTTGAGGACTTTGTATACTCTATACATTTTGGTTATTATTTGTGTTATTTTTGATTTGTAACAGTTATTGGAGGTTAAGGCCAAGCAGGTTAATACAGGTCAAATTGAAGTCTAAAATAACTGCATGATAACATTTGAATGAAATGCAAAGAGTTGCTTAATATTTTGCACAAACCTCTACATTTACTATCATTGTAAATATACAGAATACAGCAGGTGTAGTAGCATCAATGAGAAGAACAGGAAACATCACCGATTCAGTTCAGTCTTCATCCGTTACTTGGATCCGATTGTGAGATATGAGTGAGGGATTCTGGATTATCCTCACTATGTAATGGTTGAAGCAAAAATTAATGTAATCTCATCGGAATGACACAGCAAGATTTGCTTGTGAGCATGTATACAATCCTGAGCTGTGTGAAGCTCTGCAGAGGACTCATTATATTCCTACATCACATACATTATTGTGAACGTTCTGTACTTTGACTATAATGAGACTGCAGTATTTGTGAATGTATGTGTACAGGAGTTTCCTCACAGTCAATGATTCAATACACACACACACACACACACACACACACACACACAGAGAGAGATGGATGCACATGCACAGAGTTTGCTTATTGACCTTTATTTAAACTATTTGATTTCACATCTGTCCTTTGTTTAATCATGCACCTACACGCTGCACATGCCCCAGTGGCCTGAAATGGTCATCAAAATTAAGCTACTGGATGTTTCCCAAACATACAAACATACAATACTGTACTGTTAAACTTATATTGTATTTATTGTAGCTAAAATAACAATTATGTAAATTTTTCTTGTTGCTTATGTTTGTTGAAACAATGGTATGACGGTTATGTGCCATAATTAAGACTAAATACACTCCCTGAAAATATTAAAGTGTGTTCCTTTTTTTAGGCCATTCAGTGTATATGTGTATATATTGTATTGGAAGATATGCCAGTTATCTGTCATTGTTTTTATAAATTGCTTTTGATTGAATTCATACAAACAAGGCTTTATGGATAGGTATTAAGGGAATGCAAGATTCAGTAAGGAAAATGTACCTTACTCAAAACTAAAGCAAAAGTCAGTCCTGAGACACTGATGTACGTTACTAAAGAGGGGTTTTGTGAGCGAGCCAAGTTCTCGAAAGAAAATGTGTACATTTGTTTAAATCCAAGTGGCACACATCCTGTAGCCCAGTACTGAAAACCAGAGGCTTTCACTGAACCAAAAATAGGTTAGGAATCCTTTATTTAGACCATGTGGTTCTGATAACACATTCTGTGTCTGTAAGATATTGGGCCTCATAAGAACGTGTTAGTATGTGGTTAGTATGTTAGTCAGTGGTTAGTATGTTCACCCCACAGCAAGAAGGTCCTGGGTTCAATTGCCAGGCTCAGTGTATTTCTGTGTGGAGTTTGTATCTTCTCCCTGTGCTTGTGTGGGTTTCCTCCAGGTACTTTGGTTTCCTCCCATAGTCCAAAAACATGGCATGTTGTAGTGTGTTTGCTGACCCTGCAGTGGTCTTGCGAGCTTTTCAGGGTGTACCCCCCCCCCCCAACAACAACCCCAACTCCTAATTGAGATCAAACAGCTTAGAAAGTAATGAAATGAAAGAATGAATAAGATAAGTATAACTTTATTAATCCTACACCAGGGAATTTTAAATGTCGCAGCAGCACAAGTGCCAAGAACAGGAGAAAGTGACTAAGTGTCAATCAAACATCAGAAGACGTTATGAAAAGGGTAAGAATAAAAAAATAAAAAAGTAGATAAATAATAAACATTATTATATTCATATACACTACTTACTCACTCATTTGGCGTTATCAGGGTGGCAGGGAGGGTGGGATCTATCTCAGCTGGCACTGGGAGAAAGCGGGATCATTTTAAGTCGTGTGAAGAGTGGAATTGAAGGACCTCCAAAAATGAAAGAGTGGAAATGTGTTAGAAGCTGTATTGCAGAATCACCTGTAATCACAGATCTACACAAGTACATGCCACAGCAACCTAAACCACCACAGCAACCAAAGAATCCACACAAACCACGCTTTCCTCCCAGGGCCTGGGGTTGTCAGAAATAACACTATCAGCTTACATCCATATTGTTATGATAATTTTCTTGTTACATGAAACCGAGGCTACAAAAGAGTTTTACAAGTTTTAAAACCAAGAGTAATTACAGCAAAAACATTTTCTATGATTTAAACTTGAATACACGCTCTGACTTTCACCTGTGTCTTCACTGAATAGATTTTACTGGGTGATTCATGTAGACCGCAAGGGCTCAGACACTCCCGCTGAAATGTCTATTTCATAATATGCCAATAAGGAAAAGATCACTAATTTGACTGTTTTGATCTTGAAACAATAAACCTTGACATATTGACCCATATACAATCCCACCCGAGACCTTCCTGAGGGAACCTACCCACCAAATCTGGTGATCATGTGTAATTGCAACACAAGTTGTGCAGATGTACAGAACTATTTTCTATCACTCTTGCTCCACCTAACTTTGTAACAAAAAACACTATTGCCTGAACTGTAATCAAATTAATGCAAGAAGAAGACCTGCACACCTGAACAAGTTCATCACCCTGGTTACATGGTCTTGTTTAGTTTTTGGGAGCATTAAATATTAGATGATTGAAGAACGTGGATGCAAATAAATAGATAAATTATGATAGCTAACAGTAGGAAGTGAGAGTTGAAATGATTTAGTTACCAATATGCTGAAAACTGTTGAAATGTTTCCTCTAAAGTCATCTTTTTGCATCATTTGGGAGAAGGAGACGTGCACGGCAGGCAACTAAATAAAATACTGCAGCATCTGCCTGCAAACTCACTAAAGTACAGTACACACAGAGGTGATTACAATAATCTCGATAAACCCAGGGATGGTAACCACTGACAGTTTGGTCTGGTTAGTTTTTTTTATCCAGGGAAGAAGGTCAGACATTGACGTGGCCAATCTGGAAGGTGCCAGAATCACACAGGAGCACCTGAACATGAATGTAATCCAGTCTGAATACAGCTTTTATTTAACTTGAACAAATTCACAAAGGTGATAAAAAAGACAGTCAGACAGCTGAATCCATTATTGGATCTACACCATGATTTCCGTCTGCCCTTTACTCAATTCTTGCTTTTACTGTGAAATAATCTTATCAACACACCGACTACATAAGACACTCCAATCCAGAATTCAAGGATTAATGTAATCATGGAATGTTTTTCATCTCACGCCTCCAGTCTGAATATTCAACAGATAAAACAGTTTTTCAGTGTGTGCTCCTTTACTGTCCACTCAACTACTGGTGGTGTGTGTGTGTGCGTGTTTGTCTGTGTGTACGTGTGCAAGCGTGTGTTTGTGTGTGTGTGGGCATGTTTGTGTGTGAGTGCGTTTGTATGTATGTGTGCGCACGTGTGTGTGTTATGTGTGTGTGTTTGTGTGCATTTGCATGTGTGTGTCTGCAAGTGGAAATGAGTGCTTAAGAGGTTAAGTTGAGCTCTGATCTAAAAAGGATTTTTGATGAAATAGTGCCGCACTTAATGTGTAGCAGAGAGGGTGTCGACCACCAGCAAGAAGAAGTGATCGTTTCTGTAGAACTGAACAGAGCCTTCGTCAGTCAGCTGTTCCTGTTATACTTTGCAGAAACTAGATCAGATCCTACCCCAATGTGTGAACAGTCACAGTCCACTGATTCCATCTATCATGAAGTATGACTGCAGACACTCTGGGGGCCAGAAGGAGATCAGTTCTGACAAAAGCTTTAATGTGTATTGAAAGTTCATGTCAGGGACATTCATGGCTATGCTACATCTATAGTTCTCAGCTCTCCTACTAATCCTTCTCTGCCACACTTTTCTCTCTCTCTCTTACTCTTATTTTGGACTGTTCTCTTTTATATAAAAAAAAAACAGGACAGTGATTGGCCTAAACCCAGGAATTATTGACAATTAATTAAGGCTTCTCATAATCTGAAGGTGACTTCTCTGTGGAGCTTTCAATACTCCTGCCTGTGTTTCCTCTGGATACTCTGGTTTCCTCCCACAGTCCGAAGATGTGCAGAGTAGGTCAACTGGGTACTTTATATCGCCCCTAAGTGTGAGTTTGAATGCTTGTTTGTCTCTGTATTAGCCCTGAGTTGAGTTTGGTGACCTGTACAGGGTGCACCCCACCTGTCCGATTGGAGTCAGATGGGATTGGCTAACACAATCAGGTTGAAAGGTCTGACAGTGTCATGTTAAAGATCACACATGTGAATGGTGGCTCAGTGCTTTAAACATAGGGCTAAAGGGTTAACGTAGGCTACATAGGGTTAAATCCCAGCACCTTCTTTTAGGTTCTGAGCCGCAAACTGCTCACTTGCATCCTCCCTCAACTGATGCCTTAGCAAGTGGAGTCATGGAGACTATCTCAGACGACTATGAGCGAGGGCAGGGTACTCCCTAAACAGATCACCTGTCCATCCCAGTGTAACACACACATAACCATTTACACTCTCATCTAGGGGCAATTTGGAACAGCCAGACAGCCGAATGTGCGTGTCTTTGAACTTTAGGAAGAAACTGAAGGAACCGGAGGAAACCCACATTCAAACCAGGAGAGCATGCAAACTCCACACAGAAACGCCCTCACCGAGCCTGGGACATAAACCTAATAGGACTATTTAAAATCTGAAGTAATAAATATTATTATTTGTTTGAAACAAGTAGCTGAATTTGCCTACGTATATTCAAGATTTTTTTTCCTTGTGAAGATAGGGATGTGGCCTTTCGTGTGTTTGTTTGTAACCTCATCAGCTAGATAAGGAGAAATGTAAATGTAAAATAATAACAAGATGCTGATGGATTCTCTTTTGTGAATCATACAGTCTTCACAATCAGAGAAAGACAGTCTGCATCACTATCATCTTAGTTTTGGGTGAAAATAAAGTCACAGCGGAACACAATGGAATAATTCCATATCAACATGCAAATGTATTTCTCTCTGAGTAGAGCCTGTGTGTGACTCCTAAATACATTGTAAATGTGATGAGAAATCAATTAGACAGCTGATAAAGTAATCTGGTGGATTAACTGAGTGGGTTCCTGGTTCGACTCGATCCTCTCTGTGGAAAAAGACTAATCATCAGACAGATCTACTTCCTCTACTATGTTCCTTGATGAATGGAATGAATATATTTTTAATCTCTTGTGATGTGTATGCCTCTTCATGCATTTGCTTTATTGCTCAGGTTTTATTTTGTCTGAGCATGTGATAGACAGCTGAGTGCAGAGCATGAAACTCATATAGAAGCTCTGCTCACAAAAATTCATTTGGCTCCTCTACTAAACAAACAAGTCTCCACACCTTGATGTCTTTTGTTTGAGGAGACGTAGCATTGTGTGTTTTTCTCTTTTTCTTTACACATAGCAGTGACAGCACCCGAGAGAGAAGTTGCAGTTTTTTATTCACTCACACACCCATTAAACCTGATTTCAGAGCAGTATGCAGGTTCTTATTCAAGACTACATGAAGCATCTGGAACATTTTTAGGAAATGTGTGCAGTCTGATGAGATCGGTTCACCTAAGCTCTTTGCCTGCGGCCAATGACAAACACAGTATGACAGCAACAACTGGCCCAGTTCTCTCAGCTTTTCCCTGCAGACCTCCATTTGCCATTTAACACACTGCTCAGGAAAGATATGAGAGCAATTCTTTTCAGAGTCCAAATACAGGAGCCTCAGCAAGGGGTGACTGCTATGAAGCACCATAGAAAGGATGTTAGAGAGATGGATAGAGAGAAAAGAAGAGAGGGGGAGGTGGGATTGGGTGAGGGGAAGGAGAAAGCGTTTTCACGGCGTTGCAGTCCTTCAGTGCTTGTTTAGCCTTTTCCTTTTCTCACTACCTGGGTTTTGGGCTTATATTCTTTCTATGTTGCTCCAGTTCACATGACACACTCGGCCATTTCTAATCAATGAACCTCTCTGTGTTTGGTTTTATTACCATGCTCTGAAAAGCAGGTGGAGCAAATGGTGAAAAGGAGGATCGTTTGGATTAAATAAAGGACGCAGTAAAAAAGGAGGTCTGCTTACCTTGTTGTAATGAGAGGTGTGGAGCCTCTTCACCAAGAGGAGGATTTGTGAGTGCACAGCTGTGTACCCACACACACACACACCAAGGAGGGCCAGTTCTTAATCAGCCTCGTACTGCAGGCTGCTGCTTGCCAGCAAAAGCCTGATGCGTTTCTCCCTCTAGGCACATATAGGCATCTCAAAACCTCTTTGTTGGAGATGATGCACTCCCCCCTCCGTCAGCTTCTGTTCCAAGTGCAGGATTGGGGGGCAGTACCGAAGACACAGCCATGGTGAGGAAAAGAATCACCGTCCACAACTCGAGGACTCATCTACCTCATAGAGATGGCTCCGTGCTTCCTTCCTCTCTCTTTCCTCCTCACTCCTGTGCTCTCCCCCTCACTTCCTCTCTCTCTTTTCCTCCCTCCCTCCCTCTCTCCCTCCCTCCCTCCCTCCCTCTCTCTCTCTCTCTCTCTCTCTCTCTCACTCTCTCGCACCTCACTTGATCTGCTATGGGCTGAGTCTCTTTCAGTGTTGTTAGCATGTGCATCCGCTTTAACCACTTCACTACTATATTGGGGTGAACAGCTCCATTATCTGTAAGATGGCTCAGCTACCTGGCATTCCTTACTGCCATAAGCAAGCAAGCTGAGATGTCAGGTTCTGGCCATGGAGGTTCAGCATGCCATAGATCTGGTCAGGTCATAATCTATGCCATGATTAGGGGTCATGGAAGACTGTTGATGCATACAGAAAGAAATGGAGGAGGTTGTGTTGGAATCAGAATCAGAAACAGAATACTTTATTCATCCTGGAGGAAATTATGTTAGGACACATTATGCAGCCATAAATATAAATTCATTCATTCATTTATTTTCTGAACCGCTTAATCCCAATTCAGCCATTTCTGAATACACAATGGACAGTTCAGCAGGCAATCACAGGGCGAAAAGTTAATTCTGCTCAGTTACAAATAAATAATGATTTAAATCATTGTTAATAATAACCTCATATATTTATATAATATTTTCATAAGGGCAGCCCAGCATTGCCCCCTCACAGCACCTCCCAGGTCCCCGATTCAGGCCTGAGCCCAGGTCCCTGTGTGTGTACAGTCATTGACAAAAGTCTTGTCGCACATGTGGACATTCATGTATAAAAGCCCATATCTCACCAACCTATTAACTGATTTTTATCTACTATGCCTTAAAATAACTTTTGGTTCTGATGGTACTGAGTATCTTGTGCTAGCTGCAGTATTGGAAAGAACATTTTTTTTAATCGTTGCAGCTCCTTAAATATAAACATTACCGTTTTTGCCTGGACAAAGGTCTTGTCTCAAAGACATAATTTAATTTTCAAGACTGTATATATTACATTACATTTTATTTATTAAAAATAATTAAATTTATAACTAAATATATAATATTGTACCAAATATAACATCATATTAAACAATTAAAAGCATCATTCATGGTCAAAAGTGCCTCTGCAAACATGGCCATGATGGTACCAGACTCCCAGGTGCTCGTCATGATGAATCATATTTAAAGAATCAGTCACCTTCAAGATCTTCAAATTATAAATAACAAAAAATGTGAAAGTGCTGCTAAAAATTCTCGAGGCCCAAGGCACTTGTAATCCACATTAACTACACAAGTAAGCTATTTTAGAGGGCAGCTAATTTATCAAATGGTCAGAAAACAGTGTGTTATCAACGCCATGGTGAGAAATCTGAGCCACCTGTAGGTTTGGAACATAACGAGAAGCAATAACCTGTTGAAATTCACATCTGGTAATGTTCCCACACATCTTACATAGCTTTGTGATCCCTAAGTACTGGAGGTGACAAACTATGATGTTTCACTTTTTCATACATGACTGACTCTTTGGGGAACTCTGAGTCCAGCAATTTTCTAGATGGTCAGTAACAACATTGGTGGCGTCTTGATCTCAAATGTCTATTTTCTCCATGTTTCTGCTAATAACAGTTTCCATGTGTACGGGCCTTGGTAAAGCATGTCATGGTGTTCTAGCTGTCTTGCACAGGACCTGTATGGTGTATGGTGACCATTGCAAGAAATATGATGTACTGTTGATGCTTAAGCAGACATTGCTTGCTATGAGTCCTAAAGGAGCCTTTGAGGGAGTCATCAGGAGGCAAACTACAACTTTTGTCCAGCCAATTTTGTGGATAGTTTTCCTTGCATGACCGAGCTTACCTATGTGTAGCAAGGGGGGCTTAAATTTCTTACTATTGCTTGCAAATTATTTTCATTTGCCTTTAGGAGCTCTTGAAGGTTTCTACAGTTTTTGCAAAAAGATTTTATAAATTGCCTGAAAGCTGCTTTAATACCTGTATTTTATGTATATTTAGTTAATCAAGCACTTTTCATTCTTTTTATTAATTTTACTAACTAACTTTTACTAATTTCAGTCAGGATTTAGGCTTCATCATAGCACAGAAACAGCACTCATTAAGGTGGTAAATTATTTAATATTGGCCTCAGACCACGGCCGTTTCTCCCTGTTTATATTACTTGACCTTACTGCAGCCTTTAACACTATTGATCATATAATTCTCCTTGACACATTAAAAAATGTTGTTGGAATTAAGGGAACAGCCCTCTCCTGGTTTAAATCTAATAGTATGTAGATGTAAATTTCTTTGTATGTTCTAATGTTTCTAATAGTCTAATGTTTCTGTCTTAGGCACGCTGTTTTTTTCTCTAGGCATGCTCCCTTTGGGTATTATTCATGAGCATGTTATTAGCTTTCTTTGTTACACTGATGTTTCAGCAAAACCAGATGAGAGACACCAGCTTAATAACGTTGAGAATTGTGTAAAGGACATTAGACACTGGATACTTACTAATGTCCTCTAATTAAACTCTGAAAACACAGAAGTACTAGTACTCGAATCACAGGCAGCTAAAAATAAGGTCTCTGATTATGTAATAAGTTTGGATGGTGTTTCAGCTTCATCGTGCACCAGTGAAGAACCTTGGAGTGATCATTGACTCTGATCTTTCATTTGAAGCTTATGTAGATAATATTACTTGAGTAGCCTTCTTTCATTTCAGAAATATTTATAAAATAAAAAATAGGATGTCACTGCATGATGTGGAACAACTTTTTGCTTGCTTTTATTACCTCGAGATGTATTACCTCAAGATTCCCTAAGGACTACTGCAGGGGGCGGAGCTTTCTCTTATAAAGCCCCACAGTTATGGAATAACCTTCCAGTTAATTTTTGGCACAGTCTCTGTTTTTAAGACTAGGCTGAAAACCTACTTGTTTAGTGGAGCATTTAGTTAACAGTCTTTTATTGGGT